>BLKR01008971.1:0-398649 GCA_011170035.1 Teleogryllus occipitalis
ACGCACGCCTACGGTAATCAGGATACAATATTACAAATTTTCCAGAAAGAAGTGTGAAACATTCTACAACCCGCAGTCTAAAGAGGTATTTCTAAATCAATTTAGTAGGCTCGTGTTCGTTTCTTTATTGAAGGGGTTACTCGAAGTCACAGCTTATTAATATGAATTTCTTCATCGAACACCCTCGCAAATTTCTTGCTCCTTCACTATTTTAAATTTGACGATCTCAATAATTTAACAAAGTGTACACAACTTTCCACTTTCACAAGAGAAGCAGTTGACTTAACGATGTTTTAAATATTAAAGTAAAAATTTTATAAATTGTAAATTGATCGAAGATAATGGGTTTTGAAAGTGACTTGGATTAACGAACTATATTTATTACAGTTAAACGAGAAAGTATACAGAACAAAACAGAGTTAAGAGAAAAAACTTTGACAGTGTAATCTGAAAGTATTGATCGTTTGATAGAACTTACAGTTGCAGCTTTGTTCTGTACAACGAAGGTCGAATAGAATTACCTTGACTGTCTGAACTACCAAAATCCATTAATATGTGTATTTTGAGAAAAGACACAACTGCTGGGTTCAGTCATAGAGATTGGCATTAGTCTGGAAAATTCTCAAATACAAATATTTCAATCCTACTTGTATTAATGTTTTCATGAAATTTTAATTGTATTGACTTCATGCAGCCAAGAAAAGGAAAGAAAAGCTACTTTTAACGGTCAGCGTTCCGTTAAGATATTAACAGCAGTCTTCTAAAAACAATCGAAACAAATGACTTGCATTAAAAGATGGCGTGTGATCCTAAAATACATGTAGTTCGCTATGTTTCTCGAAGCGCATTGTCAGGTATACTAAAGAAATATCTGCACAAATGATAGCCAGATAGATACCAATATTCAACGATCATAGTTCAACGAGTATAGTCTTCTTTGGCCATTTTTAAGCACTGTGCGAATGTAGGTACAAAGTGACTATTTCCACAGTACTCTAGAGACTCCATCTGTGACTGCGTAAAGCTTGTCCAGATCAGCGTGGCGGCGGAGTGCTATGGGCGCGTGGTGGGAGGTATGGGGCGCTGGGGTGGGGGAGGTGGCGGGCGAAACGGCCAGGCGATCGCGGTCAGGCGGCCACGCGCTCGACGCAAGCGACGCCCCGACCTCCGCGCTGGTCAACCCGACGCACGGCGGGCGTGAGATCGTGACACTAGACCCAGGAGAGAGGGGCGCCAGGGATAGCGGGTACTTTTGTGTGTTTTTACGGGCGGAACCTTTCTTTTTGTGCTCCGGCGATAGCGTGGGAGTGCTACGAGATGAGAGTCCAAGGAGTTGACCTAGGCCCCGTTCGTGTAATGGTGGGTGGGAATTTGCCGTTATAGCTTTCTCAGGTGGATCATTAAACTGAGTTTGGTGACCTAGGTTCGTGAAGATCAATTAGAAGTTTTTCGCTGTGCAGTGTGGGTGATTGAGAGAGGAATGTATGCTTTAATGAACAGTGTTAGTGTTCATCACACTCTGATGTTGAAATTGTGAAATTATTGAAACAACAAAATTCGAAATTAATATCGAGTATTAAGTTTTGAATGAGCGTTCGAAATGTAAAGTAATTTCCAGTGGTTTGTGTTTGGTGAGATTCATATTTAATTTACTACAATTTTCATGTGATTTACTATCACATGTAACAACTTTATTTAAAAAAGTATTTTCTAATGGAATCTCTAGTGTTCCAAACGTTTGTTCTGTATTGCAACAGTATATCCAAAGTATCTAGAAGGTAATTAAAAGCTATGCGAAATACCATTTGACTGGTAATCATGCTGATGAATATGCAATAGCTTCTTGTTTATTTATTTGCTTATATTAATGTAAATGGTATTGATACTTTCCCAATTTTTGTAATTGAATTGCATATTACATTAGTTTAAATCAGTTAATAAATTCACCTGCATTATGTTTAGTAAATATCCTTCTACCTCTGTTTCCTACTTTCGATATTTAACTCCTTAATTTAAGTTGTATTTAACAATTTAATTTAAGACCACTGTGGCCATTTCTATTGCTAAAATATTCCGACCGCTTTTGACGTATGTAATGCTTCCAGAGATTTGTAACTTCCGTGATACCGTAAAATAGCTTCGTTCCGTCAATTTCGAATTGGATAAACGATCTTTTGTTGTGTTAAACACACCTTTTACTCGGTAAGTTGGTTCCACTTCCCTCTTTCAAAAGCCACTCATTCGCTCACTTGTATTGTTTTCTCACTTCTACAAGGTCTCTGCATCGTTAAAGCCATTGAGTGCGCGGGACGTGAAGAAACATAGTTCTCGATATAAACGAATGCGAAATAGCTTCATGATGAACTTGTATTGGTGCACAAGTCCAAATAAGTACATTATGTGTACTTATGTACTTATTTGGTCACCAAATAATTCGTTATACCGTCTCTTTTGGAGATGTTCAAAGTGTGATATTAAAGGACGTGTCGTACAGCTGATAGTCCCTCGCAAATGCATCATCCTAAACAAACAGAAAAGACTGTACTGACGGTTCAGATTAGTTCGTGACCTACCTGTGGACCATTTATTGTGACCCGGGAAAGGTTATTTGTGAAACGTGAAAAAGCCTTTCATCCATGTCGGGCAAAAGCATTTTGCGCCTCGCGCATGCGCCCTGCCGTGGTCAGCACTTCATTAATGAAAAGAAACAACAAACAAAACATAAAAAAGATGATTTAAGGGTTTTTTCTAGTAAATTCCGAAATTCAAAATCGTCCCAATGTATTTCACTGCGTTATGCATGTTACGGCCTCGTATCATGCATGTGTCCATCCCACCCGCCCGTTTCTGAGCAGCCAAGGTCAACAATACGGGGTGACGTGTGGATTGCCTAAGTAATGAATATGTGGCCCGCAACCATGTTAAAAGTTTTATTTGTGGCCCTTGAGGACTCGCAAGTTGGACACCCCCTGATCTTGATTGTTGGGTTCACATTCCAGCGGGGGAAGAGTCCGACCACTTTCCAAGATATAACAGCACTACGTTTTAGGGAATAACGATGTTCATAGACCCCGCCTGGAATCAATATTCACCCAGTCACGCACGCTAAAAATAACGAATTTAATGTTTAGAACTTCCTTGTGAACAGTAAAATATTTTCCACCCGGGCGCATGCGATTCTGCGAGGAAGCTTCGCCCCTCCGGAGATCCTCGGCGCCTCAGCTGAGATTGCCTGTGCGCGTAAACACCTCCGTGCGCATAGTAACGATTCAGTTAACTCGGCGTGGCGCCGGTGCGTAACCGGGATTCGAAGCGGCGCGGCAGCGGGCGGTGCCCCTACTCGTTACGGGGCTTGTTATGCAAGGCGCCCGCGGAGGCGGAGACGAGGTGGTTGTGCAGCATGGCGCGCTCACCGAGCGTCCCCCCACCCCACCTAGTGATAGCAAATTTTACCAAAACATCAATACATCGATGTTTCGATGCATCGCCAAAAGGTTTTCGATGTCGATGAAGACATCGATGTTTTTTAAGTATAGTCTAATAAACATGCTATTTTCCTATCAATTTTTAATTACAGTACGTAAAAGGGATACATTTAATTCTTTGGTTACCAGCATGTTAGTAGTAAGTTAATAATAATTATTACCGAATATGAAGAATAAAATTAATAATAGTAATAATAATAATAATAATAATAATAATAATAATAATAATAATAATAATAATAATAATGCCTTTATTGATATGGCGAGGCTTCGGCCATCAGGGCCGCTCTTCCGCCTTACCACTGAAATTATTGATAAAGAACATCGTGTGTCGCTATTTTACCATTCAGTCACTTCCATTCATTCACCATCGAGGTAAAACCACTTAAAATTCCCTCAGGTTGCTCAGGCGAAATGTGCAGCGTGATAAAGAGGATGACGAAAAATAACTATATTGCTGTGAATTGCTGCTACTCTACAAAGTGCCTAAACCCCATTATTTAAAAAAATAAAAAAAGAACATCGATGTTTTTGCAACAAAATATCGGTGTGAAGAAAACTTTGAAAGCAAAATATCGATGTTAATATATCGACGTTTCTGGTGGAAAACATCGTTGTTTTTTGCCATCCCTACCCCCCACCGCCCCGCAGCCTGCCGTGCGGCAGCGCGCCGCGCTCCGCCAGAGAATGATCGTGCTCTTGTGTCCTGTGCAAGGGTCATGGCTCCGATGACCTTTTCATGAAAATAAAGAACAACCCGATTCCGTTTATATGATGGGTTTAACGACGTTTTGGAAAGAAAAGTATTGGGTGCGGTGGATGTGATTAAAAATCATTTTCTATCTTCACCAAATTGATTTTGATCTGTTTCGTTTCTACAGCTTTTTTCCTCGTAAATACCATAAACATTGTTCCTATCATGGTGCGTATTATCTGTGCGTTAATTATTTAGTTGAAGAGATGTATTGAGAAATATATCTCTTTACGCTCATTCCAGTTTTCTTCAACCCGTAGAAAATTGTGTTCCTAACGAGTCAGTGCCGAAAATGGAGAGCCCTTATCAATAATAGATGAGAATGCCCTTCACATCGTGCGTGGGAATGGGCTAATGACGTTCAACCACTGATCAATAAACGATCATTCATTCTGTCGAATAATCTATACGGATACCGTCCTAGAATTGGGACTCCCAATAATTTCTGGCACGAGTACCAACCTCCGTCCGTCTGTGTTATTCGTGTCCTGTCACTGATGAACTTCAGCATATTCGCTTGTAGTTTGTAACCCAGTTTTTTGTAGATCACGATTCGTTCAGATTGATCGTGAGGCCCCGATTATTTTTGGTATCCAGGCTTCATTCATAAGGATAAATTTTATTTCAGTAATAGAGGAAAACTCATAACAGTTCTTTATGTCACGTAATATTGTTACGTGTCCGATTTATATCACAGCCACTTAACGTGCTCTGCTCCCGGTTGTGGGATCAAATTATCACACGAACACCTCGTAACGGGGAGAAATCTCGCTTTACCCTGGCGAACGTTGTTGATACACGTGTTTTGTACGCATTTCACGAGAAGGCTGCACGGAAGTGCTTGAAATAGTCGACGAAGGTAGAACTAATCCCACGCGAACAAAAGTTGCTGTTGGCCGGAAGAGTGATGTAATGAAGAATCAGAAGCTCTGACTTTGAATGCTTTTCGACCTCGAATTCGCCTTGGGCAAAGGTTTCCGCTAGAGAATCCTTGCGGAACTGCTGTCTGTTGCAAATTATGATGATTCTTCAAGCGTGGTATTCTGAGACCTACATGTCAATAACTCGTAAAAGTAGAGTAAGTAAAATTAATTACATTGTTACAATGAAAATAAATATTTCCGCAAATTGAAGACGCCTGGAAATAAGGCGAAGATTACGGTGTATATTGCAAAAAGGAGTAATAGAGTAAAAATTTATGGATGGATTGTTGGTTAAAAATGCCTTAATTAAGTCCGTATAGAATGTGCCAAGATTAAATTCACGCCATTTAAATTCACGCCGTGAAAAAAAAAGTTTTCCATTTTGTAATATGTCAATAAAAATAAGTTTTCCATTTTGTCCATACAGTAATTTTCTCGAGCCGGTAGTAAACAATTTAACTATTTCCTACCACACCTACCACCAGCAATACCGTCAAGACCATCATCATTACCAAAAACATCACAATCACTGTCTCTGCTCTTGTCTCTTTGGCGCTTTCGCATCTTCGTCTGCGATATTGGTGAGCGATAGGTGGCGTGTGCGTTAATTGGCTGATGGCGTTAGTGGCCCAAAGAGAAGGCAGCGGTGTGCACCTCGCAATAGGCACAAGTGAGGAGTCCGAGAGTTCTTCGAGGACGTGCGATAAATTTAGCACTCTTCAACTTCGTACTGACGTCTGGCAAAGGATGTGCAGGCTCATTATTGATACTCCGCATTTCTGTTGCCTCAAGGCAAAAGTTCTTAAGCAAATATGTCTTGACTTAGAAGTTAAGAACTTTTACTCTATTTCCATCGAAAATGTTAGGTTTTCTCTGGATTTGAGTCTTCATTTCTGTTGATTTTCTGTTAAAAAGCATTGAGTTCATGATGGCATGAAGTACAAAATTAAATGAGCAATAATTGTAGACCGCTCATGACATAACACAGTTAAATGTGCAAATTTTATCTTTTCCTATTGAAATGATATATGCTGTCAGTGTTCGTTATCTCTTGATTAATCGCCTGAAGGGCCACATGCAGTAACTTTTCAAAATGTTTACATTTCTTCCTCTCGTTATTTTTGTTATTTTTTTCATCGTTATCTCGTCTACTGTTGACTTTCTTTGTTCTTTATTGCACCACTCCCTCGTTTCTTTCCCTTATACATCTCAAACAATTTTAACTTCACTGAAAACTATACTTTTCAAAGCCCTTCTCCAGTTTTAAGTTTCCTTACGTATGCTTACACTTTCATTATTTAGGTTGTTGTTATTTTTATTTCGTAAACGAATCATTTACATGAAACATATTGAACTGATAACTCATTCGTCATCGTTTTATAAATCTAGTTTCAAATGAGTAAAATACGCATAATCATTTTATTTATAGTTTTATGCAGTTTTGTAACTGAATGGGACTTGCATATTAAGAATCTTAAGCAACTAGAAGGTGCGGGTGCAGAAAAAAATGTGGAGGAAAAATTAAGTGTCTCTTTCCCGCTTGCGAAAGTTAACAGAAATTTCGCCCACACTAATGCATCTCACTTGCTCTCAACGAAGACCCGCTCTCGAACTAATTTTTAACTTTGGTCTTATAATTTCGCTGAAAGTAAAGTTTATTATGGTAACGAGGTTCCATTAACTACGCTTCAGAGTTCAAGGCTGATGAAATTATTTATAGCAGTCTCTTCAGTGTTCATAAATTTACTTATGCCAAATTCGGAATAACCGAACGTAGTTTGTAAAAAATGATCGTGATTGTATTTGTAAATTGTGTAATTAAAATTAGCATGGTGATTTTGCGTATTTTATTTGATACTTTAAAAATTGAAAATACCTAATAATTCCATTTTTCCTTGTTACAGGTAAGGAGCGATGTAATTGCAGAACAATTCTGGTAATGTATTATAAATTCGCTGTTATTTTGTTACAATGTCGTCTTCCTTGAATCGCTCTGCTTTTTTGCACGTTTAAATGATGTTTTATGCCCATCTATTCACGATGAAAAAGACTACTGGATATATTGCTATTGAGTGTTTAAAGTTGTACAATTTCGAGCGACGGGAATTCTGGACAAAGAACGAGAATTTAAACTGAACTCGAAAACTAATTTCAGTTGTTTGGTAAATCCCTTGTTTGCTTCTGGTCGGACGAGGTAGTTTTTGAGCGGATGTCGTTTCTTTTGTGGACACACGTTGCCGGTTCCCGGAATGAGAACGGCAGCGCGCGCGCGCGCCCGCCCGCCCGCGCACAAAGTAGATCGGGCCCCGAACCGGGGAGATCCGCTATCGGAGCCTCCAGACAGGAGCCGCCGCCGCCACCGCCTCGCCCCTTTGATGTCGCTCGATGCTCGCGAGGGGATGAAGGGTAAGGGAAGCTGGCGCGACCGCCGCCGAAGCCTGCGCTGCCTCCACCTCCAACACTGCTTCTACCTCGTCCTTTACCTCAACTTCTGCCTTAGCACCGCCTCAGCCTTCACTTGCGCCTGCGTCGCATACACTTCCTCTGCTCCATGCTCTCCATCTTCCGCTCCTTTCACCTCTCGCAGTGCATTCTTTATCTCCTCCTCTATGCCTCCTTCACCTCCAAGTCTGCCTCTTTCTTTTTCTTAAGCCTGTCTCTGCCTTCCCAAGTCTGTCTAGATTTCTACCTTCTCTTTCAGGTCTGTTTCTGTCTGTACCTTCTCTTTCAGATCTGTCTCTGCCTCTACATTCTCCTTCAGGTCTGGCTCTGCCTCCGCTTTCTCCTCGGCTTCTGCAACTGCCTACATTTCTACTTCTGTGTCCACCACATTTTCGCTCCTTCGCCTCCGCTTTCAATTTCAAGTCCTCTTCCTCGTCCTCCTCTCCTGCTGCTGTGCTTTTCCTCCACAACTGCTACTCCCGCCATCTCTGCAATTGGGTCCCCTGTCCCACCTCATTCACCTCATCACCGCCGCCAGCTCCTGCTTCCGTCATTACCACCACTCCGTCTCTTCTCTCGTGCTTCACGCGCCTTCTGCTCCGCCGGCAGGTGGTTCAAGGCATCAACTCATATCACTGCAGTGCCTCGGAGGTTTTAGGTGCGATTCCCGACGGTGATAAGATTTTCGACACTAAGCTAGGTAGCTAGGTCCAATTCAGTCGTTGTCTGTAGGAGAATTCTAGTGGCCTGCTGCCTCGTCGGTAGTTTTCCGTGGTTTCTCCGATCATCACCAGGCGAATGCCGGAGCACCGAGCGGGATACCGGTCGGGAACTTAGAGCTTGTCCCTGCTGGGGCGGTGCCCCACTGGTGGGAGATAACTGATTGGGGAAAATCCCCGCAGGTCGACGGTAGTTTGGTACCGTTTCTCGCCATTCAGCGAGGGAAGATCAACACCTCCACCACCACCACAATCTCGCACGATAAATCATGCACTTCACTTACGAGACTAATGACCATAAACCTTGACATGCCCGGAATGGATCAATCGGCGGAATCGCCCCGAATGGATCAATGGATCAAATGGCGGAATCGATCAATGAATGCTCCGCCGGTGTCTTGTTCCGACAGATTGATTCTTCCTTAAAGAGATTTCGACAGAGTGACTTTTTCATAATGTCATCGATGAAGTTCTCTCATAGGTACTGACAATATTGTCAAAGTCGTGCTTCTGCGATAGTACAATCTCAGTAATTGTGTGCTTCACCGCCTAAATCATATTCTTTATGCCACAAACGCAGTAGACTGTGCTGAATAAACCTGACTGAAGACGGAGCAACCTATCCATTCATTTTCCCAAGGTAAAGTTTCTGTTCATTTTTATTCAGTGGGTAAAATGTTCGGACAGCTACTATATTATGGGAAAACAGTGAATCAACTATAATATTGTACTCGTTAGTACTGGAACAGTATGATTGACATTTTTCATCTCTTAGCATTTGTCATTAGTTACTACTCCATCCCTTCGCACTTTCTGGTTTAATTTCTTTTGTTTCCTTTACTGGGAACTGCCAATGTTAGCAGAGCTGAATTGACTTTTACCCCTTTTTGAACGTCACAAGGATTCGTAATGGATTATAATTTGCGAAAGTGGTATTAACAAAATCACTCAACCTATTGTTTGCAAATACAAGCTTTAAAAAATCGAACCAATCAAATTCTTCAGTCACCTAAATACTAGCACTAGAGGTCTAAAGTTCATAGTATCATGTTTAAAAAGAATGGTCAATTTTCTGGTCAATTATCGCGTCTATGTTTTCTTGTGTGTCGCCATTACTGTTGAAATTCTTTCCGGAATTTCCGTAATCCGACAAGAAGTCCTCATATCTGTCAGATATGCGTCAGGGCGAGAATTTTTTCTTAGGCAAAACGTATCATTATGGTGTTATTTTCACGAAATGTATTTTCTTTAATTTTTTTATTTATTGTTTAAAAAATTGAAAAACTTTTTTTGTTAAAATTTCTGAATACTTTAGAATGTTTCAATTGACAGCGGTAAGATCAGTGGAACCAGAAATTTTGAACTAACGCAATTTTAAACTGTGTTCGATATTAGTGTCCATTCGGAAAGACGCAAATGATTTTCATCGCAATATTGAATGTCGTTTCATTATTTATAAATGAATTCCGTTTTGAATATTCTGTATTGTATGTCAAAAAAATATATAAAATTTTACCCTAATCACAGATTTTAAAAAATGAAGGAAAATACCAAAAAAACTAATGTACCCTTAAAACGTAGTCGATTATTACATCTCTTTTTTTCCTGCTTTTCCTCTTCTCGCAGTCACCCGGTGTCGTTTCCGCATCCCTTGTTTATCCCGCCAATTCGACCCTTCAGTACATTTTTTTTTCTCTCCAGCTCTACGTCCGCCTTCTTTTCGGTCACCGCACCTCCTTTCCATCCTATCCGCCGCCACGCGTTCCTGAGCCTGGAATCTCCGCTCCCCTCCCCCCTCTTTCATCACATTCCCCGCCGCTTTATTGCTTCTTTTGACGCCAAAAGACGCTGTATCAGTGTTCCGCGTTTGAACTCTCTTCGCTCTCGGAAACGAAACCATCCTTCCTCACCTCGCCCTCCCCCGCCGCCCCGTGTGTTCGCCCGGAGCCAAGCACCCGGCCCGCTATCGGCAAAAAGGGGCCATTTCGCAAATAAGAGATATTCCGCGAAATGAAACAGCACCAACCCTCCGACCGTGGGGGGGTCGGACACAAATCAAAGAGATTACATCGCTTGTTGTGTCCGGCGGCGGCGGTGGTGTTGATTTGCTAAACACTGCTAGCGTAATTCGCTTGATATGATTTATGTGTGGCGGTGAGCATAATTGTATTATTACTGCTATCAAAATCCACATTCACGGCAGTCCAATTTCCACCGGCCATTCACGTGGTGATGCATCGCGCCGGTGGTATGTGGCTTATTGGAGGTTAGCTCTCCCCTATTGGGGCCGGAATCCCTGTCCAATCCAATTGATCCGCCGGGGGAGTGATAACATTGGCTGCCCCGCGGAGTGTCCTCGGCGGTCGCCGCAGCGCTGCGCCGCGCTGCGCACGGCTGTGCGTGGACGTCTGTCTCGTTTCGCTGATCACCGCGCTGCCCTTTCCAGCCCCGTCCCGCCGATAATGCTTAATTCGCGCTGAGGCAACCGAACAATTGACTACGGCTGGTAGTTCCGCCGACGCAGTTCATGTTAATCAAATGCGTGAATACTCGTGTACATGTCAAATTGTATTGATTTCTCGCGAATTTAAATGCTAAATAAGGGTGGCTTTATGTACAGCAAATTTTAAATACGTAGAAAAAACTGGGTTTTACTTTCTGTTGTGTAAAATCTGCGATGAATATATTAGTCTTAATTATATACTATTTATTGATGTCATCTTTCATCAATTTTATTTGCTACTTTTTTTTGAACTACTTAATCACCAAACAATTTCTGGTGGATTCCCGCTCCTCAAAACAGGTTGAGTTTAGCTCAGTACCAGCATTACCGCTGTTTCTGCAGCGACTCTGACCGGGAGGTTCTAAAGTTCCAGTTCCGGTGACTCCGTATTTTCGATACTGGCTTAATAGCTAGGTCCTATTCAGCTGCTGACTGCAGAAGAACTTCTCGTCTGTTCTGAATCAGTTTTCTGTCGAAGTAGTTTCCACGATGAATAATACGCGAATGCCTGAGCAGTTCAGTAGCAAACGCGACACAGACAACGAGAACTTTCCTTCCTGTTCTTTGTCCTATACTCTCCATTACATACATACACACATACACTCTCTCTCTCTCTCTCTCTCTATATATATATATATATATATATATATATATATATATATATATATATATATATACACACAAACGGTACTAACCTTACACTATACTAACGGTACTAATGTCCTTAGCAATTCACGTGCCCGGAAACATCAATTAATCATTCAATCACCAACCCTACGATTAACAATACCCCAGAATTGTATTGTGTATATTGTTTTTCTTTGATCCTCTTTCTAACTGTATTGAGTAAAATAGGAAACAAAAAGAGGTACGTACCGGAGATTATTATTTTAAAATTTTATTAATTACAGTGAAAAAAATTCTTCATTCAGATTTTCCTAATGTTATATTTACACCTTCTGTTGTTCCGCCACATTGACGTTCGTTGTTTATTCTCAGCTGCATAATCTCTGTATCCACCAAAAGGCAAACTCTCTTCCTCGCCTCCTGCCGCCAACAAGTCATTAGCTCCTCCCCCCGCTACATTCACGTTACCCATCACCATTCTCATCCGCTGCAATGGAGACCGGACTGCCCAGAGGGAATGGCGGATACGGAACATTTCGTCCAACCGACAAAACGTCCTCTGCTCTGGAGGATGCGGCTTTAATTACCTGACAGAAAGAAACTCGAGCGGGTGGGATGCGCTAGGGGCCACCTCGCGCCTTCCTGTCCCTCGCGTTCCCGCCACCCGCTACGCTTCTAGCCATGCTCAACCCGCCTTTTACTGCTACATCTCGGCTATTTCCCTCCCTTCCCTACTACTCCTCTTCCGCCCCTTCCAGGACCTCCTCTCTCCGCTCCTCCAGGGCCTCCTCTCTCTCTCCCCTCCAGAATCAATCTCCTCTCCCCGCCCCTTCCTGTACCTCATTTCCCCGCCTCTTCCTGTACCTCCTCCGCCCCGTCCTATCTCGTACCTCCTCCTCCCCGCCCCTTCCTGTACCTCATCTCCCCGCCCCTTCCTGTACCTCATCTCCCCGCCCCTTCCTGTACCTCATCTCCCCGCCCCTTCCTGTACCTCCTCTCCCCACCCCTTCCTCTACCTCCTCTCCCCGCCCCTTCCTCTACCTTCTCTCCCTGCACCCTCCAATACCTCTTCTTACCGCCTCTCTTCCTGTTCCTCATCTCCCCATCCCTCCCTGTTCATCTCCCCTTTGCTTCCCTACTTCTCTTCTCCCCGCCTCTCTCTGCTCCTTGCCCTACGTATACCTGCCCCTTTTCCTGCCCACCATCTGCTATCATCTCCATCTGTTTCCCTTTCCTTCCCTAGGTCATTCTGTCATTCTCTTTACTATCCCTAAGCGTTCCACTCCGCCTCGCACCTTCCTTCCCTCCCACCCAACGCGCTCCGGCCCACCCACCTCCTCTATCATTCCCCGTGACATCTCCCTTCCTCCAACATCGACACCCTCCTCCATCCATTCACCAATTCGCAGTTCCACTCTGAACCGGCCCCCTTCCTCCGCGCCCACACGGCAATTGACCGCCCGCGGAAGCTGCGAGCGGCGCGGGCGGGAGAGCGACCGCGGTGGTCACGTCGGGCGCGATAACACTCGCGGAGGAAGCACTAATATTACGACGACCCACTTCCCTATCGCGCGGGGACCGCCGTAAAGCGGTTCCTGCTCGTGTCAGATGGGATGCGGCCCGCATGCGGCGGCAGGTTGTGTGGCCGGCTCCCGCTTCAACTGCCCGTGCCCGTGCGCGCGCAACCAGCCACGGTTCCTGTTGGGAAAGAAGATTCGCATCGCGCACAGGGTCACGTTCTGTGCCTAATGTCCTCATATTGTATCCGGACAATAAACTCTTAGGAGGACACATAATTTCGCCTCGGTGTCATCCTGTGGGATTGAGCTATTTAAATAGGCTACTGGACAAAACCTGAAGGTTCTATTTATAGGCTACTGCAGTGGTTTTCAAACTTTTGCTGCCGTGGCTCCCTTCAGGTTACAAATACTTCACACACCTCCCCTCATTAAAATAAGAGTATACATGATAACCGTATTTTCAGGGGGAAAAGTTGTGAAAAATTTAATTATGTACTTACAGCGTACAAAATAATTATTGCAAGTGATTTGCACTGTTCTCATTACTGAATTTAGTTCAAATGTGTTAAAGTGAGGAAAAATATAAGAAGAAATTATAAGAACACGAACATATTGATAGTTCAGAAAAGTCAGTGAGTTGGATGAGCTATTTTGGTGTCGCACAGTTCATCGAGCCTCGGCACAAATTTAGAAATGGCAAGATGCATTACATTCTTGAGATATATTCTTGATTTATGTTTTGTCTTGATCACTGCCATCGCTGAAAATCCTGTTTCTTATAGGTAAGAAGTGGCAAAAGGAATCGGAACACGTAAGGCCCTTCTTACTTAACTCGAGATACTCATTCCTTACGGAGCACCAAGATTCGGACACTGTGGCAGTTGGATACACTGTCTTTAGTGTATTGTGTAACGACAGATCAAATTGTTCTAGTCCTATTGTAAAAAAATTAAGAAATTATTAGAACGATTGCCTGGGAAGACGGGTAGTTTGGATAAGACTAGGCTACTGTAGAAAATATTTTGAGTTTATGTCCATATATTTTCTTTGGTCTTCGGTCTCGCATATCTACGAATCGTGTATATTCACATTTGCAAATTAGGCAATGTGAATAGTGCCCATTGATGTTTTTATCAGCAATAGTGGACAGTCTTTTCTAAATATACACACTACCAGTAAAAGGTCAGTGATCGAATAAGCGGATTAACTTGTAGACGCGCAAGTGCGATTTTCAGGACAGGTGCCAGAGGAAGTGAAAACGCGCATTAGATGCTGCAAATCAACGTGCTTGAAATTTCAGCGCAAGCTTCGAGCGGGTTTTCAGCTCCAGGTTTTCTCTGGCTCTGGTATGGTGAGTTCGGTTGACTCGCTGTCATTAGGCTGCGTTTGCGGGCGCACTCACCTTTCGCAAGTTTAGTTTAAACGAGTTTCATACGTTTTTTTTTTAAAGCTGGAAACTGATTTAATAAAATACTACCCAAATTTTGGTATAACTTTCGTAAAACAGTTTTGATTTGAACTAGTTGAATTCATTGGCAGAAAGCAAGCCCGTGTAAATGGTTTCTGTTATTGATGAATAGCTCTGGCATACTGGGGAATAGAAACGTTTCCATGTAGTCTTGCAGTTCTGCGATTCGTATTTGTATTGGTGATTGCGGGGTTCACATTGTGGGGCCGTTTCTATATCTACCAACAAAAGAGAGCACATTTAGAGCAAACATTGTTATACGGTATTCACATATTCGCATGTGCTCGTAGTTCATTAATTCGCAATAATAGGTAGCTGATTTAATGAGCGTTGTATATTTTGCCAGAATATGCCATGTTTATTGATTTAGTGTCACTACTCTATTGTTTACAAACCTACTTTCATTGTTTTCAAAAAATACGAGAATAATTTCCAACTTGCTGGATCCGTGCAAACATTCCGCTCATTGGGAATCATCGTTTTATGAGTGAAAATAGCTTCTTTCTGAAACCTAACTTCGAGCAGCTGGTCCATGAACTGTGGGTTACCACATTACAGATCCAGCACCGTGCGGGAGTAAAGATTCTAGTTTTGCTATCCTTTGATATGAAATTTCACGTTAAAATCAAGTTGTTTTCTTTGCAAGTTAAATAGTCGCTTTACTTTCATAATGGAATTTTCTCTCTTCCTTCAGTTCAATTTTACAAAAAGATTTCTAGATTCTGATCGCCTCTGGTACAGAGTTCGGAGAAGGGCTAAATTCCCCAAAATTTAATGGAAGGTTCGAAAAGACATTCTTATGTAGAGACAGCTCAAGAACATAATTCGAATGATCTCAAATCTAAGACGCATAATTTTTCAGTTAATCGTGATGGTAATGTGTTGCAGCGTCGCATGTGTGGCGGGTTGACGTTTACAAAAGGTTTTTCTCTCTTTACCATAATCCGCGAACTTCTATTATTTCGTAATTAATGTTTGATGCAGGACTGAGGAGTAAATACCTACCTTCAATAGTACACTATCGTTTTTTTTGTCGATGGGTTTTTATAAATGGTACAATATATTTTAATAGCATAGTATACGAAGAGGGAATTTTCGATATAATTCTGTCTGCCTTCATACCGCAGAGGTTTGGAGCGTATATGTTCGCGAAATCGATGAGTGCGTAAGGCATGGGAGTGGGGTGGGGTTAGTGTCATCTGAACCATCACCCCCTTTCGTAGTGGTTTATCATCTCTACCTACCTAACATGATCACCCCCTACCTCCAGCCATCTAGTGGGAGGCGTTGGTAATCAATTGCTATCACTACCTTCCCAAAAAAGACGTGAGTATAAAGGCGTGAGATATTCCCTCGTCAATGCTCGTCAGGCATTGCCTTCACTATTTTTATCATATCATCGTGAAATTTTTACGCCGACATTCGTTCTTTGAACCTCGTATCAGCTAAACAGCGTACCTCAAAAGCGAACGTATATTGAGGCCCAATCACCTGCCTTGCTTCTGTAGAATTTCCCGTGCTTTGCGAGGAGCTACGGAACTTCGGATCCGCGTCATCCGAAGTCTTCTCGCGCCTCGACGTCTCTCGTCGCCGGCGCCGCCCTGGGCGTTGCGCGGGTGGAGCGACGCGAGGCGGGGCGACGTGCTGCTGGAAGTGAGTGTCCTTGCGGCGAGGCGAGACAGGACGGCGAGGCGAGTCCCACCGCCGCGCGGTGGGAGGCGGGCGGCTTGGCGTGAGGTGGATAGGGAAAGAGAGGGCTGGCGACGTGGGGCGAAGTAAGGTGGAGCAAGGTGTCGAGTGGCGGGGCGGGGCACGGTGGGCTGATGAAGCGAAGCGGGGTGTAGGACGGGTTGGAGTGGGGCGGGGCCGATCGGAGCCGTTCGGAAGTAGAGACGGCTGACTGAGTGAGGGAACTGGGCGTGGCGGGGAGGTGCAGGAGCGAGGGCGTCATGAATGCGCCCCACGTGCGAGCGCTCGGGGCGCCCCGGGGCGCCGCGCACGTGCTGGGCGGCGGCGGCGGCGGCGGTGCCGGTGCCGCTGGCATTGATGCCGCCGGCTCGGGCGAGCGTTCTGCCTTCGTGTCGCCTGCCTCCTGCGCCCGTCCTCCCTCGTTTGCTGACTTCGATGGCTTCGGGCGACACCCTGTCCCCCGTGCTTCCAATTCTCGTGTTTTCTCTCCTGGCCGTGAAGTTAAATTGGTGTACATTGTCCTTGACGTTTTCGTCTTCACTTTTGACTTCACATATTTCTTTCGAGTACCACTCCTCTCCCCTGCGTTCCTTTGTATTCTCTCTTTACCCCCTGCTGTCCTTTCGAGTTTCTTCCTGATATTTTCTGTTCCTCCGTATTTTGTTACCATACCTTTTTGCAGGTTCTTTGCTCGTAATTATTCTCACATCTCTTTTGTTTAATCTCTCTCCCCAAGTTTGTCATTTATTTAGGCACAAATTCGAATCAATTTCTTGCTTATTCTGAAGTTTCTTCCTCCCCCTATCCCACCTTAATTTCTTCCGCTTCTCCAGAACACCTGTCGTATTTCAGTTTTTCCACCTTTGAATTTTTCCTTTCTCTCACCAATTTACTTTTGTGTGTCAATCTTCTCGCTTTCCGGCCCATCTCCACGATTCACCGTCCCGTGCGCTCTTCGCAGACATCCGTCGCCCTCGGCCTCGCACGAGACACCGCCCGGGCGCTGGCGGTGGCGGCACGTGCGGGCTGCTCAGCTCGACCTCGCCCCGCCTCCCTTGACGCCTCTTTTGTCACCCGCCCGGCGACGCGCTTGCCGCCGCCCAGCGCTAATATAATAACCTAACGTCGTTATAACGGTTGTGATTCAGTTAGAGGTACTTAGAAGCTTCCGGAATAAACAAGTCGCGACCGCAACTAAACACCGCGCTGAGAGAGCAGACTGCTGTAAATGTATGGAAGCAAAAGAAATGTTCATATTTCCCGGCTCAGTGTGATCATATTACAAGCTCCGATGTTGAGGGTGTTGTACAGGCGAGTGAGGTAGAAAAATATTAATAAAAGCATTTCATAGCAGTTTTTTTATTCGTACTCTGCCAGTAATGGGTGCTTGAAATTGCTTCTTTATTACGGATAAAGTAATGTAATGTAAACTTACTCTACTTGAATCCTTGCCTATTATTTTGAATATAATTTTCTTGCTGTAATAGGTTGCTGACGTATTATTGTGAAGCTTTTTTTTTAGTCTTTCTTTGTGAAATATTGTATTTATGTTACCAGTGATATTTTAATAGGAAAAGTCCTAACTACTCAGTTTACTAATAATTATTGCATGAGACGGAGCAGAAATGAATTTTATATTGAGTATTTCCAATGAATTTCCTAGGAAATTTTACGTAAATTCAAATTATGTTGAAAGTGACTTAATTTTCTTTTCAAATGACTCGTCATAATTGAAAAAACCACGTTGCTTTTATTCACATTTTTGCCGCGAAAACTGCCAATATACTCCCCCCACCATATTCTTTTCCGCTTTGTGCCTTCATTCCGGTCAAGTGTGCTTCAAAACTTCTTAACTAGACCGTTCCCGTGTAGGTACAGCATTCCCCAATAAACTCGCCATGTAGTTATTTTGAACAGCCGGCCATTACCCGGGCCGAGGGGTGGGGGTGGGGGGAGCGCGGGGATGTGAATGGGGGCCTCGCATAGAGGGCCCTCGAATAGCCCAATCAAAGTAATGGACGCTCGAACGCCGCTGAGTGGGGCTGCAAAGGGGGAGGGGGCGATGGGCTTCGGCCGCGGCGGGGCGCGTCCCGGATTCGAACGACCGACCTCCGCGCGGCGCCGCAGTGAGGCAGTGTGCCGCGGCCACCCAGCCCCGCCCCTCCCTGCCCCACGCACACAGGCGCCGCGTCAGGCCGTGGCGGCACAGTGGGGCATCACAGTCAGAACGTGGGATTTTTAATTAAGTAGGAACTAAAATTTAATTAAGTAGAAAAGAAGTCTGGAATGCTCGGAGGTGCTAAGCGATGAGATTCTTCTATTTATAAAAAAATGTGCTTTATACAAAAATCTCCAAAAATATTTAATTAAATAGCAGTATTGTCCCTGCTTTTATTACTTTGAATTTCATGATCGTGAAATTGCTGCTTGAACAACAGCTCTAAATATATTTAATTAAAACATATAGTGCGAGTCTAATAGTTTGATTGGAAGTTGACTATGTATTTAACTTTTCATAGGGAATTTGTTGCTGACATTGGTGACAATATTGGTGACATAAAGTAGGTTATTAATAGTCTCGAATAATTTGAATTAATATATTAACTATGTTATAGTGAAAGTGATGACTAAATTTTATTATTAAAAATTAACAAGTCAAGTAATATTTTGAAACTGAAATACCTTCGAGAATACCATTCTGTGAAATGGCCTGATTTAGAATTAAAACATTCAGAAAATTAAGGTAATTTTATCTCAAAAATATGCTAACTAAATAAAATCGTTCATCTTCGCGTACTAGGATGCTGCTATGCGCCTCCGAGGTTGTGAGGATCGAAGATAACTATCAATTTCCCCTTCCCGCACCGCACCTGTACTACTGACGTCCCTTCCCGGAAGTTCTCTCTAGGTGCAGCTACCGTGGTACCTCCTAGCCTTCACATCCTTTGCTCTGATGTGGCTCGGGAGCCTATTTTGGTCGTTCTGAATTACTATTTTTGATAAGCGTATCTCGCAAGCTCATCATGCTTAGTCCTGTGTAAGAAGGGGAGCGTGGCCACTCCTACATGGATGCGATAGCGGCATGTTGACACGTAACGCCTTTCACCAAGCTCGCATAACTTCCCTGGACGGGTTAAGGAGACGAAAGAATTAAAGTTCAAGAGCGACTGATGATGTGCTAGGAACACATACTATACCATAATACAGCGTCCATGACACACGCGGGATTCGAACCCACATTCCACTTGTAATTCGCAATTGGATGCAAATGTCCAATGCCCCTGTGCCAGTTAAACTGACTGAGAATGGGGAGAGGGGGGTGAAAAATGATGAACAGTGGTTGTCAGAATCTCATTTTGCCACAACCCACACACATGTAACTATGCCCGGATCGGGATTCGAATCGGCGACCCTTCGATTCCTCCGCCCTTCGATCCCTCCGCCCTTCGATCCCTCCGCCCTTCGATCCCTTCGCCCTTCGCCCTTCGATCCCTTCGCCCTTCGATCCCTTCGCTCTTCGATCCCTTCGCTCTTCGATCCCTTCGCTCTTCGATCCCTTCGCTCTTCGATCCCTTCGCTCTTCGATCCCTTCGCTCTTCGATCCCTTCGCTCTTCGATCCCTTCGCTCTTCGATCCCTTCGCTCTTCGATCCCTTCGCCCGCCGGCCCGCCGCGCTTCGATCCCTTCGCTCTTCGATCCCTTCGCTCTTCGATCCTCGCTCTTCGATCCCTTCGCTCTTCGATCCCTTCGCTCTCGAACAGGTGGCGGCGGCGGTGGCTGCGAACCCGCTCTGGGCCACGCGCGTCCCGCCGGGGCTCGAAGCGCGCTGCTCTGGATCCCACGATGGGCGGGGATGTTGGTAAACACGGAAAACGGGGCAATAAATAAATGAGTGTTTTAATAGAGGAGTATAAGGTTTGCAATTGCGCACTTAGCGATCAAATACTTGGCCTAGCTGCAATATACGTAAGGTTCTTCAAGCGTCTTTTTCTATAATGGAGCAAATTTTATAACAGAAAAGAAAAATACAAGTGAGAATGCGTTCTAACTACAAGGTATCTACCCTGATTGGATTTTGAATAACCTGCACCTCATTGAGGTTTGAAGCTATTTGTAATATTCAGTCTACGCATATGAAATCTTCAGCCATGCGTTTGGTAGTCAACGCCCCAGTGCCCTAAAATTCAGAGGAAAATTGTATTTGTGGTATAAAATGTATGACATGTTGGCCTCGGATACCAATGAAACCTTACGGTTCACAGTCTTTAGAGTTACGTACTCGCACATGTTACCCCAAGTATTTAACACCTCTAACCGAAGTAAAAATAAGAAAAGAAAACACGTGAAAGCAGTAAGATTGTCGCAAGTTCTTCTACAACTTCAGTTAATGGGAAAGAAATTACAAGCACGGCTGCAAGAATATATTACTAAAAGTGTTTATTATTGTGTAGTTCATCGTGGCCAAATAGTTGTGTTAATAGCACGTGGGCGAAACACGGTTTATCGTGCTTGCGTTTCGTTTTTTATTCTAATAGTATTCGTAACATTACAACGCGTGCAAAAAATATTTTGCACCTGGCCTTATAAAAATTACTCATTGTGTATGCAACACGTATGCGGGATGATGCTGCCGAAGTCATCTGTTTCGCGCACTTGTCATGTAACTTACTATTTTCAGGCAAATAGTTTCTAACTTTATTTGTGTTCCTAGGATACGAATCCCTACATTTTATTATAGACTATTATTGTTTAATTATTTTTTTAAAATTTTTTTTGTAATTAAGGAGTTGGAATGTTATCAAAATGTACTTAATTTTTTTTTAAATTTACATATTGATTCACTGTGGACATGTAGATAAATTGGATCATATGTCCTAGGTAGGCAAGGGTTCGTTACGTCGAGCGTGAATGAACTCGTACGACCAACATTCCACACTAGGTCAACTGGGTGTCCGCGTGCAAGTCTACGGAGCATTCGTACAACGGTGCTCTTGAATGTCTGCTTTTAGATGCCACACAAATCATCGAAGGAATAGAAATTTCAACTTTACATTCTCAAATTGTTTGATAAAAGTTCTAAATTCCATAACATTAACGCTTTTTTAATTTTATTATTATTATTATTATTATTTTTGTAGACTTCAAGACTGAACTACATATGAAATTACGTTAACTACTTATTATTTGTAATTGTAATGTAGAACACAAAAGAGTAACATGCTTTTCTTCACCAGTGAAATCATTGTCAGAAACAACGCTAGGAGCAGTTGATACTCATTTTTACAAGAGATTAAAATTTTGAAACTGCCGTGTGTCATTTCATCAGTCACGCGAAGTAAACTGCCCAAATTTGAGGAGTGTGGATTGTATATTTTTGTTAAAATATGATATACTTCATTTTAATGAGATTGATACCAAGGAAATAAATATGTTAGCACAATTCGATGTACACAAAGTGCATTAATGAAATAACATTTCCAGTACTCAAGTATTTTTTTAATTTCATTAGTACCTAAACATAATTAGAGTAGGGAGATCAATAAATGATACTTTAATAGAAGTAGTTGATCCATTTTGATCGACCTTCATCGAAAATCGTAGATTTTACGGATAATAAAATCTCTAAAATCTGACTTTGGAGTTGAACGTTCAACAAGCTACTGACTTTACTCGAGAAAAATAAACTTGTTCTTGTGTCTAGCCAACAAAATAATTAATAGCTTACATAGCACGAACGAATAAAACAATTAATAATAGTAAAATACGTTTTTAACAAACTTAGAAATTCTATACTAGGCGTGAAGAAAATATTAGTGAGGGCAACGAACACATACACTACGTGCCGGCTGCACACTTGGCGCGCCCCTGCCTACCCATCACCGCAGAACGACCTGCTCCGCGTACCGCGATCTGTTACACGGCCGACCGGCCTCTGCTGTTTACTGCGGTCGGGCGCCACGCGTGCGGAGCTGGTTCCCCCAATCCCGGTGTTGCGGTGCTGAGTGGCCGCCAGCGCCGCTCCGCCTGTTTCTTGCTGCATTCGAGTGCGTCTATTCCACGCGGAAGAAGGCTATTGCGAGGTAAATAAATCAGTAAAATTCATATTACCAAAAATGTAATAAATTTAGGAATTCAGGTATGTTTATAAATCGAGATTTTGAAGCTTACAATGGTCAAGCTGAAAATGTAGACAAGTGGTACTCGTCGCTGTATGCGTGCTTAAATGCTTGACACTCTCCCGTCTATTTACTTTTAGAGAAAATAAATGTGTTAAAGTGCACACGATCTGTTATGTATACCGTTCTGTAGTTTATTTCTACCGAGCTAGCGTTTGTAAAACTGGTCCGAATCCTGATGCTGTCGAACTTAATGTATGGGCTCCAGGGGATACAACCAAAGATATCAGCAACTTAAGATAGGATTTTTAAGAAAATGAAATAAAAATGTTCAATTTAGAAAATGAATTAGTTTGCTTTTATGAATGCATTCGGTGATTACAAATAAAATGTTAGGTGAAATATTCGGAGAGTACTTCCAGGTAACGGAAGTAAATCGTAAAGTAATAAAGCAGGTAAAACGCGAGGGAAGTTTTAAAAAGAAATACCGTAGTTTTAGTGCTGTACTGATTCAGAAAGTTAAAGACTTTCTCTAATAGTTAATATTTTCCTGAAGTGCTTCATCTGCTAATGGACATTCTCTCTCCTGGGCGCTTCAGGCAATAAATAGATGCTCCTAGCGGTGACGCCGGTAGCTGACGTAACAATT
Source organism: Teleogryllus occipitalis (assembly GCA_011170035.1). NCBI lineage: Eukaryota > Metazoa > Arthropoda > Insecta > Orthoptera > Gryllidae > Teleogryllus > Teleogryllus occipitalis. The sequence goes on from BLKR01008971.1 coordinate 22,896, forward strand.
ATTAATTTTTATTTTGTATTAGACTAATTCATACGGAATAAGTTCAAATAAAATAAAACTATTTTACCGCCGATATGGATGCTTTAGTTAATGGAGAACGGTTCCTCTCGCTCTCGTATGGTTACAAGAGGCAGGATCTTCCACTTGAAAAGAACTACATTAGTTATGGATATCTGAAAATTATTACAGATTTTACGATGATGGTAGGTTTCTAATTCAAAAATAAAATATATCAGCCATGTAAATGCATCGAACAAAAAAATCGATGTTAAAAAGTATGCTTCAAAAATCGTTGTTAAATCTACTGATGATTTTATCAAAAAACATTGGTATTAAAAAAGCTATAGACTTCAATAAATCGATGTTAAATCTATCGATTTTATAAAAACATCGATGTGAAAAAACATCGGCTTCAAAAAATCGATATTCCGATAAAACCGATGATTTTATAAAATCATCGATGTGAAAAAAATCATAGACTTCAAAAATCGATGGTAAATCCACCGATGATTTTATAAAAACATCGATGTTAAAAAAACACGAAGTCGATGTCTTATCCCTCAGCGGCCGTTCGCCCTCCGCCCGGGAGCCGGCGGCGCCTGCCTCTTGCTCCACTGGAGCGTGTCAATTCGTTGCGGAAGCTGGCAATCACCGCGGGGTGATTTCGACAGGCGGCGCGTGCGTGGAAAGCGGTCCAGCGTGTGTCGCGGGTTGAGGTCGGAATTCTCAACTCGCTCCGCTCTTATTTTTCAGCACTTGAAGGTGATGCAATTCGTAATCGATAGTGGAGAATCTTGTCTTGAGCCTCGGGGGATGGCTGGTTTGAGGGAAAGTTTCGCTGTCTGGAATCCAAAAAGTGGGTGTTAAAATTGCACTTTGATTCGCAGAGCCTTTTCAGAGGTTTATTAAAGAGGAGTTGGTGTGTAAGGAATATTAACGCAGATAAAAGAAATTCTAGACATTCGCTCATCTGTCTCACTTCTCTAGTTCTTTTATGAAAGGGTCGTTAGATCTACACAAGATGGAAATGGCAAATTTGCATGGTGACTCTAATTCCATAATAATGCTTAACACGCTTTTAAATATTAAAATAATTTGAAGTACGAACACGTTATCCAAATTCCAGGTCAGTTCAAGGTAGCTCACGTTACATTTCGACGCCTCGCATGCTAATGTCCCTTTTCGGGTCTAAGCACCTTTACGACGGTGCTTCTGCACATACTTGTTGTGAAACATGCGGCGACATTAGCTTCGTCGTTGATATGCAGAAAGTGCGAGTCCCGCAACGTGCAGGCAGAAACGTCAGGAGGATTGCCAGCTCGTGGGTCGGGTGCCAAGCGGAGCTCGTGTGGCCCACTGACATGGCTCGATGGAGGTGGGAGGCGGCGGTGGCGCAGTAGGGCTTCGCGGCTCACGTTGGCGGCGAGGGAGGGGACGGGAGGCAGAGGGATCCCCGGCGAAGGCCCGGCCGGGTCGCTGGCGCGGGCTCGGCCGCGGGCCGGCTTCACCCCCGCGCCGCCGCCACGCGGGCTGGCGTCACGTTGCGGCGGCGGCGGCGTGACGAAAGCCGAGCCGTGAAGCCCACTGGTGGACGCCTGATCGCTCGGTGTTCTACAGTTGCCGTGTGGGGATCCGCTGTGGTCTTCGCACGGTTCCACTGTCGCTCTTGGATTGCCCTTGGATTCGTGAGCTACATCCATCGTTTCAATAGGTGCGGCTCGGCTCTAATCACGCCGCTACCCGCCTTCTCCATAATTTGTTTCATTTTATCATTCCTTATTCTTCATCAGTTTCATGCATGTCAAACCTGGAGATCCTGAGAAGATTGGAAACAAAAACATTGAGAGATTTATTCACCGCGCCGTGGTCCGTATCCAATAATTTGTGCAAAGATTTGAACATCTCAACTATGGCAGAGACTGCCACTCAGCGAAGTAAGAGGCGTCAGACGAGACTGAGCTACCACCCGAACCAACAATCAGTGTACATGCTGGACAACCTTGAAAATGTGTGTACACTAAAGTGTGAACATGTTCTAGATTTACCCTTTAGATTCACCACCCACATTTTAGTTACTTAGGTCTTGTATACCATGTACTAATTGTTCCAAGTGAAGAGATTGTAAATTAGCAGTATTTAAAATTTTAAAAAAATTCTCTGCTATGGATCTCCGACTTGTAAGAAGCTTAAAACAAATTCATTCTGGACACTCCCATGTAGCCTAAACTCGCGTATTTTGTGATAGTTACACATACACACTACTTTAAATCAAATCTGTGTATATTCTCCTTTATGGCCTGCATTCCTGACGTTTCGTCTTCGCGCTGATTCATATCCACAATCCTCATCGAATTTGTACTCAACTCCGTATTTTTTTCTCTGGCAAGCCGTGTGCGGTTCGGCCCGCGTATCCATGCCCTTTCTGCTCTTCCGATTCTCCACTATTTTTCATGGGACCAGAAATCAACTGTTTCTCTTCTCCATATTTTGTTTCATTTTATCATCTATTATTCTTCACTAGTTTCATATATTCCAGTCACTCCCAAGTAGCCTAAACTCGTATTTTGTGATACTCTCACACTACTTTAAATCAAATCTGTGTATATTCTCCTTTATGGCCTGCGGACACCAACATGTAATTTCGGAAAATCAATTTTCTCCTCTCCCACTCTTCTTTTCCCTTCCATCTTCATAGCCTCTAACTCTTTTATAGTGTAGTATACTTCTCATCGACTGCCGACTCCAGACGCGACCTTCCATTTCTTTATCGTGTCCGTCGTATTCCCTACCGCCACTGAACGACTTCTCGGCCCAATTCTGCACCGACTCGCACCCACCCACTCTTATATCCCTTCTCTCCTGATGCCCCCCCTCCATCTGCCCCCTTTCGGTGTCACGTCTCGGCCCCCGCCTACAACGCCATCGCTGTCTTCACCGCTCTGCCTGCGCTCTACTCTCGCCCCTCCGTCACAGACACCCCTGCTCCCATTGCTGAACGATTCCTCTGCTCAGAACTGTACTGCATCGTCTCACCCTCTCCGCCGCCTCTGCCCCCCGTCCTCGCCCCCGTCCTCGCCCCCGTCCCGCCCCCGTCCTCGCCCCCGTCCTCGCCCCCGTCCTCGCCCGTCCGCCCCCGCCCTCGTCCGCCGCCTCGTCCCCGCCCCCGCCCTCGTCCCCGCCCCGCCCTCGTCCCCGCCCCGCCCTCGTCCCCGCCCCGCCCTCGTCCCCGCCCCGCCCTCGTCCCCGCCCCGCCCCTCATCCCCGCCCCGCCTCGTCTCCGCCCCGCCCTCGTCTCCGCCCCACCCTCTTCCCCGCCCCGCCCCTCTTCCCCCGCCCACCCTCTTCCACCGCCTGTTCACCGCCCCACACCCTCGTCCCCGCCCCACCTCGTCCCGCCCCACCCCTCGTCCCCGCCCACCCTCGTCCCCGCCCCACCCTCGTCCCCGCCCCACCCTCGTCCCCGCCCCACCCTCGTCCCCGCCCCACCCTCGTCCCCGCCCCACCCTCGTCCCACGCCCACCCTCATCCCCCGCCCCACCCTCGTCCCCGCCCCACCCTCGTCCCCGCCCCGCCGCCGTCAACGTCCCCGTCCTCTCCAGTACCACCGATCTGTCCCACAGCCCTACTCCTCGTATCCGCCCTGACCTCGCTATTACCTCCATTCTCCCCCCCCCCGCCCTCGCCACAACCTCTGCTCTAGCCACGTCCACCCCCACCTTGGGGCCGCCTCCGCCTCCACACCGCAGTCACCGCCGGCCGCCGCTGATCCGCTTAGTCCCTCGGAGCGGCGCCGCTGCCCTCCGTCGGGCTTTTTCGCGAATCACGTTTCCCTCCAATCTCCGCCTCGGGATTTGCGGAAAGCGTCTTTCTTGACTCGTCTCGAACAAAGTAGTAGCTGACAAACGGGTTTCGAAAACGCAGCCCCGCTTTTCGCAGATTCAATAAAAAGGCCAGCACAAAGGAGTTTCTGGAACATATCTCGTCACTTGCACACTGGGGACGAGAACGATGCCCACGCAGTTACAGACCGTTGTTGCTTTTCGTATTCGAAAAGTGTTAAGAAACGAATTTAGAAAAGAATTGTGGGAATGTGCTCGCGACTGTGTAATCCCTTAACAAGAATATCACGTAGTTTCGGATATAATAACACATATCGATTTCGAACCATATATAGTAAGCTCAGACATGACTTCTCAATCATTGAACTTTATCTTTTGTTTATTAATAACCCATCCAAGATCACTCAATATCGTGATTAACGATATTGAACGGTAGCTTCATCTATCTTAATTGGAAAGTAACGTTATTCTAGGCTAAAGGACCAAAATGTTTGACAAGTAGTTTAGAAGATTAATTTGAACTGAACACATAACTTATTGAAGTTACACGATCTCCTCATTTCTGCATGTTTAATTATTTCACAAAGTTCGCCATTTCTGAGCAAAATGTAGGTAGTTGTTCCCATCAGTTGATATTTACGTGCCTTGCTACGTTAGTGAATCATGCGATGGATATTGATGATACGGGGCACACATGAAAAATCATTTCTCATAAAAAAATTGGAAGTTCACTTCACTTTTTATTTGTTAATTACTAAAAGATCATCTGCTTAATCATATTTTTTTTCTATTTAATGCGGATCGATAGTGCGATGTACCTTACTGAAGACCTATTTAGTTTCATCAAAACCAGCGTCTCCTATTGTTGCTATTTCTAAATCCACCTCATACTGGCATGCATCTGTTTTGATGGTTCCTTATTCCTCAAAATGGATCGATCTGGATCAGTTGGCGACCTTCCCATGTTAAAAGGAATCCTGTAATTTTAGGAGGCACATTTCAGGAAGCTCCTCAAAGAAAATGCTCAAACTCTTTCTGTCACGCTTTTGTCATTATTGTAATTATGTAGTGCCACATAATTATGTACATCGTAATTAAACAGAAAACTCAGTAAAAATTTTCTATAAAGGAGTTCTGAAAAAAGAATAGCTGATTATCAGTGCTTTAGTGCGAACTCGTTCAGTGGAAGTAATTGCATGGGCAGGATCACAATCAGTAAAAATGTCACACGCAATATTAAGATTTTTTTCTTACGTTTAGAAAATAAATAAACAGGCTCATTTCAATCTGCTTTGGATTTCTTATTGATGGTGCTGGAAACAGAAAATCGTTGGATCTTGTGCCATTTTAAACAGTTCAAATTTGAATGGAACCTTGAAATTTTGCGAGTCACTGTTCACGAAACTCATCTCCAATTTTGAAAAAAAATGTGCACGAATTGTTTTCCTACCTTTTTATCATCATTGTTATGAAATATTTCCACTTAATTAAGTTTATCGTAATTTATAAAGAAATCAGCAAAACTGTTCTAGGTAGGACTATTAAACAAAGCCTCCATAGGATTTTCCAGTGCTCTAGTAAGAACAATGAGCTGTTTGGGGGAAGTAGTTGCAGGGGCGGTACCGCGCGCATTCCGTGTCAGCGCGCATTTTCTCCGCGGACGCGCCGCCGCCGCTTCACCTCGTCCCGCCCCGCCCCGCCCACCCCTCTCCTCCCCACCCCTCCCGTCCCTCCCCTCCCGCCCCTCCCCCCTCCCGTCCCGCCCCCTCCTTCCACCCTCCCTGCCCCGCGCGAGTGCCAGCTTCGGAATGCGCGGCCGTGATGCAACGCCTTGTCTTCCCGACGAAAGTGCGCGCGCCGCGCCGCGCCGCGCCGCGCCGCGCCGCGCTGCACCCGCAACCTTCGCGTTCGAAAATGCCAGCTCCCGCCACAGCGCGATTAACCGCCCCGCCCCGCGCCGTTGCCTAAGTCCTCGCCCGCCCGCTCCATCGCTCGCTGTGTCGTCCACTCCTTCCCCAGAGGCAGTGGCATAGCCTAGTGGAGGCGGACCGCCCCGGACGGCACTTTTAGGGGGCGGCAAAAGTTCACAGCAAATAATAATATCTTGTAAAAAGTTTGAACCATTTCATATTTTTGTCCCACCTACGATTGAGACCGATTGAAATGAGCACGTAATCTTTCATTACTTATTATGTGACGACTTCTTTAAATGTATATAATTAAATATCTTGCTCATTGTCTCTACTGACTTGTAGGGATTTACCTTCTTTTTTTTTACTTGGATTGTTTATGACTAATGTTCTGCGAGAATGAATTCTATCATATAAAGAATAGTATTCTAGATTTTATAACCTGCATATTATTTACGCGTCCGTGGGTGACGCTTTCACGAATCCAAAGAAAGTTCCTTTGATAGATCGTCGGTCGTCCAATTCACATTAACTTAATCGTGTATAGTACTCGCTTTCCAAACTGTGATTTTTCCAATCTGTGATATTTAGTGCTCATGAGTACGTGTAGTCGTTAAATTATTGAAATTTGTTGAAAATTATATTGTTTGGGTACATATACATTTGGTCTTTTAAATTGAAATACCTAAATAAGGATGAGGCGAACTTTTCTTCCGCCTCGGGCGACTGACACCGAAGTTACGCCATTGATTTGAGGATGAACCCTTGAAATCGTATGATGGAAGGTTGCGCTGTGGAGTTAAGTTGTGTGTTCTTTTTGTGCGCACTTACGGAGTTCTAGAAACAAAATGGAAAATTGAAAGGGCTGTGCGACATATTTGGTACAAGGAAACTTTGGCATTTATGGATCGGTCGTACCAATTGTCCTAAGGATCTTCCGTTTCAATTATTATATTCCTAATTGAACTCTTATTAACACTTCACAACGCACAAAACTTTTTTTCTTATTATTTGATATTTAAGTATGTGACTTCTGCAGGACAATCGAGAAAATGAATTTCCCTTTCTTTAAGAACAAAGCCCTGTATGATGATAATAATAAATGCACGTATGTTTTAGATCAACCACGACACCTCTATAGGCTACCCATCGATCATCATCATCCTTTCATTCTCGATACCTCTTTTGTGGTTTTCGTTGTAAACTCAGCGTCCTCGTCGTAACCGCTTCGCTTACAGCGTCTCCTTCCATTTACGTCATCGTTCCGACCTCGTCATCCAAAATGGCTCCGTCATCTTGCTATAAGGTCTCCTCTTTTATCATTGACTTATATTACCTCATTCAGTCCTTTTTCCACCAGTTGACTCGTTCGCCTCCTTTCTTACCATCATGTTGCCACTCGTTACCAATCCTGTTACGCTCTGTGCTTTCTCTTTCACACCCACCGCCATACCTCCTTTTCACGCCCACACCCGCATTTAACCCTTCCACCTCCGCCTCCGATCCTTTCATGCACCTCCTTTCACACACTGCCATTTCTCACCTTCACCCCTTCCTTTCATATCGTCCCTTCACTATTTCATACGCTGTAAGCCTTCATGGCGCCTCTTCGGGGCGCTGCCTGCCATTATCGTTGGCCCCCGTCGCCTTTCTTGGTTGTTCCGCTCGGCGCGCATCCCCTAGACGCAGGCAGCGCTGCGTGGCGGCGGCGGCGGCGGCGGCGGCGGCGGCGGCGCGCGCCCCGTGACGCCTCTGCTCGCCCCGCTGGCGCCGACGCGACGCGACGCGGCCTCGCCAAGGCCTCCTCCCCATCCGCTCGCGAGCACTGTTTTGACGAACAGAAAGCGTGCGCAGATGATTGTGACGTATGGGGGAGTTGTTTTTTTACTGTTTTCTGACTAAATATCTACACAGCCGGCCCGGTGGCCGAGATAGCTAAGGCAGTAGTGTCGTAGTGATCTCGGACCGAAGGGTCGCTGATTCAAGTCCCACCTCGGGCATGGTTGTATTTGTTTCCGTCCTTTCATCCCTTGTCATCACCATTTCGTTTCATCTTCATGGTTACCATAACGTTAAGTCCAATAGTGATCGCTAATGACCTAGATGTTGATTCGATCTTAAATTTTTAAAAAATCTAACCAGCTGAAGCACTAGGCGAAACGCGTGGAATTCACGTATTTTATTAAATATTAATCTACACTAATAAAAGTGAATTCAACGACTTGTAACCGTCATCGATAGCACAAATAGTTGTGTATGAATAGATAGGAAATTTGTGCAGGCTGTTCTTCAGGGTTGTCGCAATGTCCTTGCAAAGTTTGGTAAAGATTAATACAACAAAAATACATAAATTATTTAAATAATATGTTGGTAAATGCACTACGATCATTAGTTTTCCTCTGTCGCTAAAGGCAGTTTTGTTCCTAATATTTTCCGCCAGAGGTCAGTAGCGGTGCGACAAAACTGGTGTCTAATAGATTGGCTCCTAATATATTCCGCCAGAAACAGTGCAGCAGAACTGGAACCTTATAGATTCGCTGGAGGCCAGTACCAGTGCATAAGATGAACATTTTTAATTGGATAGCAATGTGCATACTCTAAAATAAAATGAAAGAAAATTAAAATGGTTACTAAAATTTGAAGCAATTACATTAAAAACAATAATATTTAACACGGTCCTGTAAATAAAATTGATCTTTTACCATTTTTACAAAGACTGGATATAAACAAATTCCGTGCAACACCGGGCATTTTGCTAGTATTTAATAAATATGAGTAGATTAGTAATAGTTACGCATGGGAAGGATGAAAGTGATCAACGTTGTTTGCAATTTGGTGTAGAAATGGTGGGCAAGTTTACGTTGATTGAACGGAAGGAAGTTTCCTGTTAAACGTGGAGTCCGAAGAAAAAGCCTCGCAGTCGACTAGGAAATGCGCAGAATGATCGTTCGTGGAAGAAACAGAAAATTGTTTACTATTCCAAGGCAGAGCTATTCAGTTTCAGCGGAAGATGGTTCATGGTTTATAATTTCTAATTTATTGCAATATTATACGAGAGTATTTTATTTGTTGTTCTTGAGCAGTGTGCGTGCTACTTTTTGGAATATAATTACGTGTGGTCTTGTTCAGCCACATATCTTGTTGCTCCAGACCACTGTTTTCCCCTAAATTTGAATTATTTTTGAATTTAGAAACGATGACACTTAGCATACGACCCTCCTGGGACGCAGTCATTTTGACTGTAAAGTAACCGTATCTTAAGCGCTTGGAAGGAACTAACGTATTAAATAACCGCAACCACATTCCTTACCCGCTTTTACATTCGCACAATCGTAAAAAAGTTATTAACAGCCTGCAATGACATATACAGAAAGAGTGACTTTAGCACCTGCTGTAGTTTTTGAACGGTTAAATTTATTACTATGCAGTTTTCACGGAAGTGCACGAGGGGAATGGTTTTAATTAATACATGTATTCATTTCCATTTTATCATTTATATTTTTCGAAATATTCAGGTAGTTTTGTTGTGTGTTTTTTTCACGTGGAACTATACATATTTTTTAGTCTATCATGACGAGTGTAAAAAGACGAATCCAATGATATACACATTGTCATATGTTAGATAAGTATTTTTTTTAGTAATTTTGATTTCTTTGCGACTCATTTTTATGGGATATTGGTGCGCCTAGAGCACGTGCTAGCAGGAACAGCGCTGGGCAACCTTGGTTCGTGGACATTTGAAATATACGTTAAATAAGTCACACAAAAAAAATTACTCAAAAAAATTCTTATCTAACATATGACAATATGTATATTATTGGATTCGTCTTTTTGCGCTCGTCATGATAGTCTAAAAAGATATGTAAAGTTCCATTTGAAAAAAATCAACAACAATATTACCTCAATATTTCTTAAAATACAAGTGATTAAATCGAAACAAATGCATGTCTCAGTTAGCCCATTCCCTCATGCTCTTCCGTGAAAACTGCATTGCAATAGCTTCAACCGTTCAAATATTACAGATGTGCTAACGTTACTGACTTACCCTGTATAGTTGACAGACTGCATTTGAAGCTTCGAGTTCTGGCATTGCGCTGAATACCTCGCTAATGTTGAACGTTAAGGACAAGTGAAGTTACAGAAAACTAATGTATTCAGCATAAAATACAAAGATATGAGGTGGAGCACGTCTGCTTCTCTAATGTTAAGTACAGCCAAGTAAGTCTTTACAGTATTTGTCGTAGCCGCGTTGGCTACGAAAGCGACATGTCGCTGCTGTCGCGACAGCAGCAGAGCTCAACCAAGGGTGGCGTCGACCGGCACGGCGTGTAGACTCCTGAGGCAACAGCAGCGGCGCCCCGCCGAGGGCGATGTCCACGAGCTGTGATAAGGCCATGTAAGCTGACGGCCAGTACGGAGGTTCGGGCAGCGTAGATTGACTTCCTGGAGTGAAGAGGGCTGCACATCACAGCGGCGGTTGGTGTGGTGGACACGAAACCTCACTCACACGGGCGTTGCGTGTGCTATTGGTACGGCAGGAGATACTTCGATTTAAATAGTTACTTTTGACATACGATCTGCTGGACGCTGTTATCCAATTAGGATTTTCGTTACGACTTAATGTTTGCTTTTGAATCTCCTGATTGGATAACCACACCTCAGTTGTGAGAGGTCACTCTATTTAAATTGAAGAAAGCTAGATTGAAGCCGGATGAGCATCCGAGAAGCCAACCGCGCTGATCGGTCGGTTCCGTAGTTTTCTGATGTAAATTCCAGGTGGTTGCCATAGCAACACCGAAGCCGAGACATGGACAGCACGCGAGTCTTCCTTCTCCTATTCATTCCCATCCTTAGGGCCGAGCGATTGGGTGACCCTTCCTCGTATGGATCTTTCCCATTGATTGAGAAAACTCAGAAAAGCGCCAAAGATCCGGTATGCGGCAACCAGCTGCGAATTCCGATGGATCTCCTCGTGACGAAATTGAAATAATTAAAAAATGAAAATAGCAAAGAAACAAGGAAACGGATGAAAGACTGGAATGAATGGAAACATGAGAAAAGCGCAACAAACTGGCTTACACGCTTTTAGCGTGTCTTTAGTGGAACTAATACGAACGGCTCTTCAAACCGCAGTAGAATGCTCCAGCCCATAAGTATTTATTTGTATTCCCCGTATCTGAGTTGTCATTCAAGGTAAGGCAAACGAAATAAATTCATCATACATCATTATCATCATAGTAGTTGACATATACCGAAGGAAAAATTATAAAATCAATGATAGGGGAAATGAGAGAACATCGGAAGAATCATAGCGTGAAATCATTTTACCCACCAATACCGCGAGACTTGTACGTGAATAAGTAGTAGTATCTGCCCATTTCTACCGCTGCGCGAATAGTATTTAATGCAAGCTTTCGATGTCATGGCAAGCAATTGTTCGCTGTGAGATCTCTTTGTTTCGTAGGGCTTCCGCGAGCTAATGATGTCCCAAAGCATTTTTTAAAGTTACCGTTACTATTTGCTAAAATATATGCGAAATAGTATGTAAGAACAATAAAATGCACGTTGAGTCATAAAATGTTTAACAAGTTCTGCTTGAGTAATGGAGCAGTGGACTTGGGATTTTAGTATTTTTACAAGTTCAAAATAGTTGATCGTTCCGAGCTTTAATATCAGAGACCAGTGCGACTAGGCAACGTTATCTGATGAAGTCGAATAAAGTAGAATCGTTCTGTTTTACAACGTTTTCCTTGTCTCTCGTGCCTGCGCCGTATTTCAGTTTTATTTCTTTAACGTCTCAGTTGGGTTAACCCCGGTCCAGTCAATTTTGTGTTTGAAGCCCATGCATTGAACCAAGCCGCGAATCCTGTAATCGAGCATAAAATGGAACAGACTGTTAAGGTTAAGAACCAATATAATTAATGAAATCACTATGTTTCTACATTTATCCTAATTGCATAGCTTTGATCAAAAATATTTTGACGATTAATGCAACATCTTTATTTATACAAATAAAATTTTGAAATTTAACAAGTATCAAAATTTTGATGAAATTTAACTGGTATCCTATTGAATTATTGCATTGCTTCTCAGAAAAGTAATGAATTCGTATCATTAATTTTCATGAGGTAGATACATTTTTCACGCGTTCTACCACAAAAATAACATGACTTACGTTCGCTTTTCTCTCAATATTTCCTTTTAAAACACATTATTCTAACACGCCCAAATTAATATTGATCGTGTGTGAGGGACCGCGGTGTTACTCCACAAGCGAACTTCCTAAACGTGCTCTTCGAACCTCTTGACTAATTCAACATGTTGAATGGGCGTGCCTCGCACCTGGAACCTTCTCTGCGCGCTGTTTTGCTCTGTTAGGTTTTGTTTCTCATTTTTTCTCTTTTGGTATGCACCGCTAATTCTCTCCATATTCATTAGGGCACAACATTACTTCCCTGTTGACCAAGAGGAATGGAGATGAGAAAAAAAATCCGGAACCCACGGAGCTGTCAGCATCCACCATAGGAAAGGTGAATGCTAGTCACGCTTTATCTAATTTGAATATGATGATTTCAGCGAAGTTTTAATAGCGATTCGATCTCCTAAGCAGATTTCCGCATTCAATAAGAGATGCATACAAACGAAGTCATATCGAATGTCCTTCCTTGTTTATTACTTTTGAAATACCTGTAAATGTACCTCAAGAAAGTGAGGAGCAGATATTATGGAATTCGGTGTTGTTGATTAATCGGATAGAAGAATGAAAAAAATATCTTATTTACACTTGTGGGTTTATGAATAACAAATATCGCATTGTCAAAGTAAGGACAGTAGACGCATTTTTCACCAAATATAAAATATTCCATTTGTTCAAAGGCTAGTAATACTATCTTTGTCAGTAGCGTTTTTATTTCTTTCGTTCTTGTTTAGTGCATTCAATTGAAATGTAACAGTACAATATCTTTTTGTTGAATTATTATGAGATATTGCAAGGTAGTGTCCGAAATACAGTAGGAAAGAAAATGTATCTCGTTCCTTTTTCATGAGCATTTCAAAATACACTTTTTACTTAATACAGCAAAAATAGTCATTCGCGAGAAGTTTTCATGCTGATATTACCACTTATAAAGTACCATTTATAAATTCAGAAACGGCTATGTTTATTTAATTTCGGTAAAAGAAAGCTGTAAAATGATCTGTCGTTGTTCTTTTCAAATATATATAAAGACATTTTAGTTATATCAGAACAGTATCTATTATTTCTAAATTCATTCTCTCTTCTCGTAGTCAAATCGACTCCAAGAAAAATAAGAACACAATGGTGCATGTAGCAATCACATTTCTGATGTACTTTTACTTTCAGTAATACAAGTGACTACGATAGAATGTTGCTAGGAGAAGACGTAATACGAAGTCCTATATCATAGCGTAAATAGGTTTTAATAACGGGGACGGCGAATTACATGCTCACTAAAGGGCTTACGAACACCCTACCACATAAACAAGAGGAAAGCCATTCCATTGTGGAGATTTATTATTCTCTTGAACTTCAGAAGCGCAGTTCATCGATGAGATTCCTCCATAACAAGAAGCAGCCTCCGCGACTCCTATTGTTCCGAGGAGTCCTTACCTCGCAAGTATGCCATCGTCGACGGCCCCCGTCGTCGTTATTCCGATTTCGCGCCTCTTCTTCGTCCAGCATTGTTGCAATCGACGCGCGGACGCCCCGGCGCCGCCCCCGCCTCGTTCTACATCACCGCGGCACCTGCTCTTCCGTGCCCGTTTCGTCCATCTGCGGCCGACCGACGCAGCCGAGCGCCTTTCTCCGCGTTTCCTCGTTTCGATTTCGTTTCTCGCGCACTTGGCTTCCTCCGTTTCTCTCGCGCGAGATGAAGCTCGGCACGCGCCGGGGGTGGGCGAGACTCGGACGGGCCCGCCCACGGCGGCGGATGTGACCACACGTGCCGATCTCGCGCCGATAGTTTGTCCTTATCCGTTGGGATCTAACGGCTGCTTAATTAGAATGCATACTGATTGAGATGGTGTTGATTAGATAATGTCTAATTTAACAAATAATCTATATATAAAAGAAAGTCGTGTTAGTTACACTATTTATAACTCAAGAACGGCTGTACCGATTTGGCTGAAAATTGGTGAGCAGGAAGCTTAGAGCCAGGAGACGGACATAGGATACTGTTTATCCCGTTCGACAGCGTTCCTGTGTGAGAACGCACGTTTTTGCACGTTTTCGCACGCGTGATTTCGCATGTTTTCGCGTGATTTCGCACGTTTTCGCGTGATTTCGCGGGTTTTCGCACCTTTTCGAGGGTTTTCGCACGTTTTCATGCGTTTTCGCATGTTTTCACGCGTTTTCGTATGTTTTCGCGCCTTTTCGCCTAAGTTTTCTGTGCAGAAGCGTTCTGCAGCGGAGAACAAGCAAGCAATCAAGCAAAGATACAAATGAAGCTAATAAAAGCGTGTTAAAAAGGAAAGTGAAGTATAATTAACAATGCCGCGACCAAGACGATCGAATCTTTCCCGACAAAGCCGTAATGCAAGAAGGATACGAAACATTGCTAATGAAAGGACTGAAGAAGAACAAGAAATTGCACGTGAAGAGCGCCGCGTTAGTATGGCTCGACTTCGTGCTTCTCAATCACAAGAGCAACGTGAGGCAGCCCGTGAAACGGCTCGGTTGGCAATGCAAAATCGTCGAGCGAATTTTTCTTCTTTGTATTTTCTAATAAACAATTTAACTTAATAAATTCCAAAATCTGCTTATTTATTGCCTTTAACAGCCGGTCCCTATGATTACAGCTTTGTATTTCTCTCTTAAACAAAAATCAATTTAAAAAAAACGCTCTGCTACGTAATAGATTTTTTAATTATCTATTTAATATCAGAGCGTTTTTTTAAAATTCTTCTTTGTTTGAGAGAAAAACACAAATCTGCAATTGCTTTATTATCACGAGTGCAACAAGGATAGTACAGTTTCTCACAGTGAGTGCGACGCGAGAAAAAGATGGGACCGGCTGTTAAGGCGGAACAGAGTTCGCCGGGTCAGGTAGTTAGTTATGGAATTGTGAAACCATAATATTATGGCCTTTGGTGTCTTCAAAGCTTTTAGACGGTCAAGGTTAAGCAATACCAAGGTTAGCAATACCGTTTACACAATAATATATTGTTTGGAAATCTTAGAATTTTAGGTATATGCAGTTCGAACTCAAGAAATCCTGATCGATCGTTTGAAAGGTGTTGTCTCAGCTGTGAAGTAACACCTGAAAAAGCATTAATTTCATGTAGAAGGAAAATTATCTGAAAACTAAGGAATATAAAAGAAATATAGGAGTATTACATATACATTGAAAGATTATTGATCGTTGTGTGTAGGATTGAAAAATATTTTTCAAAAGATATTATTCTTTGTATATCCGTGTTTTGATCTTGTTTCTAGTGATTTTAAAAACTCGTATTTGTATGTGAACATATTATAAAAATCTAATATAATTATTTTGTGTTGCTTTCCCCTTTACTTCTGAGTCCCAATTAACTATATATTTTTTTTAAAGTTTGCCACATCAAATATTTGTGTTAACAAATAGTATTGTTTGCCATCACTTTCTGAAAAGAAAATAACTCATTTGATACGCCGGTTAGCACAAATCAGCATTAAATAATGAAGGAGAATGTTAAAAGGCACCATCCAAGACCGCTCCCAGGCCCTCGCAAGCATTAATCCAGATCTGCGGCCCCTTGAAGAAAACAGACGTTTTCTAAAATTATTTCTGCTGTTCCATGACTCTTCCTCTTGGTTTGTGTGGGGCGGGCGTCATACTCGTATCTTTGTGGCAGGGCTTCACTGGGTCATGAACACTTCAACGCACGCGTGCTGCAATCTGATCACTACTTACTTTCTAGATAGTAATGCGTGAAAAGTAAGATAGGAATGCGTGTGGGAAGACCGAAGACACGATGGTGCAGCGAAACCCAGTGTGTAACACACAGTGGACACCACTAGCACTAATAGGACTAAGTAATGCAAATGTACTGAGTTCAATTTAAAAATAAACAAATAAATAATGATGATAATCATAATAAAGGCTTGTATATTTTTAATGATTATTGATTAATGATCTTTTTTTACAAAATGAACTAGTGTTAACATAGCTAACGCAAGTTCAAAAATGTTAATCTTAATCAAAGGTAACACCTGTTGGTTAATCTTAATTAACAGATATCAATTCATAACAGAAGTGGTTACTCTGATGGTTACTCAGAATCTATCCCTGTCTTTCAGGAGGCCTTTGCCCGAAAGGGATTGTACAGGCTTAATAATAATAATAATAATAATAATAATAATAATAATAATAATAATAAAAATAATAAAAATAATAAAAATAATAATAAAAATAATAACAATAATAATAAAAATAGAAATAAAAATAGAAATAATAATAGAAATAATAATAGAAATAATAATAGAAATAATAATAGAAGTATTTTATGTGATATTTTTTGTCCTAGAACACGATTTCTAGATGTTGCAACGAAGCTTTCGACTGGATAATCGCGTCTCACCTTATCGCTGTCAATTAGCCCTACGTTTTCAAAGGAGTGTAGATGCAGCAGCAGCAGCAGCGAGTGAGTTTGCGGGCGGGCATCGTATCTTCGTGGCAGGGCTCCACTGGGTCATTGGCGTTTCCACGCACGCGCGTGCGCAGCTGCTCGCGACCGGATCCGCGAGCGCCGGCGCGGGTCAGCGCAGCGCCGTTGCGTCTCAATCGCCGTTACTTTCCGCCCCAGAGGAAACGGTCCACGCGCCCCGACTCCGCGAACAATGGCCTGTGCAGTGCGCTGCGCTCTGCCCAGGGAAATTACCCGGAAGCTCACAGTTTCTGCTTCTGGGGAAAATGATCGGGTTGCTGAACATGGACGTTTATGTAACCCTCAAACAAGACGGGCGTTGTAAAAATGCTCCAGATAGATTTAGCGTATGGTATATGGATAGTTGTTGACGTATACGGATAGTCGTTAATGATAACTAGCGTACCCGTGCGAAAACTCTCGCTTATACCCACCCGGTTCCCTATTTTTCTATTTCCATATTATGCCTGTAGTATATCTTTTTCTTCAAGACCCTCTTATCCTCCTTGATTTATATGTCTCCTTGTAATTGATAACAATACAATACACCCTTGTCAAACGATTTTTGTTTAACTTTATTACCGAGCAGAGATGTACACCCGTGTAATTTAGTCGCGTAGAATATCAAGTAATTAGTTTAATTTCACACTCATTTGCAGATTCTGCACTTCTCTGAGCACGGGGTAATATCGAGAAGCGCCAGACCAGCAAAAATGTAATAGAATGTTCAGGAATCCTGTCGAATACGGTGTGATGCATGTTTCTTTGAGGCCTTTGGTCTCAAAATTTTAGTTTGAAGACCCTAAAAAGTTTCGTTTAGGAGTTATTTAACGATATAGATTAAAAAATGCTGCCGAGTCGGTGCTGTCAAGTTTTGAAAGTCAAAGTGCAAATTCGTCAGGTCTCCGTGAAATTTTTTTAGAGACCTCATTTATAAAGATTGGTTGCTTGTGAGAGCCGCAAAAGGTATATATACTGCCGAAATGATATTGAATTCTATAATATTACCTTCAGGAGGAGGATTGTGGTAGTTGTAATCTATTGCGTGCACCTCAATTTTGCTTTTCCATATAACGTAACTAGTACAAAGACGGCTAAACGCCAATAAAATCACTATACAAGCTTTGTAAAGCTTATGGTCTAATGTACATCACGCTTATTCTCGAGAGGTCTATTTCACCACTTTTGGTTTTATTAAGTGAACTTTTGAACATACGTTTTACTATTGTAGGAGGAAATAAATTTCTTAAATATTAGGAAATAGTTTATTTCTACAACTTCCCATGAAGACAGAAAAAATGCAACGCGGAAAAAAAAATTGAATAAGAGTTTGGATAATCAGGCGTTCTGTATTATCGCACAGTGTATATGAATAGGATGCGTAAGGAAATTAACCAATAAGTAACAGGAATATGGTCAGATCGCTTTGTAACAGGTTCGTAGCCTCTCATGATGATGATGATGATGATGATGATGATGATGATGATAACGATGATGATGATAATAATTATAATTATAATGAACATATTTCTCTGGAGGGCCCTGTTCATTAAATTGTAAATGGCAAATACGCGTTCGTTTGCGAGAGTACCGTCAAACTTGCTATTGATTAAAGTCTCTAAAAAACCTAAATGGTTGCTTTGAATATGGTCGGCTTTAAAAACGCATTCGAGCAATTTCAGGTTTCAGCGTGCCGTCCATTTCATTTTAAGACTCCAGACCACCTCAATTGAATCACTGTAAACGTTGCCGTGACCATTCAAAATCCGGAATGAATTGCACAGATACTAAAACGTCCGAAAACGCTGCTTTCCATGATGCAATTACTCTCCGCTTTGCAGATTACATTGCTTGTTTCTTTTATAACTCGCGCTGCTAAACCGTCTGGAGAAAGCCCAGTTCGAAACGAGAGTTCACGGTCAAGTGGCCTCCCGTCCTTTAAAACAGAGAAGCGAGTGCGGAATTGATGCTAGTGTTTATTCTGTTATGTATGCGCAAACACGAAGTACAAACTCTCGTTGGCACCGATAATTTAAGGCGTGCTTGTTGCTTATGCGGCTTTCACATTCCCGAGCAGTGTGGCGAATGTTGCAGACGACTTCGCGACTGTCTGCGTGCTGGGAGATCCATTACCTCTCTCTTCGATTTTTCATTTCGCAGTTTGTTCGCAGTCGTGTGTTTCAGGAAGTATTGCAGAAATACGCTCCGTCAATTTTCTCGTATTTGAGGCTTCCTTTGAATGTACTGAATATCACACGTCTTACTGTAAGAAGGAAGTTTTCACTGTTGAGTTGCCTATAAAATGAAAATGAATGTCAGTCTTCACTATTTTTCCAGCATCCACGTTGTTCCGTCGAATATGTTGTAAACCGGGCAAAAATGTAAACCATAGTCAATAGTGAATTGAGTGCCACTTCTTTATAGTCAGAAAATTCATTATTAACAGTCTAATGTAGTAACGTGAAGGGTGAAGCGTTAAGGTTATGTGATCGTTTGTTTTCGGGTAATCGTATCTTTAATTCATGTTCCGTCACGAGTTTTCAATAGTTTATTCTATGTCTGTGTTAGATGTATCAGGGTACTGATGAGTTGAAGTTACTAGAATCACTTCTGAAAGAACAAATCATTACTGAAGAATGTGAAATGATTACTAGAACGTAAGATGACAGCGGCGTCATCCGACATTGTTGTGCTTCTCTGATGCACCGAGAAACAGATGAAGGTCGTTTAGAAAAAAACAATCTCCAGCTGCAGTCTTTAATGGACGTGCGGCCTAGAAGGTTTAAGCCAACATTAAACAGGTCTTCGGTATGCCTCCTCCCACTCCCACCCTCAGGCTCGTAATTCCCTTTCACGTGTGTGATGATGTACGCACGTCGCGCCATCTCATCAGCCACCGGGCTTCTCCACCTGCGTCGCCTCTCCATCTCGGCGCGGAGCCGTTACCAATCGGAAGCCACGAGCAGCTCCGCGTCCTACCGCCGAGTGGACCGCTCCCGCTGACACCGTTCTCCGGTGTCGCCTGGACACGGCCGGTTTTTGTTGCTGTTATTGAGTAACTCGCGAGAGGGGAACTGTAATATACGCAGGCCTGTGCGACCGCCGCCGCCGCTGCCCTGTCCGGCCAGCCGGTCGGTCGAGGGCGGAATTTATGTGAAACCGATACGAGACAAAGGCGAGACCTTGGCTGCAGTGCCTCACGGTACCTCCATTGCTGTTGCCGCCGCCGCCACCGCCGTCGTCGAAAAAAAACGTTATTCGGTCTGTGTCTGAGTTACGTTCGGCGGGCGGCTCTGAATTATCTCGTGGTATATCTGCTGAGCATTCGATGTCCTTTCTGATACGTACACGGTAGCGACCCGTAGAGTGTGATTTATTCGCTGCGTGAGAGGAATGTGAGACTGCTGCGGCGAGTGTAACTGATATTGAAGGAGATACTCTTGCTCGGAGCTTGGAAACATCATTTTATCTTCTATTATACAAAATAAATCTATTATCTACATATCTTCTGTTGTACAGAATATGTTGCAAGTAACAATGGAATGTTTTTGTCTTCGATGGGAGTGTGATGGTGATTTATTTAACTGATAAGGGGTTTGCAGAATCAGTATTTGAGAAATCTTCGTCGTGAATCCAATCTGTCTAACTAGTGAGAAATTATGTGATTTTATAACAATGTATTATAAATTTGACTTAAATGTGACTGCATCTTAGTGAATCTGGGGTCGTATGAATATGCTTCATCAATTTAAAAAATTATCAGCGTTACTGCGAATTCAATTTTCATGCGATGTAACGTGGCTTTTAAATAGCCCTTTCTGCGTGATGCGAACTGCACATTGAATTATGGAAGTTCTTGTCAGTTTTTTTAATATTTATTTTATTTTTAAGCATACAAAGCCGCATGCTGTGTTGCAGAGAAAGTATTCGTACTTTCAATCTCGAAATACTATTCATGAAATTAATCAAGATTGATGAATAAGAGTGGGAAAACTATTAAATGGATGTGACAAAATATAAACCTCCTCATTCTAGCTTTTCCGATGCTTTCCTATTGGAATCCAAAATATTTCTATTATTATTTTTTACTTCGAGAAATTTTGTTGAGAGAAATAGAAGAAAGCATTGCGAGTATTCGAACATTCATCTTCTCTTCCGGAACCTCAACGAAGCGTATCGTTGACCGAAGTAATTTCTTCCAGTGGAAATGCATTCTGGCACCAAGCTGACAAGGAAGAAAGTCTCCTGCCGATCGGCGTCGCTCAAGAAGCGAAGCGTCATGCGCGGAATCGGGTCGCCGATCTGAATTCTGAGGAAATAGATTTCGTCTCCGTAGCCGTCGCTTCCGAGAGTGCCACGTGAGTGACGGGCTCCGAGCACGGCACGGCGCTTGACGGAGCTCTTGACGTCACGGGCTGCCTTACAGAATCAATGGGCGACCGCTAAACGATTTATCACAAGTTGAAGTTGATTCCTCCACATATCCATGTCGGGTTGCAAAGAAAAAGGCGTCCGTGAGGTTCTTTCACAGAACTTTCTAAACCGAACGAAGTGCTGCATTGATGTTTGAGCATCTAACATTTTGCAACATGTTAAAAGCGCGTTAATATACACTATTATTTAACGTAGGAGGAGGTGCAAACGAATATTTGCGACAATCACCTTCTTATAAATGTTTTTAATTAATATTGAAACAAAATGTGTGACATTTCGGAGATTTGTCTCCTTCTTCAGACGGACTGGAAATAACATATGGAAAGGTAAACATATGGTCACTGTTGATATTTTCTAGTGAGTATGCCGAATAATATTTGAATATACTATTCCTACATTAGTATTTGCTGGTTCAATATCGTTGCATTTAATATTGCTTACTCATACACATAAATAGCTGCAATGTTCGATTTTAATGAGGTTCTCGGAACTCGATTTATTGGTAATTAATCACAGATTGACATTGACAGTTTCATTGTAAAGAATCAGTATGTGATTCAAGTCCGGCTATACTCAGCAATTACTCATCATTAAGTCACACTATGGATTTTTGGACTCAATTCACAACTTGATAGAATTTAATTTTTGATCAGTTGTTTGGCTAAACCGTTACTAGGCGTGCAGTGTGCAAACCGTTACTAAGCCTACAGGCATAGTCTGTTTCGCGTTCTAAATACTGTTTTATTCCAAATACTTTCAGAAGGTATTGAAAGACCTGTTTATACTGATTTTGAGGTCGTGAATTAGACTGCTGATGGGCGACGGAAAAACTAGAGGATAATTTGACAGAGATTCTTAGACCTGAAGTACACGCTTCCTTTCGACGAATGAATTCGAGAGATTTAGCGAATGCGCAGAGGCGCACATGACTATTCCGCTCCAAAAATATCTTTGGTCATGTGCGCTTTTCAAAACACTCTTTGGTCAAAATATATTTGGTCAAACTATCTTTGGTCAAAACACTCGAATGGTCATGTGCACTTTTGTCAAAAAGGAAGAAGCATGTATAAGAGGTATAAGAGGAGAAAAGTGAAATATAGTGACTAATGAAATTAAATTAAGATAAAATAAAATATCATTGTGAAGAAAACCCTAGAACGCGTGGCCTGTGGTTAAAGTTAACAAACTAAAACACGAGTCTGTTCATTCCTTCTCTAAACTACGATACGTAGTGCATAGAAACTCCGTCCAATCTACAATAAACTACACCGGAACCCAGTGTATGTAAAATGGGAATCTATTCTTCGTGATATTGATATGAATTCATCACGCTTATAACAGATATGAAGCGTGAAAGTAAGATTTCAATTCAGTTCCACCTTTTGAAACAATATAATTTGGTCAACACAACAGGGTCGAAACAAAGCCATGTTTTTAAATTCTATGGTCCCGGTATTTTTTCCGCTAATGCCTAGGCATAGAAAAATAAATAGCCGGAACATTCTGATAGCGAGAGAAAATAAGTGTGGATGCCCAATACTGAGGAGGAAGTATCAAACGCTGTGTGGCCAACACCAAGACGGTTTGCGGTGCTGCGAGGCAGAGGCAGAGGTTGAGGCGGCGACTGCGGGGGCGTAGGTGGCAAGGGCGTCGCGTGCAGTGCACGTCGCGTGACTGGACTTGCTCTCCGCTGTCTCTAGGGCCTCAAGCTTTGCCACGTTCTCCGCCGAAAGCTCCGGGCAACCAACATTTGTCGGAACAGTTCCCAACATTTAACAGAAGACTGGAAAGCCAGATATCTCAAGGTCTCTCCTTTCGGTCCCCTTTTTTACAGCCGAAAGGGACTTGCGTGGTCGAAGTGGAGTAGTGTGGAATCTCATTTCTTTGTTGATTATTATTGTGTCCAATTTGAAGACATCAATGGTGAATGATACAAAAAAGATTTGCATATTTATTTAGTAGGTGTTGTTGCCAGATTCAATTCATTTTTGTCCTGTTAAAATTAGCATATTTCATCACGCAACTTAAGTCTCTTCACTTCCATTACTTCGTTTTTAGTAAAGTGGTGATGACCTGTAGAAGTTACAGGAAATCGACCGTCAGCTAAACGAACATGCGAGGGAAATAAAGCTTTAAAAGTTCAAAAAATGAAAGGAAATCCCCTTGTGCGTCTGGAAGATGTGTATTCCTTCCGCCATGACCAGTTCTCGATCTGTCTGTGAAGACGCGAGTTTCACTGATGTCTCAAGCTCGCTTTTGTTGTAGAAAGTTTCTACGAGGCCTGACGACAAAGCGCTTCATCTCGACCCGGGAATGCTGCTGCACACAGGAACGGAAGATGGCGGCGGCGGCGGCGGCGGCGGCTGCTCTTCCTGGTGGGGGGTAGTGATGCGTCGTTCTACTGCATCGGCGATTCCTCTACCGCCTCCACCGTCACCGAGCTTTCCCTTCGCGGCCGCAACGCGCGCCGAATACGCGTACTGCCGCAAACATACGCGTCGCGTCCACGACGACTCTGTGCTCCAAAAGTGGGATGGGCTCGTGCTGGAAGACTTCTTCGCGTCTCTCGTTCTGGGTGGCCTTGCTTCGTTAGGGTTAGACCACTCGTTCAGGTTTCACTAAGACTGACCAACGCTTTCGGTGTGACAGAAAATTGTAAATAATTTTTAAACCTAGCTAGAAAATTGACTCACACGTGTGGTTTGTTTTATTTTTTTTCTGTGTTTTTTTTGTAACATTATTTATGAACAGTGGTGTTCATTTTCTTTCATTCTTTTTTATGTTATATATATATATATATATATATATATATATATATATATATATATATAATGAAAATAGTAAATAATTTTTTAAACTTAGCTAGAAAATTGTGTTTTATACGTGTGTTTTTTGGTAACATTATTCATGAACAGTGTTGTTTTCATTTTCTTTCATATTAGTCCTGATGATGGAAATAAAAGTTTCCGAAACGTTGGCAAACAACTAGTTGTAAAATTCTTCTGACCAAGCCCCGTTAACCTGGCTGCAAATATTCTTATGTATTGTAAGTTAAGACAGGAGAAAGATACACATACTATGTTGCAAAAAGGGATTCTGTACTGACAACACAGTATGGAACAAAATGCGAGGTCAGGTTGCTTCATTTGCGAGAATGCAATTCAGAAAAACAGAAAAGAATCACGAGACAAGCGAGTCCTGAAGAAAGGAAGAGATTATTAAATCATCGTACGAACTTAATAAATTCTCAGTTTACACTTGTTTCACTGCTAGCGTTAATTGCTTCTTTGAGACTTCACTTCGTTAATGCCATGTGGAATGGCACTCGAAAGAATAATGCATTATGTAATATGACCACAATACTGATGAAAAATGATAATTATAGATACTTTTCTTCACTGTATGAACGTTTTTTTTTTCTCCGTGGTATTGAATCGTAGAAGCATGCGTGCACGTTTATCTACAAACCGCGTTGAAAGAACTAGTACTGTGATGACCCACAACCCAAATATTTCCTTTTTTTTCGTTATTGTTTGAATTATTAGAATGCATTGTTATACTTTTCCAATCATGTTCTTCTCAAAAACCTTCCATATAAATATAT
Organism: Teleogryllus occipitalis; assembly: GCA_011170035.1. Taxonomy (NCBI): domain Eukaryota; kingdom Metazoa; phylum Arthropoda; class Insecta; order Orthoptera; family Gryllidae; genus Teleogryllus; species Teleogryllus occipitalis. The sequence goes on from BLKR01008971.1 coordinate 47,327, forward strand.
TTTAACACATAGTTCAAGTTTTATCAGAGTTTTTCTCTTTAAAAAGGCAAGTTCTATGATCACCCCTGTAAAATTAAATTTTAGCATGACTTTATTTACTCAAATAAAATGATCAACATCAAGTTGATAGGCTATAGGTTGGTATTGGTATTTCGGTGAGATATTTTTCGAAGTAACGTAGATGTCTCTTTTAAATTTGATTGAATTGTTTTTGGTCTGAAAGACATCACTATACTTGGAATCACTTTCCGGATGTTTCTGCTGTCACGGAGAGTCCGCATGCACAGGGAAATCATTATTGCGGCGTCCCCCGGCGCTAAACAGCACCTGCGGCACCGCGAGTGCCACCCGCGCTTTCCCACGGGGAGCAACGCACGCCGGACGACCCCCACCGCCCCGGGCAGACAGCGCCCAACTGCCCCTCCCTTCGCTCCCGCTCATACCATCCATACGCCCCGCCATCGCCCGTCTGCCCCGCCATCGCCCCATCCGTCTCACATCAGCCACCCACTCCCCCGCCCGGCATCACCCACATACCCTCACATCTATCACCCACGCATCCCCTCGACACTCGATGAGAGGGAAGGTTCAATCTCAAGTGATAGAAATACGGGAATGATTTGTAATATGGACCGGAATGGCTAAACGGCGAACTGATGAAAATAATAATAATAATAATAATAATATAATAATAATTAATAATAATAAATTATTAATTTATTATTTTTATTTATTTATAAACTAAGTGTTTAAATTTATATTTGTAGAAATGTTTACATTCTAATTAGTTCTTAAAATAAATATATTTGTGTTAAAAGTAATGTACTACGGAAATCATGCTTTGATAGAAATGTCTGTATGACTCCTCAAACATGTATCAGAAAGCTGTGAAAAAATAAATAATAATAATAATAATAATAATAATAATAATAATAATAATAATAATGACAATGATAGTTTTGCACGTCTCTTGTCCACTTCCCGCCTGTTCGTTGGAGACCTCACGGCGCACTGTGTGGGTGCTCCAACAGCTGAGTTTTCGCATGAAACGTACGCGCGGGTCGGCGGCGGGCCTTCGTGGGCGGAAAGCCGCAGTGGCGCGCTTAAATGAACAGCCTTCGGGACAGCGCTATTATGAAAACATGGGCCGACGGTGTGTTTTATTTATGCTCGAGTTCACGCATTGTTCGAAGCGACAATTCCCTGTTTAATACCTGGGAGGCAAAGAAAATAATTTAATTCTGTTGGGTTCGGTTCTAAGCCTGAAAACCATTGCCAGAGGATTTGTCGCCATGTCCCTAGTGGGATTGATGAGTTGTGGCGTTCCGAAATGGAGTTAATATTCAATATAGTGATGTCATCAACTCTTCAGAAGAAATATAGCTTCCACGTCATGTTCATTTTTTTTTCAATTATTATTTCATTATGCGTCTGCAGAACATTGCTGGAAGCATTCCAGTTACAGAATTATTTTTTGCTTTTACCGTGAATACGCTATTAAGATATTGAATCGAGATGTTCTTTTGTATACCTCCCGACTGGTAGGCACTTGGTAAGTGAATGGCTGCTCTTCCTGGGTGTAATGGCAACTGTTCGCTTGTCCCTCGGCTCGTAACAAAGCAAGGAGGTCAGGCGAGGAGTCGCGAGCGGCGGCAGGTGACCGTGACCATTGGGAAGTAGGCGACGCTCTCGTACCAGCGATTACTGGTAATAAAACGCTTTGCGTTTCCCAGGCGCGACTGCCTCCCGTAGAGACGGAAAGCGCCAGGCTTGTCATGATGACGCGGGAAGACCGAAAATGCTGCTGTTGCCTCTACCGTCACCCACGATCAGTCATCAGCCTTTCTCTCCATCCCTTAACAACGTCGCCGTCGCCCGCCGTCGCCCGCCGTCGCCCGCCGTCGCCCGCCGTCGCCCGCCGTCGCCCGCCGTCGCCCGCCGTCGCCCGCCGTCGCCCGCCGTCGCCCGCCGTCGCCCGCCGTCGCCCGCCGTCGCCCGCCGTCGCCCGCCGTCGCCCGCCGTCGCCCGCCGTCGCCCGCCGTCACCCGCCGTCGCCCGCCGTCGCCCGCCGTCGCCCACCGTCGCCCACCGTCACCCACCGTCGCCCACTGTCTGCCACCTTTGCATGCAATCACATCGCCCAGACACTATCTGAACGCCACTTCTCAGTCCCCACTACACTTATTGTTCTGCTCATGGACTGAAAATCCTTCATCTCGCCCGGTGATTGTGATATATTTTTTTGCTTCACTTCAGATTTTTTGTCACATGTTCGTGGAACAAATCCATTCCGCCGTCTCCACTATAAATAAACATTTTAGTTACTTAACAGCTGTTGCTATTGTATCCTCACTGTCACATAGCTATTGCATACTCTTTACTGGAGTCTTAATCTTAGTTCGTCGTTCTCGTAACATAATTGTCAGATATGCACTCACTCACAAGTATAACTGTAGCTTCAAGTCATAAACTATTCACAGCCTAGTGTCCTACTATTCAAGTGTCTAATACACCAACTTTTCTCCATCGTAGTTTCATTGCCTAATTATGAATTTACGATTCTTTCATCCGCTTCTACAATAATTAGTTTATAACATCCCTTCCGAGCCTCCTAGTCTCTTCCGGCAATCGAGCCCCTATTATATGTACTATATTGGCTTGCGCTGAGCGCGAACTTGTTGGGAAATGTACAATTTATTTAATGGTAAAATTAATTACCGACTACCAAACTTCTCAGTATTAATTTACTGAATTAATGTGTTATATTATAGTCCATATGTTTCATCAACATACTTAAAGAACAATTATAGAAATGAACAAAGGTTCTTAATGACAAAAAAAATCTTTCACTAACCTGATTAAAGCCTGTTGTCTTTCACTGGCTAAACAACAGGTGATACAGACAATTAAATTGAACAATATTGGTGCAAGCGTTTATGTCGGACTTTTCCTTTTCGATCCCAAAACGGTAGCATGCAACGTAGCAAATAGGCCATCTGGACTATAACGACTGGAGTCTAAGTTCTGTAGTTTAGAGCACAAGCGAATCATGGTTGCCATTTAAAAAATCATGACTTACACACGATGTAATTCGACTATATATTTGTGTTCATTGGAATATTGAAAATAGCAAAAATGTACTCTCATCTACATTATTATTTAAAATATTTTCACGCATAATTTTAATGGGGTGACGATTGATCCGCAATAAGTAATGCCATCAAAATAACAGTTATCAGTTCCAGTGACTCAGTGGATATATCTTGCATTTCTAAATTACATTGAGGGAGCTATAATTAAGCATGCTTAATGGCTGACCTTGTGTGCACGTACTCTTTCTCGGCTATTATTCCGTCGTCACACCCCCATCGCCCAAGCGCGTTCCTCATCGCCTCGCGAAAGGGGTTCTCCTTCAGACGCGGCTCCGCTCCGCACCAAAGCCGATTATAACTGTATTGGCGCGGCGCGTCCTTGCGCTGGGAGGCCTCCGCAGGCACGCTTCGCGTCGGCACACACAGCGTCGCACCGCATCACTCGGCACCACACCGCGCTATAGACTACCCTACACTCTCACCCCGCCCCCTCCACTCTCATTCAAAACCGACCCGATCCCCCGCGCCCCGACCCGATCCGACCCGACCCGATCCGACCCGACCCGACCCGACCCGACCCGACCCGACCCGACCCGACCCGACCCGTCTCGATCCGCTCGCGCCCCGACCCGACTCGCTCGCGCCCCGACCCGACTCGCTCGCGCCCCGACCCGACTCGCTCGCGCCTCGACCCGACTCGCTCGCGCCCCGACTGACCCGACTCGACCCGCCCGCAACCCTCCCTACCCCGCCCCTCCGTCGCTAAGACTCCTTACCGCCCGAATCTTCCCCATTCTCCTCCCTCGCATCCTTGCTCTCTCCGCGCTTCTGCTACACCCTACCCCGCACCTCCGGCTGCCGCCTCACCCGTCTCCGATCAATACCAGATGAATGCGGGAGCGGTACCCCATCAAATAGATCACGAACTCTGGCGATCTTTCTTCCTCTTCCCTGCCCTAATTTCTCCCCATGCACACGAATACACACACACACACACACACACACACACACACACACACACACACACACACACACACTTGTACGCACGCACTCCACACCTGAAGGGAAGCCAGTCGGGGACTTAGAACCTAAAGGGCGGTGCCCCGGTGAGGAGAGATACTTGGAGGAGGAAATCTTCCGCAAGTCGACGTGTATGTCGACCTGCCGTGATAAAATATTCACTACATTAATGGGACTAGTGAACTATAGGAGTAGACTTGCCCGGAAACATCAATCAACGAGCCTCGCCCTCACCTCTTTCAGCTCCATACCTGACAGCCTGATATACCCAGCAGGTTCCCACCCCACCTCACCTCGATCTAATCCACTCCATCCCACTCAACCCGCCCCATTCCTATTTGTTTCTTTGCGACCTGACCCCTTCATTCAACTCTTCCCACTCTTTCCTCCCTACTTCGCTGTTCCGCACCCTTTGTTATCGTCGTTTACTGTCATTTTGCTCCTCTCTTTCTCTGCTTCTCTCTATGGCCCCGCACCGTCTGCCCTGCTCCGCTCCGCTCTGTTGCCCCGACCAGGGCGCGGCGCATGCCACCGCAAGCGCCAGCCGCCGCGCCGCGCCGGGGCGTAGCGCGCATACGTGCGGCGAAAGCGCTGCTGGGATTAGCATATAATCGGCTGGTCCTTACTACCTGATCACGACAGGCGGAATGTTCGACATTCGTTGCGCGTTGTACGTGTGCGTGTATTGGTATTACATATATATTGTGCGCCTATTGTTTTAAAAATAAGTATTAGGAGAGATGCTGACTAAAACGAATTAGGTACTAATTGTTTTTAAGGGTGGCCGGAGCTGGTCGTGCGGAGTATTCGACACTCCTTGGATGTAGCATAACTGTGTGTGTGTGTGTGTGTGTGTGTGTGTGTGTGTTCGTAATGTTCATATACTGACTTACTGTGAGTGACTGACACTACAAGTATCTTACCTATCACAAGTGTGTACTAATAGTGTACAAGTGTTAGGTACTACAAGTGTGCAAGCGGTCTCACGTATGTTGTAAAGAGAAATAAGTTGCATGTTCACTTCTGCAGATACTTCCTTGGCAAGTGACCCACGTCATGATTCGTAATTGATTTGATGCCATAGCCAATCGTATCATGAAGGGCTCATTCATAATGGTTATTGTATTATCTTATTTTTGTAACGAGTTGTTATTAATTATGATTTAATAAGAATAGAAGTGTCAGCTCGAGGAACATGTTACTAGGTGTCAAACGGTACTCTTCACAAAAAGTAACCGAACATACAATTTTGACTAGTCATTAACGCTCTTTTAAGTTTTTCTTTGTGATTTTCGGATGTCAACGGAAGGAAAACTTCCAAGATGTTTGTTTATTTATTTGTGTGGAACCCGTTATCGGTGTTGCTTGTTTGTGAAGGTAGAGTACGGCAAAGCACGAATGTTAGCCGAGTGAATGGATGTGCCACTTTCAACAACAACAACAACAACAACAACAACAACAACAACAATTGCAACTTGTGATCTTGCCTTATGAGATGACATGTTTTATTGTATAATCGTAGTGTCAATAATCTTCCGAAAGGACTGACAAAATTGAGATAAAACATTTTTCTGTATTTTTCCTTTCTCTATTTCCTGGAACATTGTATAAATCTTCAATGAAAGTACATGAATGAGAAACAGACGTAGTTTTCTGGGGGGGGGGGAATGCAATTACATATGTTTTATTTCTCAAAATTCATCGCCTCTGTTTTTGCAAAGCACAGTAATGAATTAAAACACGTTAGTTAAGAAACGGAAAAATTCCGCATAACGTAAAAAATCTACGCTACAAATGTTGCTTTAATATAGATGTTTGAAACTCGAAGTTGTTGTTGCATTGCAGTGCCGAGAAATTAACGTTTGTCAAGTGTAAGCTCTAAAATGTCCCAACACATTTTTTGAGATGAAGTATACCGGGCGCAATATTGTAAGACGTTGCGAGTCAATTTGAGACCGGTGCCTGTATGAAACAACGAGACACAACGCGCCCAATTCTTCTTACGTTATCCTCCGGGCCAGATGATAGGCTGATTCCCAATCCCCCTCCCCCATGATCTAGAAGACTCCGATAGCTCTACGAATACGCGCATGTCAGTCCAGGTCTCAAAGAAAGACAGGAAGTGTTTTCTCCATTATCGTTTCATACTCCTGAGTACGGCCATAACACTTTCGATGCACAAGATTTCCTTGAGAAACGTTTAGCGCCAAAATTCTGCAGCATCGTTGACCGATCTTAGGGTTCGAGTCTTAACAATGGCGAATTTTCAATGCAACTCTGATCGGTGGTTTTTCATGGTTTCTCCGATCAATAACGGGTGAATGCCAGAGCAGTACCGTAACAAATGGAACGCGCGTGATCATTCCTTTTTTATCCCTTGTACTTACATCTTGCAGTTACATGTACTACACTCTCACATGTCAGGAGCTTAGATTAGAGTGTGACATCGTGGGTTGGACAAATCACTGACGAGATGGCTTTGGTATACACACAGTTTATTTACACATATATACGTAAGTGCTATATCATTTTCCACAGGAGCATTTGCTCCCCGTTAGCGTCTGTAAACTACCTAATGCACTCATATCCGCGAGTTGCGGCCTCCCACGCACTCTCTCGTCCTCGCGGCGGTCTCGCGGCAAAAGTTTGAGGAACAATGCTGACCCTTTTCAGGGCCTACCCGCCTTTGTAGCCTCGCCGTGACCGCGTTGCGCATTCCACACGCGTCCACCCTGGAGGGGTCTGCGCTACCCTCTGTGCACCACGCTGCCGCTTGGGCAGTAGCGGACGCTACAAGAGCTTGTCCCAGATGGAGCGTTGCACCGCTGGGTGAGATACATAGAGAAAACATTGACGTCGATTTGGGTGTCGGATCTTTCGTTCCAGCGGGCGGGGTAGTGGAACAAAAAGTACCCACTCACGCCGATACTCGGACAAAGTTGTGTGTGTTTCTTTCGTTGCATTTAACACTAGTCCTCTCCCAAACCACTTGCAACGCGGACGGGCGGCCGACCGCCCAGAATGACAGGCTTGTGACGGCGCGTGCGTGTCTTGGTCCCCTGCCGTAAATCGGGTTTACAGCGCTCACACGACCGCCCGCCCGTCCGCTCGCCCGCCTTCCCGCCCGCCTGCCCCCCCTTCCCGCCCGCGTGCCCACTCACCCACCTTCACGCCCGCGCGCTCACTCACCCACTTTCCCGCCCGCTCGCCCACCCACCCACCCACCCACCCACCCACCCACTCACTCACTCACCTTCCCGCCCACCCATCCATCTACCCGCCCGCCTTCTCGCCCGCTCATCTGCCTCGGTGTCGTTTTACGGCGCGCAGGGGGAATGCATGCTGGGCCCGCGCCGTAAACCCTTATGAGCGGCCGTGCACCGCCCCGGAGGCCGCCGGCTCGCAGCCGGACGCGTCTGCACGTCGCCGGCGACTGGACCGACCGGGAGTCGAAGCCCCTAATCGACGCCCTAGGCATTCTTCCGCGACTCAAGAATGTTACGAGCTTGTCTTCGGAGGGAACGCCGCGAATGTCTTGTGATCGTGGATGTTTGAGAGTTTTGATGACACGGCTTAGGCTTGTAGGTATGCGCGCTCGTTGCAGGATTCTTTACTGATGATGTTTGCTGTATTTCTTGTGTATACGTAAAAGTTCTTTGTATACGTGTTCGTAGTTCCTGGTGTTTTCCAGTTTTCTTGAGAAAAATATCATCATGCAAAAATCTTGTACAGCGTAAGAAGATTGGGTGAAATGTCTGCAGCATGAAATATAACCAATGTCCGTAATAATGTCAGTGTTAAATAACAAAACTATTCGCAAGTACTTCAGAATTGAACATTTTTGACACGTCTGCGTCTTCCAATTACATTTTATTCTTCTGTATTCAATTACTTCTTTTATTCTTCTTTGGTCGAGGATTAGTTTTGAGCTATTAGTTCATCTTTGTAGACGACCTAAAAGTCTTATTATCCGACGCTATTCCTACAAGATACCATTAATTTTTACTAGGTGATAGACGGTTTTTAAAAAATAATTAATTTAAAAAATCAGTACTTCTTATTCTAAAAGTATCTTAGACTTTAACAGTGCTTGCGAATTACATTGCAGTTGATATTGTATTGCCTTCATAAGAGCAGCACAGTGACAAACATTGTCTTATTTTATTCTCGTGTTTTACTTATGCATTTTTAATCCATCTGATGTTCAAAATTTCTACAGAGTTAAATTCCGTTTTATATCTATATTTAGCGACCCACGTTTTATCGTGAGGACATTTTTTCCAATTGTTTGGGAAAGAATTCTTCGCAAACGAAAGTACTATTTAAAAGGAAACATTGGCGTTCCTTTGCAGGTTAATCATTTAACAGAACGAAAATATCTTTCCGCGACATCTTGAGGTCATTTCGAGGCGAAGACCAAGGCCCTTTTCCCACGGCCGCCTACTTCCTCGCCCCCAACGCAGAAAACCCGCCCCCGCCCGCCGGCGCACGCGAGGTCGGTCGCTGACTGAGGCCACGAACCCGCTTTGCCCCATCACTTGTTGCCAGGTCTGCTCAAGAATTCTCACGACTGGAGAGCCTTGCGAAGATGCTTCAAACCGTTTCTTAAACACTTAACCCTTCGCCCACACATATGCCCTTGCAACGTAAAAAGCGATATCGAACTATCTGGCGTGTCGTGTTAGGTACAACGACGATCATTTTTAATAATAATAATAATAATAATAATATAATAATAATAATAACAATAAATTAATTGTAAATGCTGAATAATTGAAATAGATATTATCTGTTTTTTGTCTTCATCCTCACCTTCAAATTTGGGCGTGTTCATATAGTTTGCAGCCACTCCTCGGCGCGTTTTCATTGTTCAAGGCAATCACGAAAAACATTAACTTTCATATCATTCATTTTTGTCGCAGACTGGAAATGAATTGGAGTGATGAAATTAAAACAATTATGATAGAAACATTAACAGGGAAGGGATTGTTTAGATAGAAATAGGTGGAAGAGGAAACGAGTACCAATTTTCATCAACGAGTATCAATTATCAAACGAATATCAATTTTGAAGAAAATGGACTGAACGGTTTAGGCGCCAGCGTCGACCACAGACGGCAGATTGCTGTCAATCGATTTTCGGTATTAGGAACCAACAAAACATGGCTACACCACGTGTAAGAGCCTTTTTTTAAATAAATTTACCAACAGGATTTATCCACTTTTTCGTTACCAGAGCCCGGCAAAAAAAGTTTTCTGTGGAAAATTTGCCATTTTCCGGCCCACGATTACGTAACTTTCTCTTCGAGAACTTCGTAAGGCGAAAAAGTAAAAACAAGTACGTAGTGTTACAAACTGGATACAATGAGCTGAATGTTTATCATTTTAAAAGGTTAAAATTATAATAAGATTGCGATAGAAAGAGGGGAAATTTTTGTACGGCAGGCAGTGACGATCAATTAGGCTTAATTAGCAAATTGTAGATATGTGGCCTTATTCATTAAATTATGATTATTTTATTAATCGTACATACAGTTTATTACATTTATGTAATAATTATCTTTTTAATTAAGAGTTTTTAACTCATTTGTACCTTCATCTTTATATGCTATATTATTCACATATTTTTCGTGATATTTCCATTAACCACAGAGCATGAAAAACACCAATGGAACGCAGTGTGATCGATTGCGATCGATATTAACGAACAATTTTTAAAAAAAAGCAAGTTCATTTGCATTTCATAAATGACAAATGTACAAACATGACTTGAAATTGATGGTGACTGGTAACTATACTATTTCTTCTTTCACCAAAACCTTACTTTATTTCTCTAACGTGCGTAACTTTCTTCGCTTTAAAATAGTCAGATTCTTTGCGACACACAACTTTCTTCGTCTTTTTTTCTCCCGGTGAGCGTTTGGAGGCAGTGTGCCCTGCCGGTCACGAGACACACGACGAAGGTCGCGCTGCGCGGACGTTCACTCTGTGTCGGCTGCCGCCGCCGCCGCCGCACAATGCGCAGGATGTTGACGGAGCGGACGACGCGTCGCCCGCCGAGCGCCGTAATAAGCGGAACGCGACGCGACGCTGACTTCAGTTGCTGGCGAATTATGGCACACGTCACGACCCTGACAAATACAATTTTTTGCCTTCGTACACCGTTTCCCTCTCTATTTTTGGACACAAATGTGTTTGTGAGTTAACGATGCGATTTATGGGTTGCTCGATATGCATGTTGGTTTTGTGATACTTGGTTTGATGAGTTTGATGATGGTTGGTTTTGTGACGATAATCGCGGTTCTTATAATTATTATCTGAATTGATATAAGTAAGTCTTTGTAATTATATTTTTAGATCGTCTGCGTCCCTTTGATTTTTGAATCAATAATAGAATATTATATTTTTGGACAATCATTGTACTGGCACATCACCCCCTTAGGGGGCCAAGGCCTACCAGACCAGATAATCAGTTCATTGATTACACATTCAGTTCATTGATTACACATATGTAATTACACATATATAATTGTACATACTTACATTGTTCGCAGCTTCTAAGTTTTAATTAGTTCTCAATTTTATTTCTATAATTTACATTTCAGGACTTTTTCCTTTTCCTCATTTTTTTCTCAAATTTTGAATCTCCAATTCATTTTCTATTCCTATAGATTAATTATTTAAATATTATACAAGAAAACTTCTTTCAGAGTGACATGCAATCTGTTGGATTTATAGCTTCATACCATTTACAAGCAAGGCTATTTACTTCCTGTAGAGAATTAACCTCGATATCTCGACTTTGAGGAGAAAATGAAAAGGATCGAGTTATCGAATAGTATGCAGAGTTTTAGTTCTATTTACCGAACAGTTCTGCATAGGAAATGTGACGGTTATTGTAGAACAGAGATGCATATACTCAAATTGTTGAGATTCCTTTGTATTCGCATAATCATTTACTTTGCAAGTCCAGGTCGCAATAGTCGTTCAGTATGTTCATGTCCAAGTAAATCACTTAACAATGTATCGGATTACTGATGTGCTGTTCTTGCGTATTGTCAACTCGCTTCTAACATTAATTCTGTTACTAACATGTTGATTTTATGAACTTAGAATTTCCTTCACCAAGGCGGGCCCTTTCCTACATGTTTCATGCACTTGATCGCTGTTGAAGCATGATCGACAACTTAAAGTTACGACGTCGTTACAGAGGCGGAACAGCGCTGCACATTTGTGTCTTAGCCATTACGCTGCCGCCGGTAAATGATGGATGACTCCTCGCAGCTGACGTCTTATAATAACGTAATTAACTACCCCCTCAGTGACTGCTCGTGGGTGTGCGCGCGGAGGGGGGGGAGGCGGGCGTCGCGGCGGAGCGCTGAAGCGCACAGTGAACCGAAATAACACTAAAATAACCAAGCGCTATGATTGCGACACGAAATATTTTACCGACGAACAACGAAAATGTGTTTTGCCTGAAAGGATAAGGAAAATGCAAGAACTTGGGTGAATGGCTTCGAAGAAATCAAGACGAGATTTGTGGGATAAGAACGCCGGAAGAGGACATTTTTGAACAAATGACTGTGGTGACTGTGAAAGTGCGATGTGAAGAAACAGCGGAGAGTTTTGAATATGAACGTGTATAAGTACAAACAAAGCGCGCCATATAGGTTCGATGGGTTAATAGTTCCATTTCCAACTTGGGTAAAGGTTTTTGTGTTTGACGATTTGTTTTCTGTTGTAAATATATTATTCCATCCGTTGAAAAAAAAAAAAAAAAAAAAAAAAAAAAAAAAAAAAAAAAAAAAAAAAAAAAAGTTCTATGATTCATCTCTAAATCTTAAACTTCATACTTATACGAGCTCTTTGCTTTTAACTGACAGGTGTGACCGTTAAAAACTGTGATAATGCGTCGGTGTCATGGGAATCGTAGCGTTAAATGTTCAATAGTTGCTTAAGATTGGAAAGTAAATAAAAAACGAAAATGAGTATAACTTTTGGCAATTTCTTTTACTTTCGACGTGTGCTCTTTAGTGGAAGATTAATTTAGATGACACGAAGTACCTCGTTCGCGAGGTACGATGTGTAGGAAATCAAGCGGATACTTTTCCCTCCGCGCTTCGTAGAGCATAGGGTGTTTCAAGAACACACTCCAATGATTCATTGACATTCCAAAGAGGTCAACCGTGTTCCTGTACAATCACAAGATAAGTACTTCTGGAAGCAAATTTAAGTGACTACACTTACACTATTTTATCTTTTACACTTAATATAAGTAGTATCTCGTTAATCTGTTATTAACTGTATCTTTACCTCCAAAATATACCGCATTTTTCGAAACTGATATTTTTGGCTATTCTGAACTATGTGCAGATGATGCCGGTCTCTTGAGTATGTGTTAAGACTGTCCTCATTTCTACATATGGAGTGGATTTATATCCCGTCGCTGTGTTTGACATAATAGGTTGTGAATTCCAGCGACACACCACACATACATTCATTGAATCACATTATATCAATGTCCGTGGCGGAATTCGATCCAGTGATTCCTTGAGCCGTGGGATTTACATCACTCCCGCCATAACGGTGCTAAATCAACTACCTCAGTTTGTTATTAATATTCGGAATGTTTTGGAACTATTTTTGTTTTACATATTTTTACATATTTTGGTATAATTACATATTTTTACATACTTTGGTATAATTACTCATTTTAACATATTTTACCTACTACTACATATTTCGTTATATTTTAATATATTTATATGTCGAAACGGAACATTTCCGATGCGCGTTTGCATTATATGTTACGGAATCATGTTTCTTAAATATCAAATGTAATGCTGCTGAGCTTTTATGACCATCATATCTTCGCCATAATTGTCAACCACCCCTCCCCTTTACTGCGTACTCTGAGTCAAGAATGAGCGGATGTCTGTGAACAAAAGTAATTTCAACTACGGTTTTGCTCATATTTCAAACAGCACATTCCTTACTCGATCGAAAACTAACAAATATTTTTTACAGAAAATTGTCTTACGCTTTTTTCGATTGGGGGGGCATTCCCTTTAACCCCCTCTCCCGCGATTCATCTCTGTCTACATACTATTCATTGGAACACAGGCTTCTCGTAAACGTTGTAATATATACTATGAACGTATTTTGTATTTCGAATAAATTTCTTAAGTGTGGTGAAATTTAGTGTAGAATTACCTCTGTAGAGGTAGAACCTACTTTCAGCCACTCCGAATGCTTGTTAAGAATCTATTGGCGACGTTCTATGCTCGTAAAATGCTTGTAGAGAACAATTTTAAAGACAATAATAAATTTTTATTTATTTTTGGATTAACTTATGGCCTTTGCTTTTATTCTGCGGCGTGCGCCATTCGGCCCAGTGCTCGGCGCGGAGCGGTGTGTCGGGACCAGACGGACGCGACGTCCAGGGTCGCGAGTTCGCGCTCCCGAGTGCTCTTTGTGTGCCGGCGCAGCGCTCGCATTTCCAATTCTAACGAGCGCCCACTCGCGCGGCGGCGACGTCGCTCTGCAATTAATCGAACACGGCCCCCTCCGCCTCCGCCTCCGCCTCCGCCGTTAGCGTTTGCCTCGCGACGGGGTGTTGGGGCTGTCGTTTCGACCGCGCGGGGAGCTGTTATGTGCTGCTGTCATGACCAATCATGTTCTGAGCTCTTGTTCTTCTCCTAAGTGGAACTGCGATTACTGTGACTCTTTCTATATTAAAATCCTGTAGCGATCTTGGAAGTCGCATTCTTCGAATTTTTCATTGGCAATAATGTAATTAACAGGGAGAATATCATAAGACATTCTCGTGCAGTTTTAGAGGAAACGGTTCTTTTAACGTTTGGGAAACGCAAGCAATCAATCGAGACCTACTTTCTGTCATGTCTTATCCTGCCGTATAGCTAACCTGTAGTAGTGAATGGGAATAGAATTTCTTATGAGGAATCGTGGTATGGCCAACTTGAAAATTCAGAATTTTCTTGTACTATGACTTACATATTCAAGAATACATTTATACAATGCTCTTTTGGTGAGAAATGTGCTGAGACGCAATAATTGGGTGGGACTCGGAAGATTTTACAGGATTCGAATTTGGGAATGGATATGACAATTAATGTAAAATAAGTACATTTTCTTCAAAGTAAATTTTTTGACATGTCTACTAATATAAAACGCCATTTTGTTACTATTGTAACGTTGTTTATAAGCCAGATGCTGAAAAGCTTAACGCAGGATGATAATTCAGGATGATAATTCAGGCTGAAAGCTGATAATTCAGGCGATGAATTTCTGGGTACTCGAATGAACTGCAAGTCGCACAGGCTTTCCATGCTTCATTCTTTATGATTGGAAGGTCTTATGATGGTCCGTATATTTTACGTATATCAGGGAATCTTTATTTGCCTGAAGAATCTCTTCTCTTCCATCGCTTTCTTGTTTTTTGAGAATGTGTAACATTCTAATGCAAACTAATTGTTGACTTCCTGTAATCACCTGACTATTTCGAAAAAATACTTTCAGTTGCAGGAAGAGAAAATTGTGATGATTGGAAGGTCCACCTTCTTACTCTCACATCATCGTTTAAGTTTGTAAGTTCAAATAAAAAGTAATAAGACGTATTGCGTTACAAAATGTTTAAAGTCTCGTTTTACGCACGACTTTTGTAAAGAAATACAAAAATACACAGATTACTTTGTAAAATATAAAATATTTCAGAAGGTCGTAAGAAATAAATTTTCCCTTCTTGTGCATTGCGACATCTAAGAGATGTACTATGTTCTTGAGAACACTTGTCAGGCTCTTTACGTTCCGTGAGAACCGGCTCTACTTGCTCACTTGCGGTCGGGTGTAATCTTCTCGGGGCAGACGACTGTGTGGGTGGTCAGGTCCGGAACCCACGCTGCTGAGCCGTGGTTGGCTCGGCGACCTTCCCAGCGCCAAGGCCGCTCCTTTGACCCACGGCGGCGGCGCCCTTGCTCCGGCCGCCGCCGCTGACTTCACCGCTTCCGTCCGTGACGGCCACGCTCCGGTCGTAGCCCTCGCCATTTCGGCGCCAGCAGTTCACCCACTGTAATACCCTCCGTTAATGTCGCAGTAACTTTTATCGAAATCGCCTCTCGTAGGCGTCATCAAAAATAGTGATATTGTAGCTCGCGAAATAAACCTTTTATGTCATTGAACCCGCACGAGTAAGTAAAAGAAAAATTTCTACTTTGGGAAGTCACTGCCTCTGAAGGCTGTTCTTAATGGCTGTCCCAGAACAGTGTTGGGAGTAATCATGACTGAAACAGTTGGTTAAAAAGTGAGCTACTGGGTACATGACTACTATGATTCAGTATTAGAAATTGTTTAAAATTAGTACAAGAATTTTCTATTCAAGTAGAGCAACGGCTAGCCTTTTGAACTCCGACTGAACAGACCTTTGTAAAGTTATGTTTTGAGATTATGTGCATCAATGGAAATGTATCGTTAGTTTATACGTAAATATTTTGAAAGATAAAACACGAGATTTCAATATTTAGCAACATTAAACCGAGAAAAGTAAAATCTTTATTTCAAACATTGGAAATGAAGGACCCCTACGAGATATTCGAAGTCAAAATATTGTCACGATTGAATCATTTGATTTTTCCATGAAAGGTATCATGAAGCGCCATTTACGGACATTCCTGTCCTGATCGTACAAGAGACCTCCAATGATTCTTCTTGTTTATTTTTTCCATTACCCCATCACATTAACAGTCATAGTCTCTATATGGAGCCTCTGGTGCAACAACGCCCAACCGCCATCACAGTCGACGCCGCTGGAAACTTCGACGCGTGGGGAGACGACGAACCTCCAACATAAGTAGCACTAATCCTGCGAACGCGACGCCGCCCTTCCCGCCTTTCAGAAAAAAAAATATCCCGTGAAAACAATACCCCACCCCTTCCCCCCCGCGCAGGGCGTCACTTTTATTTTTACACCCAGGTGCGGACGCCGCCTTTCTGCAAACGTTGATTTACGAGCAGTCTTTGTTTCGCGAACTCCGAGCGGCGTTTTCCGGGCGGACGAAGATTGTCGCGGCTAATTGGTGTGATGTATCTGTCGCGTCCGCCCGCCGCCCCCTCGACCACCATCCGCTGCCTCTCGCCCCCGCCCCCTAGTCCAGGGCCGCCCTCCCCTAGTCCTTCGTCCCTCCTCGTCCATCGCCCCACCCCCTTTGCACCGCCCCCCTTTGTCCGCTGCCCCCCCTCATCCATCGACGTCCCCTCCTCCGCCGCCAACCCGACCTCCACAGCCAACTGCTTTGTTTTATCCACCTGTTCGGGCGTATTTCGCCGCACAATGCCTCAGCGAGGCATGGGGGCGTTTTCCGCCGCATTCGTTGATCGGCGCTCTCATTCTCCTCCCGTCCGCCCTAGAGGAGCGATAAGATGGAAGATGATTAAATGTTGACTTGGCGTAATTGGCGAGTTGTCGTTGGGAAGCGGAGCATGGCGAGGGGGCGTGCCCTGTAGAGCGAAACGCTGTAAAACGACTAAGACTATGTTGCTTGTTCTTGGGCTCAGGTTACGTTCGTGTCTTTAGGAAACACTATCTCTTACATCCATTGTGTGTTACGATTGGCTTCGTAAAAATAATTTATAAATGTGATATATTTCACTTGCGCGTTATCAAGGGAGTGCTTTAATAAATAACTTGTTAAAACAATATTCTCTGACGGTAATATACGATGGGGCAACGTGACATTTTTGACGTTTTCCTGCCTGAGATGTTAATGAAAATTATCCGAACCCCAATCACGGATAACGAAGGAACTGTGTTTTAAGAATGGATTATTTTAAACACCATCTTTTGATGGCGTAATCGTGAATCAGTAAATCAATTTCAACAATTTCATATCTAAAAGTAGTAGGAACGCAAAAAGCAAAGCCGTATTAGAATGTGTACAAAATTTTACAAATGAAAATAGAATTGCAACTTAAGTATTGATTCGTAAGCACTTACGAACTTTCGTTCTGCAGTGTAAATCATTCGAAGTACATTTAGCTAAAATAGCTCATGTTAAGCTCATCTGGTACATTTTGGCTGCCAAGAGATAATTCATGGGGTCAGCGCAATAGTGGTCTACTCCACATTTTAAGGGGATGGAGAAAAATTAAGTTAAAGTTACATAGTTATGGACAGAAAAAGGTGTGAATACAAACAACAGCGACTTCATTCTGAACGTTATAGAGATAAACTTGTCATATCGAAAATGTTCAACGGTAGTTCATCTTTCTAAATAACAAATAGTGTCCATAAGGATTTTTTTTTTCATTTTGGGGAGATTAGACCACTTTTTCCTTCAGTAATTGTAGTATCTACGCATTTCGCATCGTCGTAGCAACTGTGTGCGGCTGATCCTTCGCTGAGCCCGCCCGCGTCGCGCGTTCGCCGAAGCCGTGCGGGGCGGGCCCCGGACTTCACGGGGGCGCACGCGCTTGCTCGCCACCGCGCCGCGGAGGAGGTGAGCCCACGCGGACTTTCGCGTAATCGCCGCGAGATGCATAATGCATGATACGGAGGAGGCGCCTACGACGCACGCGCGCCGCCGCGTTCGCCTTTGTGCGGACGCGTGCGCGCCGCTCGCCGCACGCGTTGCGCCCACACCCCGCGCGTGGACGCTCCGCGACCGCGGGCGGCGATGTCTCTTGGCGCCCGCGCGCGGTCTTCGCTCGCAGGTGTGGCCGGGTGCTGGGAAAGGCTCTCAGCTTAGCCGCGCTTTGGAGCCCTTCGGTGCATTCGGGAATAACGGTATTTGAGGAGGACCAGATAGTTTTGCCAGCTGGTTTGCCTCACGTCGGAGCCTCGCTTTGGAGCCCTTTGGAGCTTTCGGGGCTTGCGAAATTTAATGAGAATGCGATACTTCATCCTGAGTGCATTGTTAAACGAGAATATATTGTTCCGGGTTCGAGGGTTGCGGTTTGCCTTCCTGCGCTTGCGTTGCGCTCACTCGTCGAGCGCGGAGGCTCTGCGACCGCGGCCGTTGATGTCTCTTGGTAGCCGTTCCTGGGACTTCGCTTGCTGGCGTGACCTGTTGCTGTTGCTTTGCTTCTCGGCCTTGCCGGCATTGGATTGATTTTTTTTGTTGTTGTTGTTGTTGTTGTTGTTGTTGTGTGTGTGTGTGTGTGTTTACGTTCGCGTCAACTGCCATGGCCGTTAGTGCCATAAGTGTAGTGCATGTTTCATCACTGGAGATTGCCGTTGCTCGGCCTTGGGCTGCTGCATGGTGAGATATGGCGCCGACCTACACGTCGGTTTGCTGGGTTTTTCCCATCCACGGGTCTCCCACCATCAAGGCGCTGCCCTACCCGGGACAAACTAAGCTTCTGACATGTGTGGTAGATTAGTGCATGTGTGTATGTCAGGGGTGAAGAAAGGAGAAGGCAGAGGAAGGAAAGTTCGCGCGCGGACTGTGGCCCGGTATTGGAGATTTAGTGAATTGTTGTATTGATGCGGACGCAATACTTTTGTTCCGAGCGTATTGATAAACGAAAACTTGTTCGGGACACCAATGTAGCTGTTTGCCTTTGTGCGCACGTGTTGCGCCCACTTGCCTCACGTGGGCGCTATACGACTGCGGGCGGATTTGCCTCTGGGAGGTCGTTGTACGATCTTTTATCGCTGGCCTCGCCCTAGGCTGACACATCGACTCTGAGCGATGCCGATATTGTCGAGATCTTTCCCGCAGGTATTGCAGTTTTGATTGGATATAGTTCGTCTCTCTCGAGTGCGAGCTTAATGGTTATCGCAGGGGGCGGATTAATGAAATAATTTTTTTCTTTTCACTTTAGAATAATGCCTTTTGGTAAAATTAATATACATTAATTTTATATTATGACAAAAAAAGATCCATTTTATGTCATTTTTTGCATTTTTGTTAGATTTTGACTAATAACTCATATTTTAACTTTTCCGTCATTTTTAACGTATTTTTGACGTATTTTTCGCTCAGTCCATAATTTTAATGGTACTTGTTTCACATAATATATACGTATTGCAACACCTGTTTTCCACAGAATTCTTGACTAGCCTATTCGATTTTTTTCTTAGAAATTGTAAATCCAGCCGTTGTGAGTATGTATTATCAAGGTTCCTGTGTCGCCTACAAGCGCCATTGTCGGTTCGGCCGATTTCGGGATAACTAAAGGCAGATTCCTGGTAAATAACAGTCCAAACCAAAGGTTTGCAAGCTGCGTTCACTCGAACGAAAGGAAGAAGCTTAGATTGCATCAGTAGCGTGTTCAACAATTTGAGTTGTTCTTCTGAATTGGATTTCATAAAATTGTTTACGTCATTTTTATTTGCTTTTAGGGCATTTTAAAATGACTTTAAGAGAATTTTATTGATAATTTTTGACGATGTTTCAGGTAATCAAAATCCGCCCCTACTTACCGCAAATGCATTCCCTGGTGCGAGAGTACCTGTTCACCTTCGTGCGGTCGCGTGCACTCCGCACGAGTGCCGTCCACTCGCAACAGGCGGACGCTCTCACACCGCGGGTGGCGCTCTCTTGGTGGCCATTGCTCGAATTTCGCTCGCTGGCGAGTTCGTTTGCTGTTCATTTGTCCCTCAGCGACTCCGACATTGGAGATTTCAGAAATTGCGGTATTTGATTGGATACTGTAATTTTGCCCCGGACGCGGAGCTATTCGTGAACGCGAATATATTGCCTCGGAATTGTCAAATATCAGAAACTGTACTGATTGCCGTTCCCATTTTCGTAACTCATTTCATTCTCTGAACTCAGTAACAAGTCGTTTTACTAGATAGTTGATTTTGAAATTTGTTTTTAATAGCGTATTCAAAATAAAGGAATAGTTACTATTACTGTTTTCATATTGTTAATTTTTATGCATTGAGTTAACTATTATTTAATGTTGTGAAGGCAATGCAAAATATTTCATCTATTTAACGCAGAATGAAATTGCGATTCAATACCAGTCATTGAGTGAATTGAATGATTACTAATTCGTGTATCATCTTTTTCGTGTATCACCTATTAAAATACTTACTAAATTTTAGTTATAATTCATTATCATTAGATTAAAAACATTAATGTTAATTTTTGGAGTATTACAAGATTATAAAAGTGAGTAGTAAAGAAACAAAATAACATCTTACCAAACTGATCACATCAGAACTTAAAATAAATAATTTTCTCGTTATTTCAGTTGACCTCCCTCATTTTTCATTCTTTTAGAAAAGATATTTCTAGAAGCTAA
Source organism: Teleogryllus occipitalis (assembly GCA_011170035.1). NCBI lineage: Eukaryota > Metazoa > Arthropoda > Insecta > Orthoptera > Gryllidae > Teleogryllus > Teleogryllus occipitalis. Next base: position 67,707 of record BLKR01008971.1, read on the forward strand.
TGGGATGCACAAGGCTAAATGTTGACGGCTATAAAGTTTCCAACGCTGCCCTCGTTCTTGGAAGAGAAATCGCGAGTAATTTGAATCAGGTACCATTACAACGCCATTAGATATTCGCCACCACTGGGTTCCTTCTCACAGCGGGATACAACGCATTATTTACTAATGCTTCCCATTTCCTTTCAAAATACCGGGATGCGTGACGTCGAATGTAAAGGGAAGAAACCTCAACAGATGACAGGATGGAAATTAATGATGTTGCAAGATACAAATGGCCGTCTGCACTGAGCGCCGGAAGAATTCACTCAACGCTTTCCTGAAGAAGCAGAATGGAAACAACTCTCTTGCTCATTGCGTTTTCTGCAATGAAACAACCTCTCTCCGGCGCAGTGATGTGCACCAGGATGAGTTTTGCTTTCGCTGCAACAGTCATTACCTCACGACCCAGTAACTGACTCCCGCACCCGACCGTGAAGTCAATATAGATCTCGAAGCAGCTGTTCGAGCCGGCTGGGGGAGAGCCCGAATTGCAACACTGGAGAACCGGAACAGGCCTCGCGTAGTCATGCCTCCGCCATTTCTCTTCTTCTCCCTATTGCCTTCTCCGCCGCCACGTGTTTCAAAATCTCGGTTTCCCCACCTTCGTTCTATTTGAATGAGAATTTTCGAGTGTGTGTATATACACATATACACACTCGCACTATAAAGATGTGTATGTAATTCTTTGGCGCATCCAAAGGTATCTGATAATCCCATTAGTCAGTTTCAAGTTGTTTTAATATTTTTTAATGGCCACAAAGGCGGCCAATTTTACAGTGGCCATTGATTGCAGACGCCACCCCAAAAGGTGTAGTAATATTAATTTCTACGAAACTAAATACCCTTGTGTCTATTAATGTCGGTGTCGTGTCTGTTAATTGTCCTTTGTCGAGGTCATGAGGAATGTGAACTATACTATTCCTAACGGTATCAGTATTTACGTCAAGATGTTTAATATCAAGTGCTTTTATTTAAATAAGAACAGCATTTTAAAATTCAAAGAATAAAATGACTGAATAATATTTAAATAATCATAATTCATTTAAAATAATTATGGAAATAGAAGAGGACAGGTCGTTTTAACAAATGACGTCTAATGATAAAAAAAAATTGGATTGATGAACAAGATGAGGAGTGTGTGCTGTGGGGGAAGAATGCGCCGACGTTTCGTGAAAGATTGACATACGGTGTTCCTCGAAGAGAGATTATTTTTTTAATGACAGTTTGAATAATGATCAGAAAAGTATGGTGTTAATGATGCGGAAAATTAGCCGAAGTATGTACTTCAAAATTAAAATCGGGAAGAAATAAGAGTAAGACTCGCACAGTGTACTTCACACAGCAGAAGCAAACAACGATAAGAAACCTTGCTTGCAATGGTGATAGACGTTGCGATAACGAAGTAGCTCATTGTTTGCAAACAAAAGGGGGAAATATAAACAATAAATCTGAAAATAAATACGTAATTTGGTTAGTCAATTTGTATATGTATGTAATTATTTTAATGTTATTGTTACTTACTGCATTAAAACTTAAATTCACGGTTAAAGAAAAATGTGTCAAATGCTAGTAAATAAGGTCGATTAAGTAATGTTTTACCAATTATTTCTATTTGGGAACGGAAAACAAATGTTTTTCTTCAAGCCAGTATAATAATTTGAAATGCATATTATTATTTCGTATCAAGTCACGCCATTTTTAGAACATGGTTTCCTCTGTGTGTATGTTTTATTTAAGCTGGGTAAGATACAAAAAGTACTTAATCCAATTGGTGAGCGGTTATCCAGTAAGGGCGAGAAATTAAGTTTTTTTCTATACAGCGATGGCTCTTCTTCAAACTCTCTCATCTTCACAAATGAAAGCTGCGAAAAGTACATTTCCTGATGTGGATTTTCGTAGTGTTTTTAAGATGTGACCACGATAGCGCGCAGTTGCTGTCGGGGTGTAAAAGTAAATAGATGCACGCAGATTCTTACACCACCGTATACAATTTATAGAGAAAATGCTGTTTGTGAAGGTTCATTTCTAATAGTTCGTCGAGCGTTGAACAAGTGATGTTGGGCATCGTTTCAGTGAATGCTCCGACATTCTTTCTGTAGTGAATGTGCTATCTGCGCCACCATCTTCGCCTCTCGAACCAGACACGCGAACCTATGGCACCTTCAACCGCGCACCGCTCAGAGGCCTTTTACTTCACCTCCCATGCCCCGAAGAATGTCTTGCATACCGCCGCCAGAATCACCACCACCACCACCACCACCACCACCACCACCACCACCACCGTAGGCGTGTGCAGATTAAAACAAGAGGGAAAGCCAACTACTATTTTGGGCCGCCGTTTCCATTAAACTTTTTTTTACGAATGACTAGTTTTATAGTAAATAAATAAAACACAATACAAAGAAAAATGGTGGGGAAAATTGGGAATTGACCAAATTTGCGGAAATACAATGTCTTAGTACGTTGGGCTACGGACTCCCTTTCATTGTTTTCAGGGAGCCAAGCCCGCCCGCCCTCACGCGCACGCACACTAGCTCACACACACACACACACACACACACACACACACACACACACACACACACACACATACATTCGGGCATACTACTAGGCCAGTAACAACACTCGCACCGCCGCTGCCTTCGTCACAACTGCCACCGCCACTCCGGTGTTAACTCCCACCCTTCAGCATTGCAGTTCATGGGCTGTTGGGCTTGCAGTAGGCGGGGTGGGCGGTGGCGAGTGAAAGCAAACGAGCCAGCCGCTCGGCATCGGCATGCAGCAGGCGGTGCCGAGGTGCGCGCCCCCTTGCCGCCGCCGTAGAGCTCGCGGGCGGCCTGCTCCCGATGGCGCTCGTGCCAAGTAGGCGAGAAGTCGGAAGCACCGGCGGCAGCAGCAGCACACGCCGCCTTTGGTGGCTGCCGATGCCTCCCGGAAGCGCCGCCCCACAAAGACGGGCGGATATTGTCCTGGGCAGGCGCATCGCTGCCGACGGCTGTTCCGCGCCACTTTCGACGCCAGCCGACGCCGCCGTCTGCCAGGCCCTGCAAAACATTCAGCGCCCGCTCCCTTCAAGCCGGCGACCCAGTTCCCGGGGCATTGGGCTGGTGGTAGCAGACGCCGATTTTCATTGTTTTCTCAGACTGGCTCTGCGAAACAATGTGACCGCGGAATGCCGGAAAACAATTCATTCCCTATCTTGCAAAATTTTATAAGAGAGATTGGCATTTTTTAAATCATCAGTGTTAATTTAAAATTGAGAATTGGAACATGGTTGTGTGCTGAATGGAAACGTGACTTAATTCGCGGTTAATATTTTCCTTGAAGTTTATTTTCGTCTTTAAATTTCAAGCTGTGAACGCCAATGAACAAATACTTCTAAATTAACATGAAATGGTTTTGATTTTATGTGTCGAAAGCTTTTTAATCATTTTGAGAGCAAAGAGTAATTTTAACGGCTTCTATGTCTATCATAATTATAGTTGAGTACCGTTTGAGCTATTTTCAAAAGTAAAAGAATAAAAATTAAATATAAAAGAAAAGTTGTTTTATTTCAAGAAATATTTAATGTTTCAAAATTAATGTAGACTTAGGTAAACTAGTGATACTACACCTCCACTTTCTTGCATTATTACTAACGATCACTAAATATACTCATATTTAAAGAAAAAAACATTATTTAAAGATTTTTTTTTTAAGAACATCGTTAAGAAAAAGCTCTGCCTTTAGTATTGCATTTGTAGAAAGACGCCGAAAAAATGAAACGTTTCCAGTTTTCTAAAATTCAGCGAATTCAACGAAAATTGGACTTGCACCAGTTTTTAAAGCTTATATTGTTCAATCCGAGAAAAAAATAAAGAAGAAATATGGAGCCACTATTTAGATAATTTTTAAAAGGTATTTTAGGCGTCACGTCACTCTTCCCCACCCCGAATCAAAATAACCTTTTCAAATTCAAAGGTCCACGACCTCAGCCACATCGATCGAGGAATATCAATTTTGGTGAAATCCTCCCAACAGTTCAGCCGCTAGCCATAGCCGGACAGACGATTTGCCGTCAACAAATTTTTCCCACAATGTGTTAGAGAAAATAAATTTTTTACAAATATGAACGTGAATTATCCCCTTTTTCGGTATCATGGACCTACACGACTACTTTTACGGCCGAAAAATCTTTGGATTTAGCAGGTGCACTACGTAACTTTCTTTATACCACGCAATAAGTATACGAGAAAGTAAAAATTTGTATGAAATGGAAATGATCTAGACTGCTGAGTGACCCGGAAGAACGAAAAGATCCGGGATCCTGACGTAACACTACGATCAAAGCTGTCATAAATATCGCGAGTTCTACGGTGTCATCGACCTGTTGAAACCTACAGCTCCGAATGCCCACGTACTCCGCACATATTTCTTCCGTCGGTGTTTGATATTGTGAAATCTAGTTTGTGAAAGAGTCGCCAGTATAAAAGACCCCGTCTAAACATTCAGCAGTGGCATCATCTAGACATACGTCGAGAGGTGTACGAATTATGGGCATTTATAATGAAATTACTCAACCAGCTGAAGAACACGTCTGGTTTCTATTCTTCGCAAAATGCCAATGTTGCAAACGCCAACTGGAGCGCTAACTTAATTTCTTGCGCACGTTCATTTATGCGCCAATGTGGTGTTTACACACATCACATAAAAGGGGATATTTAAAAAAAAGAGCGCACACCGAATTTGTTGACGGACAAGTTGAAAGAATATAGAAAATAATTCTTAAAATCTGTAAGGTATTTCGACAGAAACAAGAAACGTTTACAGTAGTCACGAATAAGAGCACGTCTTTAGCTCTCGGACTATCCAAGTTACACGAGAGCGTAAAACGTGACAAACTCTTGGTAAACTGTTCTCAATTGCCGGCAAATGAGACGTATGTCGCCCTTTGCGCAAGCCTCAATAACCGCGTATACGAGTGACTACTGGCCCGCTTCCCGCGTGAACCGCCTGACGCGGCGCGCGCGTGATCCGGTCGTTCGGCCGGGAAGCGAACGTGCAAAGCTCTTTCGCACGCGCGCGCGCTCAACCTTTCGTCTCGACGCGGTGGGACACGAGCGTTATGCAACTCCCCTGCACATTTGCGCAAGGGTTTCGAGCACAGAAGACTCTTTTATAATTCGATCTTAAAGGCAGGGTGGCCACTTTCTGGAAAACGTGGAAAACCGGGGGAAATCAGGGTATTTGTAGAATAATCGTTAGAATTCAAGGGAAATATTTATGTCGGTTGTATAACTAGATTTTATTCCTTAAAATAATAGTTCAGTAAACAATAGTGACACATTTTTTTATTTATTGTAACTTTTTTAATTTCACGTTTGTTTTCTTGTTTTTTATCTTTATCATTTTGACTAATAACTAATTCCCTCCAGTATGAAGGGGGCTTTATCTGCGAAAATGGGGAAATTGAATGTCCGTGTATAAGAGTAGTTAGCTCTCACTTACATTTCAACTTCAGAATTTGCTATGTGAACGGATGTCTAGTTATAGTATTGATTTTTTGTGTATGTTCTGCCGTCAAATATTGGTTAAATCCTTCCAGTACTTTCTAAATTTATTTCAAATTTGTAATTTATCACTGTGAAGTGAGAGCTTACAAATTAGTGTCAGACTTGCTTTAATATTTTTTTAAATAGTGTGAAATAAAAATGATGCACCGGGTAAAGTTAGGGAAATTTGTTTCAGGAAGTGAACGGTCACCTTGAAAGGGACCCCCCCCCCCACACACACACACACAATCCAATAACCCAAAAGACGAAATAACCCATATGGTATACCACTTTGGAGTATTGATTTAAAATTTAAATGTAATAGCAATATGCATAAGAAAGAAGTGGTTTTTTGTTTAGATTACTGCTATGTTGCCGACTGTCTTTTATTTTTTAGGTGTTACATTCCGAGGCGGAAAAATTTGGGATGATTAACTCTTAATACTGCTTTTTCTGAAAACTTTTACGATTTCCTTTCCATTCTCAAGGTATTTTCATTTTAAAAATGCTAGTTTCTCGAAATCATTTCTTCAAAGTGTTATCATAAAATCAAAAATTTCATTAAACCTAAATTTGTATTGTTGGTTTAAGTTCGAATTTAAGGCTTTTTTTGTCGAATTCCAATAACTCTTTTCATACAACACAGAGGAATACAAAGACGGATGATTTGAAGTGCAGTACCATTTCCATTTAAAAAAATACAAGTGTGCGTATTCCTTCCTGATTGGAAAATAAAAGATCAACTTTCTTTTTGTTTTTTTTGTGAAATTTTAAGCGGCAGATAAATATGGATTGGTTGTAGGATAATGTTTCAAAAGAAAATTTCTTCTTAGTATTGTGACCGTACCTCGTCACCTCACCGTACCGATTACAAAAGTAGATCTGTCATTTGCCTACTTCGCGACGTGTGATTACACCGTCACGCATCCCTGGGAATATCTCAATTTACGGATAAACTTCCCTATTGGTAGTGGGTTCGTCTTTGTTAAACTACTGATCAATTAACAAGCCAACACAATTTTTCAGTTTTAAATGACAAATAACATATATTCTATTGAATGAAAATCACTGTACAAATGAAATTCACAGATCCTCCTATGTTCTCATTTTTTCGTAAAATCATGGTAGCTAATTCCCTACCTAAACTGCAGTTTTTCACTAAAGTAATAATAACTCAGATCCCTGTTTACAAGAAAACAAGTAATGGATACATATTTACACTTCACAAAGAATATCACACATGAGACACACATCATAGTACAAATATTCATCCTGTAAAAGAAAAAAATACATACACACAATACTCGAAATTCACTACTACCTTTTAAATCACTAATTACGTTACACTCAATAGTCACATTTGACCTTCGGCTTCTACATAGCCTTTCAACACAAAATTTTGTTTCATAACGTCTCTTAAATGATTTGAATCATTAAAATATGACTAAATAAATAATTCTGTACAAAACAACTTCTATCATAAACATAAAGAATTACTTTAATCTGATTCTTGTTACGACTGTCGAAAAGAAATAAAACCACTGGCTAGCAAGACCAATGTTCTCAGAAACTTGCCCGATCAACGTCTGTTTTTGAGGGAAGCTCACATTACAACGTTTTGGCTAGTATAATGAGAATCCTATCTCACAAGTTTTTTCCAGACTGAAATCTAATGAGTGTTCTTTCTGTGACTCACAACCGGCGAATTCCTCAAGTTTGTCCCGCGCTGTGTAGCTGGCCCGTCGCGCGACCCTCGCGCCTCAAGGTCGTCGTTCTTCTGCAAGGTCCCTGCGTTGCCTGTCGCACCGAAACTGAAGTATTCCGAACACCGTCTCCCCGTCGTTCGGCGAAAATTCACCACAGCTTTCGCAGAAGCGATGGTCGCATCAGAATGCTAGTCCGAAACTCCAAGTTATGACTTCGTAATGGCAAAAGTCAAACTAGTTGTTGGATAATCCGTCTTTCTCATAACTCTCAAAATTCCATCATAGGATTTCCAAAGTGAAATTCCCAAAAATAAGAATAAAGAATATGTATAAAGTATGAAATATATGAAAAATATGAAAGCTGTAACAAAGAAGAAACATGTCCTATGTTACAATAGTCCTCTTTTCTAGCAACAAGAATGCAGCAACGTGGTTTTACAGATTCATTTCGATCTATTACCGCCGTCGTTCTTTCATTCATTGCATTCTTGTTTAATATTCATTTACTAATTCCATGTAATCTCACGATATTCACAGTACGTAAATCCATGAAAAGTGCTCAGTCAATTACCTTTTATTAAAGCTTTTGTGTTCCGCAATCTTCGCGTGTCCCTCGTCGACTATGTGGCGTACTCGTAGGCAACCATTCTCCTCGACGTCTCGAACCAGAAAGAGAGCGAGCTCTTTTGACGCAAGTTCACGCCACGTCCGTATTTCCACGAAAATTTCCTGATTGGCTACGGTCTGAGTGCGTTCAGAAATCCTTCTCTGACTTACGCCATGTCTTCGCCACTGTAGAAACTACGTGTAGGGCCTAATGCTTCCATTTTCCGTTGGTTATAAATGTGACCGGCGACAAGCGGTTACAGTATACATTTACGTGAAGTTGGTTTAACCTCTCTTATACATTCTGTCAACTTTGGTTTTGAGTGCAGCTTCTGTTTATGCTAATATGTCACGGTTTTGAATTATCTAATGGAGGAGATGACAAGTCATGGTAAAAGGGAGAATAAAGGTGGTTTCCGCGGGTGTGCACGGAGGCAAATCATCATTACACAATTCACATGTCCTCTTTAAAGTAAGTGTTAGTCGTAATTGTGACTCCCTAAAAAATCAATCTTATAACTTCATAGTAGATTATTAGAAACATTTATATTGTTCAGTAAGGTACATTCATAGGGTTTTAATTAATCCAGATTTAAATTGATCTTGGTATCCAAGAAATGTAATTCATACTACAAAAAAAATTCATTCTGAAATAAATAAAAAAAGTAAAGAAACGTTAATTTGTTCCCATCGTCCTCAAGAAACTCTTCAAAAAACAAGGCATGAAAAAGACCTCAAGCGTTTATTTCCTAAAGCAGCGGATGGCATTGACCCAGGGTAATGGACGTGATGGAGTAGCTGGTAGGCAACGAGGGAAGCCAGGAACAAGATCTACAACACCAACAGCGGCGTGGCATACCACCGTTACGCAACCCACCGGGCGCCTTTGCGTAAGCTCGCGCTCGCTGCGGCATGCGCGAAGGAGGTATATCTGCTATGAAAAACTGCGCCGCCGCCGTCACCGCCGCCGCCACCGCCGCCGCCGCCGCCGCCGCCGCCGCCGCCGCCGCCGCCGCCGCCTCCGTCGCCACCGTCGCCACCGTCGCCACCGTCGCCACCGTCGCCACCGTCGCCACCGTTTGCCACCGTCGCCACCGTCGCCACTGTCGCCACCGTCGCCACCGTCGTTTCCGCCGTCACCGCCGCCACGACCACCCCTGTCGCCACCACCCCCGTCGCCGCCGCCCCCGTCGCCACCCCCGCCGCCACCACCGCCGCCAGGCGTCGCGCACACACCTGCGCGGGGCGTGCCTTCGGGCGACCGCCACTGTTCGCGGATCTCGCAGGTGTATCTGCAGGTGGTTTACCTTAGGCGGCCACGAGAAAGTGTTAATCGGCGTGTTGCTCAAGAGGAGATGCGTGTTCGTTAAGGGGAAATCTTGTTAAAATGTGTGTGGAGGCGATAATATGTGGTTGATGGGGATTAAGAGAGGTGGCGTTAGCATACTGTTCGTGTGTAGGATTACTTAGACTGTTTAGGTTTACAGCGGTTTTCGAACGTGTTGTAACGCTGTCACAATGTTTTCGGATCTATTACACGAGCTGCTTGAAGGAACGGGGAAACCTCGGGGGAGGAAAAAATCAGGAGACGTACGTAACAATTTTGGCCCGATGTAACCTTAAGAATGTTTATTTTAGTAATGAGCCCCGCATTAATGATGGGAATATATGAGGCGAATATAATATTACAATTACGAGGACTGAAACTCATGTGAAGAAAGAACGAGGTTGTAATGCGTACGTAACGAGCAGAAATAATGTATACATTTTCTTACCATATTTATTTAAAACTGTGCAAACATTTTGTGTACGATTATTTTTTTCAAAATAACTTCGTAAATATTGTTTATTGTAAATATATTCAATACATTCAAATGGAGAATAACGGTAAGTTGGTAACATTTCTTGCAAAGTGTTACTTCACACTCGGTTTCCTATTGCAGTTCCGTAATAGTTTAACATATTTCACGTTTCTTTGTCCTCGCACGAGACCCCCCAGACCTTCCTCGCCTCCGCGCCCATACGTGTTACCATTCATGGCTGCGCGACCATTGTAATAAATCGGAGGATTTTTTCCAGAACCATCTCGCCAGAACCTCTCCTGGCGAAGCGAATCTTCCTTAAGGAACATTTATGTTATTAGTTTCTGAGACGTGCCACACGAAGAACGTGCTTGTAAATCCTGGGGTAGTGGTGTCGGTGGAGGATGTGGAGACGGCGGTAGTGATGGAGATGTTGATAGTCGCAGGGTAGCCACTTCTCGAATGTGCAAAACAGGGTAACATCAAGGAATTTCATGGCCCTGGAAAATGTTGAGATGGTTGTAAAACTAGATATTATTTGTAAAAAAAATATAATAGAATTAATATTTGCTCGATCTCTATTTGAGTTTTTAATTTTTGCTTTCATATTTTCTTTAAATAGTTTAAATAATACATTACAAATTTTATCCGAAAAAATTAAAAAAGGGTTTGGAAACCCGGGAGTAGTCAGGGAAATTTGTTTGAAGAAATATGTGCTCACCTTGTAGTGGTGGCGGTGAATCAGGTGGACATGGCGGTAGTGGTGGCGTTCGAGGTGAAGGTGATGGTGATGATGGTGATGGTACTAGAGAAGTGAGAGGTGGTGACGTGGTTGTGGCATGACTGGACGTGAGAGGTGGTATTGGGGTTAGGCAGTGCTAGTTTCGAGGAGCGATGTTGTAGGAGGAGATGTAGTGAGGGCGATGTTGAGGGGGGCATGGTTGTAGGGGAGCGATGATGGAGGAGATGATTGTAGTGAGGGCGATGTTGGAGGATGGTGTGGTTGTAGGCGGCCACGGTGAAGGAGGGTATGATTATAGGAGGCGACAGTGGAGGAGGAGATGGTTGTAGTGTCGGCATTGTTGGAGGAGGGGATGGTGGCGGTGGCGGAGGCCGGGCTGCGCCGATCGCCGCTAGTGACGTGCGGTGCGGGTGGTGTGGGGAGACGGGTGGGGCAGCGGTGGTGAGCGGGTGGTCGAGCGGACGCGCTCGCGGCGTAAATTAATGCTCGAGCGATGATTTATTTCCGGGCGAAATCGCCTGCCAGCGCGGAAGCGCGCTCCCCGCCCACGCCGCCGCTCTCTCGCTGTCGGCGCCTGCTCCCCCGCCCACCGCTTCCTGCCCGGCTCTTGCTACCGGTTGCTGGGTGCTTCTGGGTGTGTGATACACACATCGATCGATAGGTGTGTGTGTGTGTTTTCCTTTGATCCTTGCAGAAAATGCTGAGATTGTTTCTTTCTTTGTTTCCGTAATTAAAGATAGCAGCCCCCTCCCCTCAGCTTCACACAGAGTTTTCATTGCTTTCCATGTTATTTTTTTGTGGATTTATAATTTTTTTGGATCTTTTGGACCAATGTGTGTCATATTAAAGCAAGATATTGAATTATGGTGATTAAGAAGTTGGACATGAGATCATTAAGTAGTAAAACACAGGAAAAATATAGTTCAACAGAGCAGACATAAGGAGAGAAAAATAAAGATGAAATGTCCTTCCAGGCCTTCATGAAATGTCCTTCCTCAGTATTAACAGATACTAGTCGAAAATGGCTTTTTGAAAAATTGAAAATGTGGATATTATACATATGCTCTCAAAGTGATTTCGGCACAATCTGTGAAGTGTTGGATTGAAGGTAGTTATTTATATTTCAGATTATGCAGGGACGTAATTTACTGTCCCTTCTTAAAGTATACTTTGATTTTCGAATAAAGTCAAACTCATCGTACGATGATTAATTGCTAGGAGTCGTTCGTTGACATGAAGTATTTAATTTTTTATATATAATTTTTATATCAATGATGCTTTGTTAAAAAACGTGTCACTTGTGAACCAAATATTATGGAAGTTATATTTTCATTGCAAACGTTACATTATTTCATGATAAGTAGAATTTCTCCATTCACTTTTAACTCTAAGAGACTAGTGTATTAGCAGTACTACTACACTGATGTTTATACGTTATGAACTTCTGCAAATATCATCCTATTTTTTTACTTATCTCTTTACAGTGCTTATATGATTTAAGATATATACCCAAATTACTTGTATGTAAACATTTTCTTTTCTTGGAACTTGTTAGAAGAGTGAATAATGATGTATATCTCTTTAAATTGAGCAAAGGTTCTCATCAAAGAAATAAAGGATGGACAACGTCATTATAGCACTTTACTCCTAGTTCAGTTTTCTCTATACTTGACGTGAACCCGTAGCACTAATCTGTACAGATTGTTGGTATGATTGTAGTCTTCCCTGCCTAGCCTCTAAAACGACTTTTATTAATCAAAAACATTTTCCACATTTGGTTTACCATCGTCGTCATAACTGATATTTCTGAAGCTCTTTTCATGTAGATGCCGCTGTTATTCGCAAGCCCAGCAGCACCACCACTCTGAAACAGTTGCGTCTATCTCTCTACCGTAATCAATACTACCCTTCCGTTGCTGTCACGACCATCGGTCTGACATTATCACCGCCCCTGTGTTCCAGTTCTCTCCGCCGCGTGCACGCTCCCGTTCCACACGCTGCCACAAATATGTATCCCTAAGCGTCTGCACGCTTGTGCTCACTGCACGTTTTCGCCTCCAGAAAGAGATTTCCTACATTATTTCGTTGATTGCAAACGCGCATAATTTTGTGAGTAAAATTAGAGATTTTAAATGTAAAATATCTTCATTTTAATATTTCCATTATGTTCATTGTGTTCCTTTTGTAGAAAAATATTTAATTCGTTAAAAAATGGTTCATATTTAAATTTTAATGAATATTAAAGCGAGTCTTTAGATAAAAAAGGTAACTTGGGCAATCCCACATTCTAACCAAGGGATATTTTTTCAAGTCATCATCGCTTGAATTTTTGCTTAGTGGCATTATTTGCATTAGTCGGAATTTTCTAACACCTTACTTTGTGCTCAAACCGTTTGGTGGACCTTCTGCGAAATCGTGTCAACTACATCCTAAGGAAGATACTCATTATACTTATTAGTTCACGTTATGTGGGAATTCCGTTGTACTGAACATGCATTATTGCATGTGCGTTCTCAATTTACTTCCTACGTATGCACAATGTGGTGACACTGAACGCAAAACAACGCTACCGTTTTACCATGCTAATACTAGAAGCTACGCAAAGCGTCTGCTTCTGAAACCATATTAGCCGCAGCGTCGCTGCTCTTGATGCCACCTGCAACCGCATTTGTCCGTAATGTCCCTTGGGTATGTCCCCCCCCCCCCCCGCGCCACCACCCTCTTCGCCGCAGCTGGCGACCGCAGTGCGGCCCATATGAGTTACAGCCGCTCGCGGGTAGGTCTTTTTTTTTTTGCGGGCGCCGACAGGCATGTGTTAAACGCGTGAATATTCCCTGCTCCTCTGTGATCGGAATTCATTGCGTTTGCGTGGTAGCTGGCTAACGTTCAGCTTTTCGATGTCCTTTTAATGGGTTCTGTGATATGAATGGAAACGTGTCTAACAAAGCTTTCGGTGACGAGGTTGCTGGCTATGTTAGTCCTAACCTCAGAGAGGATTATTACAGATCTATTCTAGTTTTCTATATACTAATTTACATTTATGACTATTCATTAAATTGCTAGTAGCTTTCTATTTCCATGTCAATTACAATATTAGTGAATTTCAATTAAATTTCCGTTGGCTTTGACATTATTAGTGAGAACTTCTAGAGAATGAAATTGCACCACGGAAAAACGAACGCCCATCAACATGGATTGTTATCGTATTCTGCCTTCCCGTGACCCGAAATTGAATTTTCCCTTCTCTTCCGCCTCATATTCATGAGAATTCTTCATTCCGTAGTAAGTCTCCAGATAAACTTCAAGTAGATCGTATGGTTCTTAAATCTAAAATGTTTTCGAACATTTAAAAGTACCACAGAAAAGTTTTGTTGGCGTGAATACAAATCATTGGACAAATAATACTCATTTCATATACAATTTTGAGTATTATTGTTCCTTATTTAATTTTATAAAACTACATTTTGATTGTATTTAGTGGAAGTATATTTACCTGTGTGTTTCTTTGTTCTAGGTAAGCATCACTTCTTGATCAAATGGTCGGCCCTCCACTTCAGGATTCAGAGGTATTGTAAATACTGTATATTAGCGAAATATGAGATACAAAAAATACATATTCTTCATTGCAATCAAAGGGAAATGTGACACCTCAAATAGCAATATTTGTTGTTTTTGTATCCAAACTGCTCATAATTATTCAGTAAGTTTCATTTTTAAACTGGAAGACATTCATGTTATTCTCAAGTGTCCCTGATTCGCGCTTTTCCTACAAGAAGATATGGTCTTCCATCCATACAATGATCTCTTCCATCAACATCATTCCGACCGCTTTAATTGCAGTTCGTGAAAATGCGAATCTCCGAAAGTTTTGTTTTTCTCTCATTTTTGTTTTTACCATCAACGTTCTTTGCACTCTTCCTCTCATCATACGCTCTGTCGTCATGATGGGTACCGTGGTTATCATTCGAAAAACGTGATTCCCATCAAGAAATATTGTAACTGCGCCTTCGGGCAATTCGCGTATCCCCTTCGCTCGTGCAGCCCTGTATTCGCAAACTCCCTTCGCTCGTGCAACGCCCTCCATTCTGCCGACACTCGTAGGTTGCCATGCGATACCATCGCAGAAGTATCAACAATCCGCTGCGAATCTCACAGTGCACGCCATTGCATCGCCACGCCCTTTGCTACGGCACGCCGCCGCGCCGCGCCGCTCCGGCCGACCGGAGACCGAACGGAGCAAACAAGACCCGTCTGCTTTTTATTACGCATCATTATGCGCTCACCCGACGGCTCGCCCAATCGCCCGATCCACCGCCCATTTCACCAGCACTAACGCCCAATCGTTCCACGCCCTGCGGCTACTGTTGTAACACCAAAGCTTCCCACACCGCATATAGGCAGCAACTCCATCCGACCTCATGTCCTGTCCCGCGCCCGTCTCAACACGACGGGTCTCGCAAAGTGATCTTGCTGCATGTGACTTGCTGCATGTGACTTGCTGCATGTGACTTGCTGCATGTGACTTGCTGCATGTGACTTGCTGCATGTGACTTGCTGCATGTGACTTGCTGCATGTGACTTGCTGCATGTGACTTGCTGCATGTGACTTCCTGCATGTGACTTCCTGCATGTGACTTCCTGCATGTGACTTCCTGCATGTGACTTCCTGCATGTGACTTCCTGCATGTGACTTCCTGCATGTGACTTGCTGCATGTGACTTGCTGCATGTGACTTGCTGCATGTGACTTGCTGCATGTGACTTGCTGCATGTGACTTGCTGCATGTGACTTGCTGCATGTGACTTGCTGCATGTGACTTGCTGCATGTGACTTGCTGCATGTGCTACTGACTGAGTTACCTCAGAGCCAATGTTCTCGTAATCTGCTACGACTCTGACCGGGAGAATCAAGGGTTCGAGTCCCGACAATGTCGGATTTTCGTCTCTAGCTAGGTCGAATTCCACCACTGTCTAAAGAATTCGTGCCACCGGCTGCTCTGATCGGTAGTTTTTTTGTGTTTTCTTCGATCAATACCAGGCGAACGCTGGAGCAGTACACTAGCAAACGGGCCACGAACCTTGCGCGATCTTTCATTCCTCTTCCTTGCCCGATACTCTCCCCTTATTCACACACACACACACACACACACACACACACTTACGTGCATTACACTACTGCAATCATTATTTCCTCTTCCCCTCCTCACACACGCACGCGCACACACACACGTACGTGCATTACTACTGCACGCGTCGGGAGACTAGTCGGGAACTTACAGCTTCTCCCGGCTGGGGCAGTATTCCGCTGGGAAGAGAGATACCTGGAGGAAGAAATCCCCCGCAAGCCGACGTGTAGGTTGGTACCGAATCTCATCCAGAGGAGAAGAAACAGCGTCTCCTCCCGGAATAATACATTCACTACTTTTACGGAACTAACGGCCACAGGCGTTGGGACAGGAAATTGTAAATCTGCACGTGCCGTCTCCGTAAGCGCGGTCTCTCTCAGCTCTACCGTTTCATTATTTTTGCTTTTCGATCTTGGCTAATGTTATAAACAGAATACCAGGCAAAAACATTTAACGAGATGGTAGAGCGCTCGCTGGAGAATTAGGATATGATATGGTCAATTTGGCGTTGTTTTATTGCCATGGCATTGTGTTATTGATTTTCCGTAGTATAATTATAACTCTATGTAAACTCTATTCAGGGTGGAGGGCAGCCGTCGGTTGAATTATCAATCTATAGATGTCGAAACCGCACGGCTATTGTTTTCGACCATTTTCACAGAAGTCTTGGAATAACTTCGAGAAACCTAACTGAAGCCGGTTTGTTTCATAATGTCAGTAACGTATTCTAGAACACAATGACCTACATTATATTAATGTTAAATTTGGTTTTATGCTCTTGCCTCCAGCGTTGCTTGGAATCTACTTGGTACGAAAAAGTCTTAACATTACGAAAAATCCACGTATATGTATTTGTGCTGCTGTTATTCTACTAAAATTATTTATCTATGTGGTTGCTTGGATGAGGTCTTCACTTCCAATTATTATCAAGGCTAAAACAAATTAATCGACATAAACAAGTTCTCATATTTTTTGAAGTTTCAAAATTGAGGAATCTTTAGATAATATGTAGTAATGGCTGTGATTGTTTAGTATCTGAAGTGTGTTTATCCTGTAATATTCTATATAAGTGGTAAAATATGTTGTGCAGTCATTGGTTGATTCCAGGTGTGTGATGCCATTAAGTACACTGCAGAACTTTATACATTTTACTTTACCACGGGTTTAAAGATATTTTTACTATCTCGAAGCCGCGAGAGCTGCGGCAACGAATGGTATGCCGGTGTCTAGAAAGATTGTAGGTTCGATCCTGGGCGGATGCTTCTTGCACTCAACTTGACAGAGATAGTGCCTCTTGAGATCTAGGGTTCGTTGATCGATTGATTGATCACCTAGGTATTTTTCATGGTCTCTATTGACGTTTCTATGCAAATGTCGAAGTAGCAACTCAGAAGCCACTCATGCTATTTGCTTCCCCATCCTGAAGAATCTCATTCATTCCCCTTCTCATGCTGGGTTGAGCGAAGCCCTTTAAGTCCCCAGTGATTCAGGAAAATCTCCGACATGCGTTGGAAATCCTTTTATATTGTGGATTATTTTTATTTTATTTATATTCTGTATGGATTTGCAGAGTTCAGTTAATATTCAATTTTACAAGGAAATCCGTTTGCTGAATAAGGGTAGGAGACAATGCGATGCTCTTCGTGGTTCCCCAATGAGAGAGATTCATTATTATTGCTTCTCTTAAATCATTATGTTTAGATATACTAGTCGTGACAGTATTACAGTATGTTTAATTTCAACCAGAATGTCTTTTATAGACGCACTTAGATCGGAAACTATACCTAAAAATATATTGTAAGAATTGTAATTCTAGTGATTTATGTTCTCATTCAACTTCTATTCACGTTTATCCTCCATTGAGCCAGTTCCAATTCGAAGGTCCGATATCCTGCATTTTCAGCGAACCCTTTTTTAGACGCCCTTCTTACTAGTAATCTTCCACTTCTTCCTTTACCTCTTCCTTCTCCTTCTCCAACTCGCCTTCTTTCTCCTTCTCCAACTCGCCTTCTTTCTCCTTCTCCAACTCGCCTTCTTTCTCCAACGCCTCTTTTTTCTCCTTCTCCAACTCGCCTTCTTTCTCCAACACCTCTTTTTTCTCCTTCTCCAACTCGCCTTCTTTCTCCAACGCCTCTCCTCCTCCTGTCTTCCCTGCAGGGGTTGGCCGGCCGCGAGGAGCCGCTGGAACAAGGTTAAAGCGGTCGATGAACTCGCACCTCTAATAAGCTGCCCTCGCCAGACGCGCGTGCGAGGAATATTTACCGCGGGAGATGATGAACTCCAGCCGCAGAGCTCTGGGTAGGGGGCGTGAGGAATGTAAATTCACTGTTTGTAATGTTCTCGGATTTGCTCGGTTAGTTTCAAGTGGCCAATCGACATTCTCGAGCTTCAGTTGTTGTGATTGTACTGACCTTTAGCAAGGTGAGTAATCAAGATGTCACAATGATCCTCACGTATTTGGAGATTTTCATTTCCTGAAAAACAGGTGTATTAGTGATGAGAGTTAACAATGAAACGAAAAGACATGGGACTGGACGTATTGCTCATTAGTATTTCGAAAGGTTTACTAAATGAATGGAATGCCTCTACCTCTACCCTAGAGTTAAATAATGAAATCAATATTATACTTTAAAGTAGGCATGTGTCTCGCATTTAATTAACTAATGAGTTTCCTTATATGTAGGCGCGGTTTGGTCCACAGTTCACCAAAAAATGTGAAGAATTCTCACGATGGAGACATGATGATGATGATGATGATGATAATAATAATAATAACAATAATAATAAACTATTTTTCTTCTTTAAAATTTAAGTTTAAATTTTAAATTTCTTAGATATTTTTGTTCATGTAACGGCATTAAAAAGTCAAACTGGAAACAAAACTTTTTTAGCTAATTAAATGATATAAAATATCAACTGTCAATAGTTATATTTGTAATGTTAGTAAACTAATATTGCTTTTAATATTTCGCAAATATGTGACAAACATTATATCGTCAATTACTCCTACACAATATTCAATGGGTGAGTGGTCATATTAATTTCAATCTTGAATAGCAATTCTTAAGTATTAAGAGATCCTGGTTATTGTTATTATTATTATTATTATTATTATTATTATTATTATTATTATTATTATTATTATTATTATTATTATTATTATTATTAGACCCCACATCTTAGCGTCTACTTATGAGACAGGCAGACTAATGTAAATATTGATTTTCATCCGACATAGAGAGCGATACCGACCCGTCAGTCGTTGGGTCACTGGGTCGTCACCGAAGCCCCCCTCCCCCATACGCCATAACGGTGCTCCTTCTTGTAATCGATCGAAAATTAGTCACGAAGACCTTGGCCCCGAAAGTGAAGCTGTGGCCGCGATACACCGTGCGCCGGATCTGCTTTAGCGAGACGAAGCGGCGACGAAGTAGCGGTTCTTGGGTTCCCCTCGAGCGGCGTCCGCCGCCGCCGCGTCGGCCCAAGGGGAAGTTTCGTCTCGATTCGTGCTGCACGGCGACCGCCGCGAGGAGGCCCCGCGTTGGAAGCACGTCCCGCCGCGCGGCGCCTCGACTTTTTGGCGCGAACGGACCCGGCGCCTTCGCCGCCGCCAGCGGCTAGGGATGGCGAAAAAACATCGTTGTTTTTCACCAGAAACATTGATGTGCCGGCCCGGTGGCCGAGATCGCTAAGGCAGTAGTGTTGTAGTGATCTCGGACCGAAGGGTCGCGGGTTCGAGTCCCGCCTCGGGCATGGTTGTATTTCTGTTCGTCCTTTCACCCCTTATCATCAATCACCATATCGTTTCATCCACATAGTTACCATACCGTTAACAGCAATAGTGGTCGCTAATGACCTAAGATGTTGATGCGACCTTAAATAACCAATAAAAAAAATTGATGTATTAGCATTGCTATTTTGCTTTCGCTGATTTCTTCACATCCATGTTTTGTTTTGTTGAAAAAAATTGACCTTTTTTTTTAATAAAGGGGTTGTAGAGAAGCAGCTATATCGTTGTTTTGCCTCATTCTCTTTATCACGCTGCGCATTTCGCCTGTGAAATCTGAAGAAATTTGGGAGTTGCTCGTATTATGAATGTCTGTTATCGCCAGGCGTATCATTGCCTGAAATGACAGTGAAACACGAAAACGATAGAAAAACGCGGTGTTTTTTATTGTTAATTTTATTCTTTACATTCGATAATATTTTTATTAACATACTACTAACATGCTGGTAACCAAACAATAAAATATATTTCTTTTTACGTACTGTAATTAAAAATGGATTGGAAAATAGCATATTCATTAGTTTATAATTAAAACGTCGATGCTTTTTCGTCGATGTTTCAATGGACATCGAAAACCCTTCAGCGATGCATCGAAACATCGATGTATATATGTTTTGCTAAAATTTGCCATCACTAGCTGCTCGGCAACCGCCGCGAGGAAGCCCGTCCCGCGTTGCTCCACCGCCCCGCGTTGAAAGCACGTCCCGCTGCGCGGCGCCTCGGCTTTTTGGCGCGAACGGACCCGGCGCCTTTGCTGCCGCCCGCGGCGCCACCACTGGCGCCGGGAATTCTTCTCTTTCTTCACCTCGTCTTAATCAACTTGGCGTTCGCCATTGCCACCGTCGCGTCTTCGCCCCACCACAGCGCCCGACCATGTTACCGGAAGAGGGGGCTATGGATAGCTATTGCTGACACTGTAGTGCCTCTGACCGGGAGGTCCTAGGGTTTGGGTGGTAGTATTTTCGAAGGTGGTAGGATTTTCGACACTACCTACGTACGTGGGTTAAGTTGAGCTGCTGTCGGGAGGAGAATTCTAGTGACCGGCTGCTCTCATCGTTAGTTTTCCGTGGTTTCTTCAATCAATACCAGGCAAATGCCGGAGCATTACACTTAACACACAGGCCACGGATCGCGCGTGATCTTTCTTTCCTCTTCCTTGTCTTATTCTCACCCCCTTACCTGCACACACTCAGACTTACATTCACTACATTACCACACATGATGGAAGACTGGCCGAGAGCTTAGAGCTTATCCCGGTAGGGGCGGTGCTCCGCTGGTGGGAGGTACGTGTTTGGGAAAAACTCCGCTAACCGACAGATACGTCGGCGCCGGATCTCGTCATTCAGTGGGAGAAAGATCATGCCACCTCTCGCTATAAAACATGCACTACACTTACGGAACTTGTCCTTGGCAGTTGACGCGCCCGAAATGTCCATCAATCTAAACCCCGACCTCGTTACTGTGAAACTGCTCATGTTACTTCTGGACAATGAAGATCACCAGCATAAATAATTATCACCGCAATATCCGCCGGCACCATCATAATCTCTATTACAGTCTTAATTACTGTAATGAGCTCGATGATCCGCACAACGGCCTCCAAAATCACTGCAATGACATATATATATATACATACATATATATCACCACAAAGACCATCGTACTCATCCCATGTGCTCAATTTATTTCCATCGCCACCAGTTTGCTTTGTCGCCCCCTCCTATCCCGATTAGAATTTTCAGTCTTCAACTTCTCAGATTCGCTGATTTTTACTTCTTCAATCATTTTCATTGGCAGTGTCCCCGCGGTTTTCGGCATTCTCAATAGTGTAGGATAGATAAAGCGTTTGCCAATTATCTTCCCTGTTTTTCTCTATCCGTCTCTGTTCTACGCCATTGCCAGACATTTCTTTTGCTAAGAAAGAAGAGAAAAAAGAAAATACTAGAAAAGGGCAGTAGCTTGACGAAAGCAGTGATCGTTTTTGGTTGCCACCGTGTATTGACGTAATTCGATTTCACCTGCACCAAAATGCATCTCAATTTCCATATATCGCTTCTACATGCACGACGACGACGACATAAATTGCCAAGGCAGCATCACAGTGGCTTTGTCGGTCCGAAGGGTGGCGGATTTGTGTTGGTCGCGGATATGCATGATTACCCCTGAATTGTGGCGTAGCTAAATTTCCTATTCGCTACCAACTACACCTTTCTCTGTTATTCCGAGTGGCGCAGGAGCCTGGCCAAAAGTCAAGCTATGGGGGGAGGTAAATCCCGTATTTGCCTTTTAACAACCCTCATGTGGGATTTGGTGGCAAGAGTGCTTGTCGGTCGGGCTGCAGAGACTAGCGCCCACGTCATCTGAATGCGACCAAGCTCCCTTCCCTGCGAGTATCTAAAAACCACTGACAGCGCGCTCCGTTACAGACTTCGTTGGTGTTACAGTTGGGAGCCAATGAGATGTTCCATGATTGCAGATGCGTAAAGATCGTTCGGCCTCAGCCGGGGAGGGGGGAGGAAATAGTCTCCAAGACTCAATAGAGTAGCCGCAGGGTCTTCTGTGCGAGAGAGATGAGGTATGAAAACGCCTCCAAAAACCTAACCTAATTTTCTTCCATGTTTACCGATGCTAAAAACATATTCTTCTGGCTCGTCATTGAACTCATTTTCCAGCCTTCAATGTCTTTCATAACTATTGTTGAAACGAAACTTTCGTCCGTGTCCTCTCCCTCCCTTCGTCAGTGTCCTGCCCCGCAACGCTCCATCGTCTTTCGTTGCTTCCGCCGCCTCCGCCTGCGAAATAGTTCTAAAAAGACGAGTCTAGGGAAGGAGGGAGAAGGTTGACGAAACGATGCCCGCCGCCGCGAGCCGGATGAAAGTTATGAAATTCAAATCGCGATTTCGTGGCGAACCGCGGCGCGCGGCCTTGAAGGCGCCCGAGCCGCGCCGATACTTTCTACGCGCGGCGCGATACATATTCATCCCGCAGCGCCGCAGTTCGCCCCGCCCCGCCCCGCCCCGCCCCGCCCCGCCCCGCCCCGCCCCGCCCCGCCGCCCGTCGGAGTTCAGAGAGTCTGCGAAGAATCCCTATGAGCATTTGCCTTCGCTCCGCCGTTTCAGCGCCCAGCAGAGCCGGCGCTAGGCATGGGCAGACTGGGCGGTCGCCTGGGGTCCCGCAAGTCAAGGGGCCCAATGATAGGAATGATTAGAAAAAATATCGTTATCGTTATCGTAGTCGCGGTACAATAGTCTGATATTTCGTAAAATTTTTAATTAATTTTTTACATTATAGTTAATTGTCATTAGTTATAACGTACGACTCATTCCAAGAAATGTATGTTTCGGATAATGAGAAATACATTTACTCTATGTATGAATCTATGAAATGAAAAAATATATGCAATCAAATGACGTGAACATGAAAATAGGTTCTACTGAAATTAATATTTTTTATTTAATCTTTTTAATAATAAGTGATTTTATAAACACTAAACGGGACAAAACTTATAGCGTTTTGAGCTCTCCGTAGAAATTGTATTATTTGGTTACTAAATCCTCTTACTTAAAACTATTATTTCACATATATTCTCAATTTTTTCTGGCTTAAACGTTGTAACTTTTGTAATTAGTTGAAATAAAATAACTCGTATAGTTTATTGATATAACTTTCAAATTTTAATTTCTTTTTGGAGTGGGGGGCTATATTTTAACATTGCCCCGGGCCCAAAATAGTCTAGCTCCGGTACTGGGACTGCGAAGAATCCCTATGAGCATTCGCCTTCGCTCCGCCGTTTCAGCGCCCAGTCACGATGTTGCGCTTCAGTTTGCTGCGCTGGATGTGTGTGGTGGAACTGGGTTAGATGCGCTCCTGTTGAATAAAGACGAGAACTTTTGCTTGAGTGTATAGTTTGCAGTGGTTCATCTCATATCAATCTCCTAGTTTCTATATTGTTACATTTTATATTTTATCTCTGTTTATACTAGTGGCGCGCCCAAGGAATAGGCTCTTGGTATATCAGCCGCCCTCCCTGAAGCCAAACATACGAATTTAAAAAAACAACAGCTTTTACTGATATTTCTATACCAACGACATTCAGTTATCAATTCTTTGTTGTAATTATGATTTGTTATAAAAAATTGAATAAAGTCAGCTGGGCACTACTCTTATGCCTCCCACCCACCCACCCCCCGAGAAATCCTGGCCCCTCTGATTCATACTCATTGTTTATTCCTTTTTGGGGTATTTTATCAGTAAAACGTTCGTAATTCCTTCATAAAATGGCTACTTCACACGTACTTCTCGTCTTCGGCACAGCTTGCATTATTGTATCGTCCATGGTGCAGTGGGGGTATGAAGAATCCTTACGAGCATTCGCCATACCTCCGCCTTTCCTGCGGCTAGGCACGACGTTTTCATCCCGTTTACTGTGCCGGATAAGGGCTGTGGAAGTGGATTAGATGCGTTTTTTATTCAGTAATGTTGACGGAAATACCTTGAGCATATGTGAACGTCATGAGATGGGGCCCTAAGAACTCGGAATTACGAATTTGGAACATTTTGTATTGTTTCCTCATGTTTAGGGACAATATTTATCGATTGAACATTTGTGCATCTATAAGAATGAAAAATATGTGCTTGAATGTACTCTCCCAGAAACTTCAGAGCTTTCATGAGTTTCTAATATTTAAATGTTGATTACTTTTCTATGAAGTATTATTGAGTCTTGACGATAGTTAATAATGTGAATAATAATTACTCTATCACAACAAAATAAATTATTTAAATGACTGTTGGATTATTTCATTCCATTTTATGACATGTGGTAAAGCATAAGTTTCCTTTTCATAGCAAAATGCTTGTCGATATTAATACAAGAACTCCAAAATTTATTTCAGTCAATAGTTTACGCTGAAAAGACAATTGCCTGTGATTTGAATATTAGATTGTGTATATTACTGTCAAATACGCTGACATAATTTCCTCGCGCGCGAATACACACACATACATACATACATACATACATACACACACACACACACACACACACTTCGTCTCACACAAGTTTCTCTTTCTCGCACACGCACACACAGCTCTGCCACACGTTGCCAGAATGGCACTCGCGCGTCCAAATGCGCTTGTTACGCAGACCGTTATGAAATCCATAGAATAACAACGTGACTGTCCTTTTTTCTCTCATTTCTTTGCAGAGTAGTGGCATGCCATGAAATAGAATTTTCGCCTGCAGTAGACGCGGTTCGTTGGTGCCAGCCATTTGCATGGCGTGAGCAGAGCAGCAGATTAAACGTGGAAAAGCGCGTGGCGTTGGTTCCTCTCATTTGTATTTAGGACCGGCTGAAATTGAATGAAATTGTTTTTAATTTTCCAGTTCGTGCGTTGCCATAGTGTGCAATTGTTAGTTTTTTAATATTTTTTGCTCCCAGTCTGGGATTTGGTGACGTTGCGGTGCGGATGTACCTAGAACCACAAACTCGTTGGATTGGAAGTGAAACTTGTGACAGTTATTCGATTTTTATTTATGGAAATGCCGCAATTCAAACGCTGGTGTTAGTGATTTCCCCATTGGTATGTTTGATTTGAAAAGGGACCATTCGTAGAAAATTATTCATGGTTCTATTTGAGAACTCAGTTATTCTAGTAATTGTATGTTCATATAGAAGAGTGAATACTGGACTATTAAACCTTTTACTTGCCTCCGTATTTCGCGATAAACAACCTGACACTTCTCCATCATCGATAAAATATTTTCCAAGAAATTTTTGTATTTTAGAGTGGTAACATAACACATAACTTATGCGGAAAATCATATGCACGCCGTTCTTCGAAATGTATTTTAGGATTTACTATTGTGGTTAAAGCGAGTCAAATGTACACGCTCATATTGAAAACGCAAATATTATTCTTAGAAATTATCTTCACAGTTTGTACCCCCCTGGCAGAGTGTCCGCAATGGCAAAGTGCCCGTATGCCATGGCAGCTTCTATAGCTAGCTATTACGCATTACCTGTGAACACCTTCCTTGTTTATTTGTTGTTTTTTCTTCCTTGATAGATTTCGGCATGTCACGTTTATCTTCGCACTCCTTAATACTGTTTGTACTTGCTTCTGCACTTGTTCACCAAGACACTCCAAAATCGGTAGTTCAAGGCTGACCTCCATTAAGCGTTTCTTCCAGTTCAGTGTCATCGAGCATTTTGTTTCCGAGGTGGTTTGTACAGCACAATGGAATGAGATCAACAACGAAGTTGGAGTTGACCTTTGCGGTCGGCTGGTCTCCTCGCCTCACGTTTGTCGCAAACGATTGCGCCGTACAGCGTTAGTAGAACAGGTTTCTTGACATCGCGTTTCCAAGAATGACTTCTTGGAATGCTATTCATTCGTTGCTGAAGTGTCTTTCTGTATTAATTATTGCTTGCTCTTATGTGTGCAAGACGGAAATGATTTTGCGTAACCCACTGCGCTCGCTATCATGCTAACTACTACTGACCTTTGGTTGTGGGAGATTAATGTTGTTCCAAATCGTTACGCTGCAAACATTTGGGCTTCAGAGCTTTACTAATTGTGGGCTTACAAGATGAAGGCTGTAAGTACATTAAAAACATATAGATTTTTGTTCTTCAGCAGTTCGCGATTGATTCCTCTAATACTGAAAGAAAACAGTCAATTCCTAGAACGCTTCCTTGTGTTAGCTCAAGTGTCCTGTTTATAGTGTGTATATACTGTTGATATAAACCGTTAAACAAAGTTCATTTTATTGATAGTAAAACTGATATTGCGAATGCAATACGAACATCGATGCATTCAAGTCGATTAGAGAGTGTAATTGCTTTTGTTTGAAGCTGCAGCTACGTTGTAAGGAGACTCGCAACTTTCCCCTTCGTGCAGGCATGTTGTGGTTCTCATGTAACTTTTAATCATGCTCGATTTGAACGACTGGTTTGTTGCTTCGACATTTTAGAAAGGTTACTCGGACGCATGTCAATAATGTAACGGGTGTAGATAACGGAAATCGAAAGCATTTTCTACTAATTGAAGTTATTGTGGATTAAATTTTAAGAAAGTTTTACATATGGATTACATTTTTTAAAATTAAAATACTAATTAAAATAACTACTCACTAAACATTAAATTAAGAGATGTAATTAGAAGAAATAAAAGCTCCTTGAAGAGTCAAATTATACTTAGGGCTGCGATTTGTACTTCTGATGATATTTCGAAATTATTTTCTTCAGCATCATCTTTACTACAAATTATTTACATTCTATTTGTTCTACGTTGCGTAAAGTATAATAAAATCTTATTCAAGTTGTGCAAGGAACGAGTCACCTAGAACAGTATCCCATGAGCAAATGCTGAATTTTAAGTATAATTCCGTAATTAATAACGTTTAATTTAATGTGGCTGACTAATTTTTTTTTCGAAAGTTGGCCACCTCGTAAAAAAAGATTCGATCACCGGATATCCTGCACACTCGTTCTCCTCGACGGCTGGGGTCGCCGCAGCCACCGCGCCCCAGAAACCGTTCGATCATTGCCTCACCGAGCGCACAGCGCACAGAGCGCGGGCGCTTACGAAAACCACCACCACCACCACCACCGCCTCATGCTCGAGGTCGAAAGGTTCCTGGGGAGTGCGCCGCACAGCAAATGTTGCACATTCAACTACGCTCCCTTCACAGGGATTGTGGTACGGCAACTTCCTCACGGATGGTTGGAGAAATCCCACCTCACATCCTTGCCTCTGCATCCCCCTGAAGTGCATATTGATTTATTGATTGATTGATTAGTGATTCCGGGTGCGACAACTACTGAGGTCATTCGTTCCGTAAGTGTAGTGCATGGTTTTTCATCGGGAGGTGATCTTCCCCCCAATGGATGGTGAGATCCGGCGCCGAACTACCGTTGACTAGCGAGGTTTTTCCCAACCAGGTTTCTCCCACCAGCGTGGCACCGCCCCAACCGGGACAAGTCCCCGACCGGACACCCGGCATGTGTGGCGGTGTAGTTTCACGAGTGTGTGTGTGTGTGTGTGTGTGTGTGTGTGTGTAAGGGGCGATGATAGGACAAGGAAGAGGAAGGAAAGATCGCGCGCGGTCCGTGGCCTGTTTGTTAGGGTACTACTCCGGCATTCGCCTGGTGTTGATCAGAAAAACAACGGTAAACTACCGATCAGAGCAGCCGACCGCTAAAATTCTCCTCCAGACAGCGACTGAACCTAGCTGAAAAGCTAGTGTCGAAAATCCTGCCGCCGTCGGGACTGAAACCTACGACCTCCCGGTCAGAGGCCCCGCAGTGAAATCAGTTAATGCACTTCGTTCACGAGTTCCAAGACTATTTTCATTGTTGTCTTGCGTAGATATTATTATCGGACACATATTCATTAATTGTCAAAACAATCATTTTCTCGTCTCTCTTCTTTGTTAACCTCATCATTGGCGTTACCGTTACACGAACCTCTCACTTCAATACTGACTAACACCAACTCCACCATTTTCCCCGTCAAATTAATAATTCCACGTGTCATCAATTCGCGAGTTCATCGTTCAGACTTCCAAACAGTCCTCACAGCATCTCTTCTCATCGTTTCCAAGAGACGTTTTTGACACGCCAATCTCCTCCGCCTCCGCCTGCACGATTGCCTTAGTCGCAACCGCCGCTTGAGCCGCCGCCACCATCGTCACCGCCATCGCCGCCATCGCTACCGCTACTCCTGCTTTTGGAATGTGGGCGTCCTTAACGGCGACCGCGGGCGCGGCGTCTACACCCGTTGCTTATCACTACCTCTCACCGGTAGAACAACTACATAGGTCGCAGCCCTCCATGCGCCCAGAGCTACTTCCGGAAGTGTCATTCCTTCGAAAATGAGAACAGATCGTTAAAAAAATTCAGGTTTAATTAATTCTCTACTGACTTATTAATATCGCAGAAACCTTTAAAATGCCGTATCATTATACTGAACTCTAGCTTTAAAAATGGTACAGATACATGCCAGTATCTTTCCCATCTACTACTTGATTAAGGGATATTTAGCGATGAAGACTTTATTCACCAGAATACGAAGGTAGCGTTCCGGAAACGGAAGAGTCCACTGTTTTTGAAAAAACATTAGTTCTTTTCTTTTGTTTCTTCATATTGCGTGATTTAATTTATAAAACGCGTGATAAAAAATGGTAAAGAGAAGTTGATCAATCATTGATACCGTTCGTCAGATCTCGCTCCATGTTCAGAATGTAATTGTCGGAATTATAAAAATGCATGCAGTCACCTCGCATCAAAATCAATTTGACATTTTCTGTCATGAACAAATTCGTGGGACGCCTCACCGTTTGACCGATCACGTACGCAATACTCGCTGTGCGGCACGTTATCGACATTGCATCACTCATTTTGAAAATAATGTAATGAGGCAGTCGTCGCAATATTCGTTGCCTTGCAATGTTTTCTCTAATATACACTACGTCTCTTGCACATATTTTCTTTCTTCCCTTAGTCTTTTTTCTCTGTTAGTTTAATAGATCCTCCTTTTTACGTTTTGATGGTGGTATTTTTTCATAATTCAATTCTATTTAAATAGTAAGTGAAGGTATTTGGCCATTTGTAAATTTCCTGTCCATTACTTTTAAAATATTTTGTATTTTCCTTTTCAGTACCAGCCAACAAATCATAATCGATTTTAGGTAGTTCTGGAAACTTACGGAATTTATTCCAAAACGTAACATGCTGCTTATTTAATTTCATTGATATTCTAATCAAGTGATATTTTAATTTACCAATTTATTATTTAATGCATAAAATAGTTATTAATTATTATCGGCATTTGGAAATTATCAGATAAATTCACTCTCGTCTCTAAGATTTGTGGACGTTTGTTTGCCCTGAATATTAAATAAATTCAATTCGAGACCTATCAGAATTTTTTTCAGGATGTCAGGTTACCCGTTACATCACAATATAATGCCATACACGTATGAAGTTCTCTGATAGTGTGTCAGAGGAACGTGTTAACCTCGGTGTCAACACTCGCGAAAGACAAGGGACAAACCATCATGGTGCGGAGAGGAATTCAACCTTGTGCCCTTCAGTTCGAAGAATTCGAGGTCCACGCTCTCTTTCAAAACAAGAATGTAACTTTAATATTAAAATAATGAAATTACGGAACAAAAATTATACATAAAAATGTGAAAAAGCGAACACAGAAAACATAATAATAAAATGTAAAATAATAATAATTACCAGGCGTGCATCAACTGATGCTCTGGTGCTCAGTAAATCAACTGATGTCACTGCAGTGCCTCTGACCGGGAGATCCTAGGTTCGAGTCCCGAAAGAGGCAACATTTTCGACACTACCTTGTCAGTTATGTAGAATTCAGTCGCTGTCTGGAGGAGAATTCTAGAAGTCGTCTGCTCTGATCGGTAGTTTTCCGTAGTTTCTCGGATCAACACCTGGCGCATGCCGGAGCAGTACCCTAACAAACGGGCCACGGACCGCGCGCGATCTTTCCTGCCTGTTCCTTGTCCTATCCCCATCCCTTACTCACAGTGACACTAACATGCACTTCACTATCACACATGCCGAGAGCCGGTCGGGAGCTTGGAGCTTGTCCCGGCTGGGACGGTGCCCTGCCGGTGGGAGATACTTGGTTGAGGGAAACCCCTGTTAGCCGACGGTGGGTCGGCGCCGGATCTCGCCATCCAGCGGGGGAAGATCACCGCCACCTCCCGATGAAAAACATGCACTAAACGCACGGGGCTAATGACCTCAGTAGTTGACGTGCCCGGAATCACTAACAACCAACGAAGTAATAATTAATACATAACAGGGTCGAAAACTCATAAGGGAGTGGACCAACGAAAATGTACATCGACTTAGCTTTCCCTGTACCTGCTGTATTCAAGGTAGAGGGAGGGTTTAACATGGATGGCAAGTACCACGGATGCTACTGCAAACTAGTACTGTTGAATGCTACTTTAAAAAAAGTTGAATCACAGACACTTTCAATAATTAAAAGAAACTGTTTGCATGAAAAAAGAAGCGTGTTCCTTTCTTTTAAATAGAACACTTCACTAATGTATCGGACATCGTCTTATTGTTGTCATAGTGCACGCTTATTTTTCAATACGTTGTCCACGGTTACATCAGAATTACCTTATTTCTTTATTTCCTTCCTTCCTTCAATGTACGTAATAATGTTGATAGGGAGCGCTAATTCGGAGCCCGCCATAGGCGCCACCAGATACACCAAGCCTCGTGACTCCTAAACGAGCAAGAAAGCCGCGGCCTCGCCGTGGGGGCGTGCCTGGCATTCCTGGAGCCACGGAGCGCGCACACGAGGCGGGCGGGTGAGGCAACGCAGGTGCGGGGTCGCGGCGCATCCTCGCGGCCAGACGGGGCGGGGCGGAGCGGGGCAGGTCGCGGCGCCCATGACTCCCTCGGGTGCGGCGCCGCCACCGCTGCTGGCTTTCTCTCGCTGGGGGCAGGGACGCAGACGGCGATCGGCGCGGTGCGGCGGTGAATGGTCGTCTGGCTTTGATATAATGTTTAGAAACGAAAGGAAATGGTGGTATGCGGATGCTGCCGGATTTGTGTTTTGTTTTCTCTGAGAAGGAAGTGTGTGGACGATTTCAGGAAGTTAATTAATACTGTAATGACGTGGGGAGTAGTTGGGCACTTCATTTGCTCTCTGAAAGGGATACCGACAGGTGGGAAAATAATTTATATTATGTAAAACATTACCAGATGGAATTTACATTTCATAAATTAGAAAGTTCTAAGTTGAACTTTATAAGCTTCGAATATTATATCACGTGTTTGCACTTAGAATGTCCTTTCTTCGATGCAGTATACTTGTAGAGAGAGGATGGGAATTTTACCTCTTTCCAGTGTTCGAAAATGTAGATTTAGAAACACCCTCTAAATTCGAACAAGTTCAGTCTTTCACGTCAAAAAAGTTTTCAAAGTAATCTTGTTTTAAAATGTTTGTGTGATGGGGCCAATAAAGCTTAAAAATTCCTCATACTTCCAGATAGATAATTTTTGCAGCCTATAAATGGTACAGTTTATGTGTTATAATTTAATTTAAACTCGTTCCTTAAGAGATCTCTTTCAGATTCACCGAAAATCTAACCAATTTTTTAAATGACAATGAAAGTCGTAATACGTCATTCGCCATGTTATTACACATACATCTTTGAAACAATGGATCAAAATGTATGAACTGAAGAATTCATTTAAATTTAATTTTAAGTGCATTCTTAACTTTTTAAACTTCCTGAGCGTACAGCCTGAAATGCTGTATCAGTGAATTGCCGAATCAAAATCCCGTTCATTCAAAAAATTGAGAAAACAAACATCTTGTCAGAAAATGTTAATTCTAGTAGTGCGAGAGCTTCAAAACGCAAAACATTTTGTATTGACGTTAATACATGTTAATATTTTGCTCCTCATATATATTTTATTTGGATTCTTGGATTCCAAGTCAGAGCGAAGAGCAAAAATTAACATCAATGGAAATGAACTATTGAAGACGCTGTTGTAGCCTTACATTACTGGATAAAGTACCCAATGTTGACATAAAAAATCAAATGGGTATTAATATCGATATAATGGATGTAATTCATGCAAAAAAAATGAAATGGTATGGTCATATTCAAAAGATGACGAAAAATCGATGGCCTAAGAAAATTTTTAAACGGTTCCCTCAAAGAAACGGGAATCGTTGCGGACCCAGAAAAATACGGGGAAAACGAGTTAGAAAAGGCAATGAAGAAACGAGATCATGAGAAAGATTGGAAAGATCGAAGGACGAGGCGACTAGGATGCGAGAAGCGGCATCAGCTGTAAAGAACCTCGCTAATGCTACTACTACTGCTATATATTTTATTTAATACGAACCCGGGCTATGAAATTATCAGCGAAAAGAGAGCCCAGCGGGCGACGCAGTCAAAACGGGGTCGAGAGCGAACAATCGATCGAGCGATCGACGAATCGGCGCGGCGTGCGAGCGGAGCCCGTGCGGGGCGCTGGGCGGCGTCCGCGCGCGGGAGGTCGGAGGGCAGAGAGCGGGCGCCCGCTGGCAGCGCCCTGGCGGCGAGGCACGAACCACGGGCGGAGGGGTCGTTTTGCAACTCCCCGCCCTGCTCGACCATTGCACCTCATTAGAGCCCGGCCTGTTGGGGGTCGCCCGGGACAAGCAAGGCGGACATTTTGCGAAGTACTTGGTTGGAAATGCACCTAATTTACCTGCAGGGTACTACGGTTCCAAAGAAAGTGGTTTTCTGAGATTTGTAAGTAGAGAGTTTTTGCTGAACAGGAAATCCATTTTCGTTGTACGTAAACATTATCGTCAATAGGAATTAACGTAACTTCAAAAAAATTAGTTTTTGCATGTCTTACAATCGAAAATATACGTTAAAACTAGGAACTAATTGGAACTGAATACCTCTAACAGGATTTAAAAGCTTTTATTGAACATCTCTGTATCTCCGAGTCCATTTTTGCTGCATTACACGATAGTAAAACGTGTGATAGACTCATATATGAAATAACAGGAGTTTCAATATATACATAACCTCCAAATCCTTAAGAATTACGTTAGTTTATTTCTGACATATTTGAATTAGCTTAAATAAATTAGCCATAAGGTTCCTGCCTGATTATATTGGTAATATGGATATTGCATTTTTCATTACTTCCATGCTTATTGTGTGGTAGTGTTGAATCCATGTTTAGAAGTGACGGCGAAAACTAGGTAAAGTGTAAGTTACGAACACATTTGTCGTAGACGACAAAACAGGGAGAATGTCGGGACCCGTCAATCGAAATCCCGTTATTTGATGCCGGCGGCATGCGCAGTTCAGTTCTCCTCAGAATTGTCGTGTTACGTCTTTCAAATCAACGATTTGCAAAACCTCTCTTGTAATTGGATAACCAAATACGGTTAATTTCTTACGCACGCTTTAAAGACTCTTCGGTGAGAATTGTAGAATGTGAAGATAACTGCAAGTGCGAATACTCTCTGTGGGTGAAATCTCAATCTGACGGAATTCACAGTGGACTAATGGAATTATCTATTAAATTGTCAATCTGTGTTGCTCATGTCAAAGCATTAACCATGCCTAGTGTTTATTGATACATACTTTAAATTCATTCATTATCATTTTACCATTAATATATCAATGAAGATGCCGGTGAATATACAATTAAACATGTATAAATTAAATGAGTCTGTTGGGTGAGTGAACATCACTTTTATTAGTCAATTTAGCTGGTCGCAATATAGATAGTGAATGTATTTAAATAAATGTTCCTCCTTGAACCATTGTTCACACAATAAGTGGTACTCACACAATTCTAAATATTACCAATATATCAAATAACAAGTGAATGAATAATATTTATTCAAATGCAGATTATGTGTTTATGATTATGAAAATGAATACTTACTCAAATTTAAAATTGTCCGGATTTTGATGACGTACCGTGTAATTAAATTATTTCTAATATATACGAAAATGGAAATATGAAATGCAAATTGAAATAAATTGTTGTGTTTATTGCTTTTGTTACATGCTGCGATCCGAATTCCTACAATTGGAATCCACAACAATGGAGTACAAACGTTTGATTTTTATTTGCCTGTTCCTGTTTCACGTCCTTCTTTCCGCTCAACAAGCTAGAGGAAATTATGGTTGCTTGTTGTTGCGAGCGAACGAAGAGAAACTTCATCTCGTTTGTGTTGAAAATTATTTCGCTTTACGACTACCGGACCATTTTATTGCAAATTAATGAGAGGAAGTCGAAGAGAAAAAACCTTCTCGAAAACATTTTAGTATGTGATTTCCACCCCTTCCGCAGGAACACAGTAGATCAGTTGGTTCGGTTTATTGGGATCGATTTCTGATATGAATGGCATTCGGAGCCGTACTTTTGTGTCATGTACTTTGTTTCTGTCGCGTTAAATTGAAACAAAAATACGGTAAAACTTTAGAGTTGCGTGTATTTCGTTACGTAGCGTTGCAGCGCGGTTCCAAGATCACCCACTGGGACTCATTTATTTTCATGACTTGTGCGCATGACGTGCATTTTGGGAGTAGATGTCGCGACCCACCTGTTGGAAAACTTTGTCTGCGAAGCTCATTGTGTAAATTCTCAAGAGAGAGGCAAACGAAAGAACGAGGTTGAGAGGGAGGGGCGATGTTATCTGAGGAATATTCGAGAATTGGGGGAGGTAGGCTGCAAATGTGACAGAAAATGTGAGGTGAAATGGGTTGAAAATTTATCTTAGAGGCGTTTGATAATACATGTTACAATTATACCATTCTTAAATGGGATTATTTATTTGTGTAGAATGTTATATCTAAAAGTTTAAATGATAACTAATTGTGTTAATGGAATCATTATTGAGTTAAGAATCATTTTTGCAATTTTTTCTTAAATTGTTTTTTTATGGTGAGAGGTTCTATTTCAGAACCTGTGTAAATGAAAAAAATTATTCCAACTGGATATTATACAAAATGTATCATGCCAGAACAATTTAAATGTGAAGAATAAAATTAAATAGTGTTCCCGTAAAACTTACTGGGTTTTCAAGTGTCCTAAGACTTAAGTGTAATTTGGGAATGTAGAAATTAGGGAGGGGGGGAATTCACTGAAATCTTGATTCAAACTAACGCAATGTAAGATATTCAGGGGATTAGTCAAACTTTGCTCGTTCTCGACAAATGTTATTTTTTTTTTCTCATTGATGTGTTAGAAAGTTGCACCTTCTTGAGCACAACTTTTGTTTTGTCAGAATATTGTGAATCCGCGAGTCCCTCTCGCGGACGCATCCTCCGGGAAAGTGTGTCCAGCGGATTACCTCATCGCGGCCCGCCCGTGACCCTCTCTCTAGGCGCGGCGTCACCAAGAATGATGCTTTTTGCCAGGAGGTGCCTGCAGGTGACCGGCGGCCTTGCTGTGCTGGCACCACGCTGCGGGGCTATGCATAACAGATGGTCTCTGGAAGCGTCCAAGACAAACTCTTATGCCCTTGACCTCAACAGCTCTTAACCCTTGTCGTGCAGAACCAGAAGCAATCACCCATCTTTCATGATCCGGAACGCTAACACTGTATCGCCCAACACTACTATACGCATGTCCAACTGGAACGATGTTCCCAAAATTAATCTCTCTCAATGAAATTCAAATATTTAAAAACAAATCCGTTATACGTAACAAGAGCTCAATGATTGATCAGCTGCAAACAGCTATAAGAGGATCAACAATAAATGAAATAGCATAGCAAATAGCATTTATATCAAAGAACTTCACAATTGCATTAATACGAAACTATAACACTATTTTTGTTTTAAAAGGGAGGCAGTCAACTCTTGCTCGTGGAAACTGAGAACAGCATCACGAGGCCGCTATTAAGGGACATCGTGCACCAACAGTGCATGTAATGCAATAGCAATACGGTAACATCTGTAGGGCCTAGTTGAGTGGCTACGCTTTTCCCAGCTGGTGACAAGGCTGCGAGTTCTACCTCTTCTAGTAAACGTAAAAGAACCTTGATTTTGTGCCACTCATTATTTCCAACTGGTTTGTCTGTAAAATTGCTTCCTTGCCGAACAATTTATTGACAAAAGGAATGGAAAACGAATTCACATAATTCTTGTGTGCTTGTAGAAATGTCAAAGTTGTTTCTTCACGAAATACTCTTTCCATAAATGAATAAGAAATCAAAGCAGTCATTATCCTAATTACTCCCTTGATCGCTTAATAGCGTGCCTAAGGCGTAGAGTGAATTCGTTTGTTGATACCTTTAAGGAAAATGGTCCGTTTCAACTTTCATTCGCAGCTCTGTCATGCTGCACGTGAAATAAATTAACAACTGAACTATAGTATTACGAGTTCTGGAAATTGTTCTTTCAACATTTAGTTTTCCATGAATGTGTGACATCTAATCATCTATTGACTTCAGGTAGAGTACAAAATCCAAACCTTTTTTAGCTGTGTATTTAAGAATTAGAAAAAAGAATTCTCTGTTGGATTATATGTAGACTTTTTTTTAGATAAAGTTTTGATTCGACGGAATATTATGACATCTAACGGATGCGCGAAATAATATTTTATATTCATCACTTCTGAAGAATTAAGAAATAAGTACTAATTGACGTCGGAAAACAATAGTATATATTGTTATTCATGTGTTTTCCATGGTATTGACACTTCATTTGTTAATTTTTTTTGTTTCTCCAAAATCTGAAATGTGGGGTCCTTAATATTATATTTTCATTGATTGCATGTGTACACCTGCTGAGGTCATGGAAGCCAGTGCGTGAGGATCCAATGAAAAAACACGATGACGACTAAGAAATGGTGGAATGAGAAGCAACAGAAATGAACGAACCCCTATCCCTTCCCGTAAAGACCGGTTTGGTCTCTGGGAGGGGAGGAGGAGAGCTGTAAAAGGCGTATGCACTAACCATTATGTCATCCCTCGAACGCTTGTCGTTCCACAGAATATTTCCTGTATTTGTATTACCATATATTATGTGGTGCATCGTTTAGAAATCAATGTAATACTGATTTTTGTATGATCTTATGCGTTATGGACTTCAGTATTCGGTCACATTTCTAATTTTCCTCGAACTGGATTTTCCCGCGACCTAATTAACCGTGCATTTTTAACCCTTCATTTCTCATTGTTTGGTTTATGTATAAAAGTATGTGCTGTACCATTCTTGATGTTGAACCTTGGCTCCTCTTCGAAAGACATGTATGTTCTTCTATTCGTCGAACGGCCTTGGCGGAGGAGTAAATTGATACGTGTAGCGTTTGCGCTTGGGGCTGTTCTTCCTCCTCCATCACGCACGGGAAACTGCGCATGCATTTTCGGCGGGGTCCTCGCGCCGCGCGGGCAGCCGTTTCGGCCCTGAGGCGAGACCCAAATATCTGCGGACTCCTCTCCGCAATGCCGAGTGGCCGCACTTCCAAGAAAGAGCCTGTTATCCTGGCGACGTCAGATTACCCGCATCGTTTGTGGAACATGCCATGCCAAAATGTTTTGAGTTGAAGGTTTATTTCTAAGTAATTGCCTGTAATTTCGGGTTACGCAGGGCATAGTGGCGAACTATTAAAATAAATAAATAAATAAAAATGTAAAAGAAAAAGGAAAATTACAAAGATTCTTTTCTAAAAGTCAATTTGGTTTCGACTTGCGATGGTAAGGGAACGTGATACGAAACACTTTTGTGTCATTGTAATATAGTGCTTTCAGATTTACAATCAAACTGGAAACCTCTTGAATTAGAGACACTAAGAGTTATTTAGATTTGGCAGTGGCGCGGTGGTGGCCAGTTTTTGGTAAAGTATTGACAGGGCTTACTGGAAGTAAAAGAATAAGCAGTAGAATCTCAAGAAAAAACATTCGAAGTGGCAGCCACAAAAATTTTGCAAGGACTTCAAACAAAATTCAGCATTTTTCAAAGATTTTCATGGCGGCGAGGTTGTTTAACGAGTTAGTAGTTGGGTGCGTTATAGGCGAAATAAACGTAGATAACGTCGTTGTTTAAAAGTGTATTTTATAGACCTGTTGTTAAAAACTAAAGACTGTATTCGAAAAAGTTTAATATTCTGGGAGCTAATCCGTCGGTCGAGGACGTACGATGTTTACAAAATTTGGAGCTCAAGGCGCAAACCAAACAATGCTGTCTTAGCTCTTTGCTCTTACATCAACAAACGTACAACATTCAACATGTAGTCTAAAAGAGCAAAAGGGAAAGCAACAATGGATGAACTTGCATTGTATTTCTCTCGCAGTGACGGCATGCTTTCTCGCTTGAAAGCTCCATCGGCAGGATTAAGCGAAGGAGCGAATCAAAGCGACCTCGGGTTTGCGTTTCCACCGCTGACAAACCCCACAGAGCGCTCAGGGGTTCAAAACGACTCCAAAAGCCCGGGGACGGCGGATTATTTCCGACTTCGGAGCAGCCATTCAACAACCCAAATAAAAATACTTATTACATTTCTTTTCTTCTGATTTGAGAATGCGGAATATTTCATCACCCACAATTAATTACTCCATCTCTAATATCCATGATTGTCTACATCAAATGTATTTTTTAGTTGTCAGATTTTACTTGGCATCACAGTATAGAGAATGAGCCCCTGAAGTTGGTATACACAGGATATAAATAATAATAATGTATGCTTAAAAGCACGTCTGAAAATGTTAAATGTTTGTAAATAACATTCATTACACAGTGTTTTTTACAATATATATTTATTTTACATAAAATGTGTGAAATTAAGATTATATAAATTATATTCTATATGTTTCAAAATATGTAACATTAAACATACTTGAAATATTTCTTAGAACGGGTCTCATTAATATAGGTCTGTTCAAGTAGGTATGATATGGGAGGGGGAAGGAGTGACGCCAAAAGGTACCTCTGAGAATGACATCGGAGTATCCTAATATCTTCTTCTTTTTCTTTTTATTCTGTGCCCCGTTCTGCCAATTTGCGACTAGTGGCTACGATCGCGAACCTGGAGTTCAGAAGAGCGCGGGAAGAGAAGGCACGGGCTCAGTGTGATTACCGCGCAAATGAGGCGTCCGAAATTGAATGCAGGTTTCATTTGGAAGGTATCGAGTCCCGAACGCATTAATCAGCACTGAGCTTCCCGACAAGGCTCCGAGATCCCAGCGACGCCGAATAAATTAATTAAAGCGCCCATTAGCGCGGTATCGATTTGAAACAATCGACGCTCATTCGAGGCTCCGCTCGACCCTTGCACGAGCTTCAACGACCGCTCATTGCTTTCTCTGGCTTTGTTTTTGACGCGGCGGAAGTTATGAAATCAGATTTTATTTTCTTTGATCTCATTAGGCCAAAAGTGCAGCGGTCGATACACCCCGAGTTAAAAACTTGCCATTCGTTGTTTTGAATGACACTAGTCGGGGTTTTAATTGACAAGGATTAATACTGGAACAAAATCTTCCAAGCGGGAATTTTGATTAAAGTTATTAATAGCTTTACGTTCAAATCGCATTTACGTGAACGTAAAGGAGGCAGAACTTGAAATAAATCTGTACAACGTCAGTAAAAGTGCTTTAGCACCTTACATTCAAAAGAAAAGATCATAATTCATCGAAAGTTCGCTAAGTTCTTTGATTGAATACTATCAAGTGTTCGATGAACTCTGTTCTTCATATACTCGTAAATAACTAGAAGCGAAAAACAATCTTTTTCAGGAAAATTTCTAAGACGAAATGTCATAATTTGTTGTTTCTTTCCTTCCGTCATTTCAGTTCCAAGGAAATGCAATAGAAATGTTTGGACAATACTCACACGATCATCCCTTTCCATTTCAAACAAATCACACACTTTATTACCGAGCATGCGAAAAAGAGCACAAACACCATGATACGAACGATGAAGATAAAATAAAGGGAAAAGGAAAAGTTTAGGATAATTGAATGGAATGGAGAAATTAATATTAACATCCCAATGATTTGTATTGTAATATTAGTGAGTTTTACTGATAATCTACTTATAAATAATTATTCTCTAATTAACTTACATTTGGATATGTGCTAGAGAGGAATTACATACGTCGAGAGATATTAAAAGGTAGTAAAGTTAGAAATGGCCAGTTTGTTAGGGTACTGCTACGGCATTCGCCTGGTGTTGATCGTAGAAACAACGGATAACTACCGTTCAGAGCAACCGGCCGCTAGAATTCTCCTCCAGACAGCGGCTGAATTCGACCTATCTGTCTACTAACACTAGTGTCGAAAATTCTGGCACTGTGGGAACTCCAAACCCTAGGTCCTCCAGTCAGAGGCCGTGACATCAGTTGATGCCCTGAGCCACCTGCGCCAGTGACCTGACCTAATAAAAAAATATTTTAATAGTTTTATAATTAAAAAAAAAGTTTTACAAACCTAGTCCAAGCATACAATTTTTGAAAAAGATCCCAATCAGTGTCGAAACGTTAAACAAAAAGGAAGCAGAGTAATTTTAACATTAATAACGAGATAACAGGCATATTCTTGAAAATAGAAGTGGGGCGTTGCCTACATATGTTTTTGTTTCCTCGCATTAGGGAAACAAATTATAAATTGTCAGAGAAGATTCGAAATTATTCCTCCATAATA
Source organism: Teleogryllus occipitalis (assembly GCA_011170035.1). Lineage (NCBI taxonomy): Eukaryota > Metazoa > Arthropoda > Insecta > Orthoptera > Gryllidae > Teleogryllus > Teleogryllus occipitalis. The sequence continues at coordinate 108,210 of BLKR01008971.1, forward strand.
TGTTGTTCGTGGACTGCAATAGTGGCACAACTGAAAAAATCAGCTGTTGAGATAAATGAGTTTGAAGTCTCCACCTTCCATTGAAATGTATCATTCTTGCATTTCAATATCTTCTGTCGTTAGTTGTTGGAATAATGTTCTGTAAGAAATGTTGCTGCGGGTGCTGCTGGAAGATAGACCAATCTGCAATTTTAGAGTGTGCATTAACTAAAATTTCGTATTATTTAGTTGTGCCACTATTGCAGCCCATCAGCGATGTGATGTACGACGTATTCTGAATGGCACAATTAAGACCAAAAAAAATTTTTTTGGTTTGCACTGCTCACTTGTTTGGCATTTAGTATCGATTGTCTGTGAGTTTGTCGTGATTCTTTGGAACTTGCTACTTGAATTTAAAAACTGTGTAAGCGTTTTGTTTTACCGTGAAGTTTTAAAAAGAATGGAAAACTTTCCAATGTCGCGAGCGAGATCTTGAATCTGTTCTGGGCGGGAAGAAATAGGATATCCTGTGGTTTCCTTAAAAATGTGTAACTGCGGCTTTCGATGTCTACCGAGTAGTAAATGACTAATCGTGCTTTCTCCTCCCTTGGTACGGAATAATGCACGATTGTGTTCATTTTTTTTTTACGTAATTGCAATGTCCCATTCAAAGCAAAGAAAATTCATATTAACTGATGGTGATTATATAATTAAAACGTACTAATTTTACGCGATCTTGTACTGTAATTCAACATTTTTTTCAATTTTATTTTCATATGAGTGAAAGGGAAGAGCCCAACCACTGGTTACGGAACTGGAAGAAATTTTTTCAATAGATTCCATTCAATTATTTACTATTCTACCAAACTATTCTACCAAAGCTCAAAATGCAAAATGTGGATATACTTGATCGCTCACTTTAGTAAATTACATTTACTCCGTACTTTCGTGCTTTCCAGAAATTCTCCTCAATATTAAATACCAAAGAGTCCGTCGGAAGGAACTTTCTTCCTGCCCGTTCGAAGGTTGAGTTGGGCTGAAACAGGTCGCGGCACGAGCCTCGTTGGCGGCCCATGCAACTTCGTTCTTGACATTTGAGGCACGAGGGCGGACACGTGCGGTACCCCGAGCCGCTCCTCACGCCCCAGCTTGTACCTCCGCCTTCATCTCCACCTCCACCTCCAACTGCCGCTGTCGGGAGAAGAATTTTAGCGCCTGTAAAGGAGTAATTTTCCGTGGTTTCTCCTAACAATACAAGACTAATGCTGGAGCCGTATCCTAACAAACGGACCGCGCGCCATCTTCCCTTGCTCTTCCGTGTCTTATCCACGCTCCTTTTTTACACACATACATTTACATGCACTACACTGTCACGCACGTCCTAAGCCAACTCGGGAGATTAGTGTGTCCCGACTGGGGCGGTACCCCGCTGGTGGGAGATACCTAGTTGAGGATTATCCCTCGAGCCGACGTATGTGTCCGCCCCGAATCTCGCCATTTAGAGGGGAGGGGGAGATCACCACCGCCTTCAGCGATAAATCATATACTACACTTACGGAACTCATGGTCTTGACAGTTGACGCTCCCGGAAATACCAATCAATTAAAATCAAATCATGTCCGCCTGCTCCTGGGCCTCCAATTCTGTATTCACCATTGCCCCACCGCCACCGCCACGGCCTCTACTGCAGCCGGCACCGCTATCAACGCCCCTGTCACCTCCACTCGCTTCGACATCGCCGTTGCAATGGGTTCCTGCTCCCTACGTCAAGCATCCGCTTCCGACAGTACTCTCTACTTCATTCGCTTAGAAACCGTGCTTTATTAGCAGTGAAAAATTGACAAATTAGGATAAAATATTCAATGTTATTTTTTGTGATGTCAGTCAAGAAATTCTTTAATTCCAGGGAAAATTCTCAGATTTGAACGTATCCCGTATTTCTTTCCTTTCTAAGTATTGTATTAAAAAAAATCTAAAATTGTATTTAATTTGCAAATAGTGCTTATATTCTAACATAATTCGGATAGTATTTATAATGGTTTAGTGGTTTTAAGTTATATGACAGTTATTAATTTCAGATGAATGCGAATGATCTTTCCTGGCATTTCATCTTTTAAAGTAACTCGCCCAATAAATTTTCAAAAGAACCAGTTTCACACCTTGCGAAATAATAGTTCACATCTATTAGAACCTAGAAAATATTTTCTCTTCTGTATGTAGGTACCTTGAGTAGTAACTTGCAACACCTACATTGTATGTTCAAGTTGATTTTTTACCGAAAATTTAGAGTGGTATTGTAATTCTAGAATAAAATTATTTCTTTCTAGATGAAATCAGTTAGCAACATTACATTTATTGTTGTGTATTAGATGTATATTGCGTCCCAAATATTTGATTTTCATGTTGAAATACCAAATATTACGTCCGATAGCGTATATTGGCTTTTCGATGAACTTATTTGCCCTTTCAAGTTTTTGTGGTAAATATGATTTAACCAAATGTTGATCGTGTTGCAAAACAGTCATGTTGGAAACGTTGTTTGCAGAGTTGTATTACTTCTTCGTTTCTAGGAATTAATAAAATTAACTCTCATATTGAAGTTGTATGACGAATTCGAAATGTATACTACTTAAAAACTACAACATTTGTTCAAATGTTCTCCAACGATATTTTCTGCAGAAACAACTCAGCGGGACCTTGTGAAGGGAAAAACATTTCTAAAGATTTTTTTAAAGTAAAAAAAAGTAATAATTAAGCCAATCTGATGTTGAAATTGTTCCTCGTGAAAATATTTTCACGAAGTTTGGTTATCTAGCTCTGGTTCTCAGTTTGCAATCTCTCTGACAAAATCCTCAAAATCGCCCAATCAACCCTTACGTACCACGCTTAGCAACATCCCGAGTCGGATTACTATTCCATAAGCCTCGTGACCGAATAGCACAGTAGAGAGATGGTAATCGGGCCTGACCCGGCGTCGGGCGAGCTCTAAAGAACGCAGGGTTGATTGCCCCCCCCCCCGCCCTGTGCGCCCCTCGTACGTGACGGTCTCGGCAGTCGCCATCCGAGGTCGCATGCGACTTTTTTTCTCCTTTTGGGCGGCTGCACTGGACCGGAGAGCAATCTCGCCTTCACTCCTGCAGTATTAATGATACGTATGGCTACACGCGCATTCGGGCGCTGGTGAAGGGCTGCAGTCGCTGACAGCTTTGTGATCACGAGGCCTTGGGTGCGAATAATTTTCCGGAAAAAAGTTGTGGACTATCTTTGTTTATTTAGGAACAGCAGTCTGCACTTTCTCTTCGCCGATATCATTCTATTGATCTCTGTTCTTGGTTTGTAGTACTCGCGTGCTTGTTAACAATTAATCAGAACACACGTCATTTCTTACATCACGCGATGACTAATGTTTAGCAAACTCGTGGACTGGTCTTTCTGGTTTGCCTGGGCCCGCATATCCCTAAACTTTATCATTTTTAAAGGAATGTGTTTTTTACCTGTGCCGAATTTAAAATCAACAGGAATTTCAGATGTCTCGTCTTAATGTTTAGTTGAAAGAAATTTTCACATCTTCAACCGTGATGTGCGACACGTAAATTTTCTCTTCCTTAGCAGTGCATAATGTTAATTAATCTGGTGTATTATAAAATGAATATTTCTTCTCGTGAATTAACCTTTATACATTATCAAATTCATAGTCTAAACTCTTAACCACCTTCACCAAAAAAGGATACTAAAATGCCTATCCGAAAAATGTTCGTGTCGCACCAATATTACTGCTGGGATAGGTTCTCAGAGGCAAAGCTAATTGACAACTCATAACTTGAGCGGTTCCGCGGTTTAGAAAGATCTTAAAGGCAAAATATGTCTGATCCTGCGCCAGGAAGTAGGCCAATTATTAGATCAGAATAAAATAGGTTGTATGTTATCTTGAAAAGTCTTCCATTCTACTTAAAAGTGCAAAAATACTCTCGAAAAACTTTTGTTTGCCCAAATATTTTACTGTATATTGTTTTCAGGTTCACAGATGTTTATTTAAAATGTACAAATACAAACATATTATAATTGTGTATGAAAAAAAAATCCAAGCAAATAGGCGTTAGATTACGAAACCCCTCTGGCTACGGCAGGCGAAAAGGAATTAGTTATTCCGGTCCACGTAAATCGTGACGGGGCAGCGTTAATTAACTTGATGTCCGCCGCGGTGCAATGCCATGCCATGCCTGCCTGCCTGCCGGGCGGTGTGCTGTTAAACGGTTCCCGTGGCGCGGAACTGGATCGGGCGGAAAGCAGCGGCGGCGCCGGCAGACACTGTCCCGGTGCCAAGCGGCCTCGACGAACGACGACGAACGACGACGAACGACGACGAACGACGACGGACGACGACGGACGACGACGGACGACGACGGACGACGACGGACGACGACGGACGACGACGGACGACGACGGACGACGACGGACGACGACGGACGACGACGGACGACGACGGACGACGACGGACGACGACGACGCCCAACCTTCCAGGCAAGCGGTCGCGGCTTCCCAACTATGTAATTTTTTAAAAATTTTATTTATTTTCTGTATGCTCGATAAATGACTTAATGTAAAAAAATAGCTTATTTGTGACTCATAGAATTGGACATTCTGAGTCTTCTACGGGATGGATTCGTGGACTTCCGCGGTCGGAGTTATTGGACTCTTGGCTGTCCACGATGAACCATGTTTCAGCCGATGGAGCTGCCGTTTCAGCCATCTTGTTCTGACCTTCTTCCGAGCTATACTGCTACTGGATGATGCTAAGATTTGAATGACTCTAATTTATAGAAGCAAAAAGGTTTTGGCACGTATCTATTACTCTGATATTACGCTAATTTTTTTATGCAATTTCTTGAAGACTACTTCATTACTTTTCATTTTAAACAAAAAGCTAAAAGATCGGACATTTGTTTATACAGATATTTGTGTCTATATTGTGTTATCATTTGCCATCTTTACTGGCGTGCCAAGAAAAGCCCGGCCACGAAATTTGTTGGTACTCTGCACTTTTACGTACACTTAAGGTCAGATCAGAAAGGTTTTGCGATCTCTTGTGTCACTAACACCTCGCCCAGTATCCGTTTTCACTGCTACACCCAGGAAGGTCTGTAATTTATTGCTAAATTAACAATACATCCCAGTCATTATTGTCAGTGCTGTCAAGCGTCTTTTTTAATTTGCTCTCAACGCCTAAATGCTCTGCTATACCTGTTTAACACAGCGTATTATTTACACAGTATTTAATTAATACAGTTATTGAAATGAAGTTCTCAGAGCTCCTTGAATTAATTCGTGATATAGACCTAAAAGTAAAATGATTTTATATCAGAACATTAATGTAAATAACCAGTACGATGCATTAGTGTGAATAATTCATCCCAAATTTTTTTTTTCATCTCCTTGTAGTTTTCTCTAGACACCAATTTTTCAGGCATGTCAATTAAATAATCTTCAATGATCCTTCTTCCATACATCTGACACCTCAGGTTAATCTTAGAACCCTTCCTTACGCATGTCGTGTTGGTTGAAGTAGTTCTGTATCTGACTCTTGCATGAAGCCTTTTGGTGTCAATCAACTGATACTGAACAATTTCCTTATGAAGTTCGTATTGCGATGTCTATGTGTCCGGCGACGCGCGTTTGTACGACCTCGGCCGTTGCCGTTTTGTTCGAGCACACTCGCCCCGCGAGCGACGTCCTCGCCGCTGGACATCAGGGGAGCGAGAGGAAGCCACCTACGTGTCAGAAGCTATTTAAACGTCAGGCGCGGTCCATCTCTGACAACTGACACTCGTAGCGAGATTTAGACGATTGTATTTTTTCCTGGTGGCGTTGTGAGACCCTTTTTCCTGTTGTACTGGAAGGGATGTTGTTTAGCAGAGGTAGAAATACTTTTTTTTAAAATTCTTTAACAAACGTTTTTTATTCAAAAGATTTACAAGCAAATGTAAATGTAATGAATTCGTTTTGCTTTCTTTCATACCAGCGAATACCATTTTACTTTCTCGTCCTTTCAAAAGTACTTCGTGAGAAGAGAGAGTTAAGTAATCGCGCTCCAGAAAACGGTGAATTATCGACAGAAAAATTCTTATTGCGGGGCCCTGGTAACGAAAAAGTAGATAAATGCTGTTGTTAAATATAGAAAAAAAATTCCTCTAACACGTGGTGTTGCTAGAATCCAAGTTTGTGGGTCCTTGATATCGAAAAATCGATTCACGGCAAACGTCTGTCCGTTTGTGCTCAACGCTAGTGCCTAAACCGTTCAGCCGATTTTGTTCAAAATTTATATTCCCCAATAGATCTGAATGAACTCGATGCTTTGGGAGTGTCAAACCGATATTTTGGTTTTTGAGGGTGCTTTACACAAAGCATCAAAACATTTTCAAAATACACACAAAAATTGCACAAAAATTTTTATTAGACTTTCTCTTGGGATAGCATAAAGGGCCCTTAGGAGAATGGTGCAGGTCTCATGTTCGTTAGAATCCCAGATATTTTGAAAACTGCAAAAGTGCAATTTTTTGGGGGCATCTTCCTACAACTAAAATAATAAATATGGATATTTTTTCTTAATGAAATCTGTTTCTTTAAGACGGATTTTTAAATCGGTTCATATTCAATTTTTCGAAAATGTAAGTAGTTTTTGTTTAATTTGGCGCGAAATATAGGTAATTCAAAAAGCATTTTATCATTTTTTCTCAAAAATCGCTCCAAAGATTTTCTTGAAGTTTTTTTTTTTTTTTTTTTTTTTTCACGGATAGTCGAGGGGGTGCTTAAAAGAATTGCGTGTGCCTCATTTTCGTTGAAACTCTGAACTTTCGTAAATGGCAAATTTAGAAATTAATGCGAGAAAGTATGTGTTGTTGTAACACTAGTTTCTAAAGTGCTCAAACATTCTTGAGAAAGAGTAATGGATAATATTGTTTTGCTACATGTAATGCAAATGTATAAATTCTTGCCGAATCAGCTCTAATATTGGAAAAATATTGTTTTACCTTTAGAATACGAGGTCCATTGATTTGTTTCAAAATGGTTATCAGAATTAGTTGATATACAAACGAACACGATAGTAGAAGCAAGACACACCTACATTTTTCGAGAATTGGAACATCGCTCTTGAATGACATTCCTTCGTGCTGTCTTGACCAGAGCTCCAAACGGAATCTTCCAAAGTGCGTGGATGGGATAATAACAGACTTCATGTCGCTCGAGCAAAGCGAGAGCCTTCCCCTTTTTGCATACTCCTAAAGAAGCCGTGAATTCACGCTAGGATACCACGTGCGACCTTCTAAGTGCCCCAGTGAAGATGACCTCACGCGTTCAACTCCCCGTAATTATGGAGCGCGATTCCCATGACGCTGACGCAAAGGCCCATTGCGGAGCGTCCTGGAAGTGGAAGGAGCTCGAAATATAACGTGAGCGAAACGCCGCCCTTGAGCTGTGAAAATAGATGACGCATGGCCGATAGTATCGGCGTAGAGTTGAATTGGTTAAACATGAACATTCTTGTGCTGGAGAGAAGCTCATGGAATTGAAAAAGTAGATTTTGTTGTGTTTTTTTGTATTTACCGACATAGTGAGTAATCGAATGACTTCGGAAAATGATGGCTTATCAAGGGAAAGCTGATGATAGTTTAAATAATAATAATAATAATAATAATAATAATAATAATAATAATAATAATAATAATAATAAAATTATAGCCAGTCCGGATAGCCGAAATCGCTAAGGCACTAGTGCCGTGGCGATCTCGGACGTAAGGGTCGCGGGTTCGAATTCCGCCTCGGGCATGGGTGTGTTTGTGTATGACTGTTTGTGTGTGCCATCCATTCATCCTTCATTATCGTCATCATTCCATTTTCCATCCCCCCAGGACTAACAACCTTGGGTTATAAGAATCGGATTCAGCCTAATGATGATCCCCCTGATTAGTTACATGCAAGACTTGCAACGACCGTGCTTAGTCCTGGAAGTAACTAAGATCAAACTACAAGACTCTGTCAGACAAACAAAACCAATAATTCTAGAGGGCCTGTTCTGTCATTGCCGTGGTTATCGCTGATGAATTCCAAACTCCAGACGGATTCTGGTGCAGTACCCTTGTTAACTATGAGCTGGATTAGAAAGAGCAGCAATCTGAATTACGAATTTTATACTTCATTCGGAATGTTCCATTTGTTTTCTGAATAATAGTGGGCGCACATCACTAGTCAAATGAAAATAAATTTACTAAAAAGTACTGCTGGCAATCGTTCTGAAAATCATGTCTGACAAAAGTCTATCTAGACTTTTTCCTGTAACTGCTGTAAATGCATTTGCTTACAATGAGATCAGTATTCTTCTTGATTTTTTGAAATAGCAAAGAGGAACATTTTATCCCATTTCTGAAAAAATACGTTATAAGAAAAAATACTTACACTGAGTGTACTACATAGTGCGTCCTATGGTCAAATACATGACCGCAATTTCAGTGCACAATGTTAGACTACGAATAAATTCGCCTTTTGTATAGCATAATCTATACGCTATTCTGTTATATTTCTATTCCGAAAAATGTGTTTTTTTTTAGATATAAGAAGTGCTGTCAGATAACACTCGAGCTATTTAATTCGTCTGGATCCTGTGCTCCGGGTCCTGTGCATCTGAGTGTCTGGTTATAAGCAATTATCTTCCTTAAACAGTCTTAGCAGCGTTTAATCCTCCGAACACACTACCGTTTTACAGTCGCTCGATGGTTGAAAAACCCGATTGACAAGACCAGTCCGTGCATTTCGGATCCGATCCTCCACTGACCTTGCCAAATTCATTAATTGAACGTGTGCTATTGCTAACTCCAAAAGTGCCCGTTATTCGACCAACATTCCGTGGGGATGTAAGGATCATGTAGTTTACGAACATCTGTCAGTTCATCTTTTCTTCTCAGCCCACCTCGAAAAATTCGACCTAAAGACTACTATATTTTGCATTCTGTAATTGAATTCATACAATTAGGCTTCCCTTTAAAGCGTGAATGAAATTGTTTATTGTTTAAATGTTCAGTAGTTTCGGGCATTTGGTTCCTGAATGCTGGTGACGTAGTATGTGACATTATTACCGAAGGCCCAGTGTATTGATTTCAACTATGCGATTAAACAGATTTTCAACTTACTGGAAGGGCGATCAGTTTGTGGAATATAATTATATCAGGATGTACCTCTCAAAGCCTTCCTAAAATGGTATTCAATTATAGCGTTCTGTTCCATTTACGCTTTTCTTCAGTTGACGTTAGGATCATTGATTAACGCACAAACATTTATGAAGCAGAAAATATAATGGGTATTGGTAACACACCGAGAATAAGTGAATGGCTTATTTCAGTCAACGTAATTCAGTGAGCAGCAACTTTTCAGTTGGACAAAAAAATAATAGGTTAAATGTAACAAACATTGTGTTAATGTTTTTAGAAGTTCTGTTTCAAACACTCACCTTCTTGCCTAATGCACTACCTGCCGCAAAATATTCTTATGCATACAGAGACTACTTTAAGAAATAAAAACAAAAAATCATACTTGTTTCTGACATCATGCAAACGAAAGACATACCTTTATTTATTATACAATCTAGTTCATTCTCTCGATACATTTTTTCCATTGAGGCTGAAGTTTGAAAATACCCTTTGCACGTAAGTCCCCCTATTTTTAGTTAGAGCCGACATGACACACAACCGATTGGACTTCGGTATCGGAAATAAAATGTCTGCTGGCCGCCTTCATGTAATAAAGAAAGATGAAGGCCAGATCCGGTACTTTCAGATTTGCTGACGCGCATATGAAGTTGCCAGGTAGTCTACGCCTTCCATCATTGGTTAACCCCCATGAAGACGTCTGCGATTCTTTGTTATTTCTCTATACGAATGTTCAGTCAAAGTGTCTCGACAACGTTTCCTTGATATTGGTTTTCATTTACTTGATATTGGTACAGGACGCTCGGGACATGGCAAATCACCTGTGACACATGCACCGGTACAAAGAATTTACACATTCTCGAGATGTCGCTGTTATCCATTCTGACTTCCTCATATGCGCACATCATAGTCCTAGGAATTTGACTGAGATTTTGCACTTGTGCTCACAAGAAACACGCAGGCTTCTTAACCACATTCCTGCTATTCAGACAAACATTATGATTACAACATGAGCGCCATCTTTCACTCTTCTGCTACTGCAAGTAATCAGTCTTTACTGGTGTTGTTGCTACTAGAGGTGTTCTTAGCCAAAACACTGCTAAATTCGGTGAGAACTGTAAAGCTCTTTCTGTGCATGTTTCACGCCCAACATCATCGCGGGAAATAATTGTGTGTTGTTTATTGGTCCGCCCTTGAAGTATGTGGTATTTCCTTAGGTGGGATCATTGGACGTGAAATGCCAAAGTTTAGTTCTCGAGAAGGAAAGAGGTACCACTAACCTGTCAAACGAGCGTCTCTGACAATCCGGACTGAATATCGCGCTTGTCGCTTTTCGTGTCTGTTTGCCGTCTGTCAGGTGCTTGGAGCCGCGATTTCTACATGGTTATCGCAATCGAACGACTAAGCTCGGATTTGCACTTCATTATATGGAACTGGCAGTTAAGGATGATGAGGAAAACTAACGTTTCTCTTGATGGATGATCGCACGTTTCATTAATTGATTCCGTTAACCGTGAACTGTTACCATCTTGCGCTTTCAGTCGTCTGAACTTGTGCGAATGCCGGAACCGGAACACAAAAGGGTTAAAGCGACTAAAGGGTGGACTTCGCTTCACAATGCTCGAATAAATTGCGTTGCTTCTTGTTCTCTCAAGGGTGCTTTAAGAGCGAACTGGAGGATGAGAGATAATACGAATCCGTTGCCTCGTATTCTCTCTCATCCTCCAGTTGGAGGATGAGAGATCATAACAAAGGCGAAAACTATATATCATTGTATGTTTAAATTGTCGCGTAGCTAAATGATTTTGAAAGGAAGAATTTCTGTTCAGCAAGAGTTTTTTAGTGTAGTTCGGTGTTAGTGTGGTTCAGAATACTTCATCAATTGTTGAGACATGATCATTGTTCATTTTCTCATTCGATTTATTATTATTATTCATTTTATTATTATTAGTATTAAATTGTTTTTTAATCTGGAGTGTACAGGAAACGAGTAAATGAAATTGAGATTAGCATGGCGATGGTGTTTAATTGGATCACAATTCAAATCACACGCCATATTTTTGCCCTTCTAAACAAAGAACCTAATTTCTCTTACATAAACAAACGCACTTCTAGTAGCATCAACTGAATAATCTCTCTTGGGTTGATGGTGCAATTCATCCCGCCCTGAACGCCGCAGATACGAAATTTTTAATCTTCGTGATTGTGTATTAACCCAATTGTGTGCCCTATATTTGTCATGAGATAAATTAACTACTCATAGCGACTGTCACCGTTTCAGCATACTCGTGGTGGTTTCACGTAAACTAACGGCAGGCACTTCGCAATATTGGCGACCTGAATAGGAAATTGCGTGGTGGTTGCATTTAATTTACCACGTCACCGCCGTAAGCAAAATTACCACAGGAAATGCAATTACGGGAAAATTGGAGTAGAAGCGGGATCGGATATTGTAGAATGCTGACGAGCACGGTGCAAAGGCTTCCCCAGCCTCGTATCTCGGAAGAGTTATTTTTCTTCGGAGGCGAAAATGACGGATTATTCCAGCAACAGGTTCCTTTCAAGGAATTTATAATCTCATTCTAAAAATGGAGATCCCTCAAGATATAACGTAGTGCCTTGCAAAAACATTGGGTGTTTTCATGGTTTAGGAAGGTGAAATATCAAATCCTCAACGATTCCTCCCGAAACTCTAATTTCTATGAGAGGGTATATACTGGTAAGTACGTACAAAAATGTTGGTGGAGAAATGAATATTTTTTTAAGAATATAATCTTACACTTAATACAATGTTTTTTAAATGAGAGAAACTGACATCAGGTTTGGCTGAAGTGTGTGCATTGAACAGGCCAAACTGAAGTTAAAATTCCCTCGAATGCAGTTCCTTTTCTCCTGAAATTCATAGTCATGATTTGAAATGTTAATTTTAACGATTTTCCTCTTTATTCAAGTATGTTTTTTTAAATACTGTGTTTGTTGTAATCGTTCTCCGGAATTTCCTTCATCAACCGCCAACCGTAAGCAGTGATTAAACCAGGATTTACCGGAACGGGGTGTTAAACCGATTTTATGTATTCTTTCAAGGGATTTTTCATTTAATGGTAATTGTTTTAATCGTTCATTTATTACTAATATTTTGTTATTATTTGTTAACGTGTACTTATTTTATATAAATATGTGAAGTTCTATTTTGTTAAATCTTGAATATAGTGTTCTGCGAAACCGCAAAAAGACGAATGAATGAATGAATGAATGAAAAAGTAATACGACGACAATACCTCTCATTTCTCCCCGAGTCAGAAGTCCTCCATTTCGCAGGGGAGGAAGAGATGATTCACGCCCAAGGCCCGACACATCGCCCGCGACGACTGCCACGCCACCGCGTCTCGTCGACACGAGCAAAGAGCCCACCGGCCCGGACACTCGATTGTAATTTACTTCCCTTAAGTACGCTCAGAAATTACCAGTCGCCCGCGTAGGCACCTTGGGCTTGTCATTCCGAAAATGAACGACGTTCCACGCTTGAAGGTGGTAATTGAGCTCGAAGCGGAGAATAATTGAAAACCGGTGCCTTGGACTCGCTCGCTCGCTGTGCGCGCCTGAAGCGCCGGGCGGCGCAGTGGCAGCGACGCTCACTGTTGCGGAATGGACTGAAGGAGCGCGAGAAGAAAAACTTATCAAAGGAACGAGCCCCTTTAAAAAATAGAATTTTTTCAGTGCCTGAAAGCTCAAATTTTCATTGTATATTTATGTACCCTAAAGGCTTCGTCCCAATATTGACAATTATCACTATTTTTTCAAAATTTTCTTGTGCTTACTTGAAAATGGTAGTTTTAAGTCTTATGTTAAGTTCTTACAAGTATTGGTTGCTTGGTTGTTAGTGATTCCGGGCACGTCAACTACTGAGGTGATTTGTCCCGTATGCGTAGTGTATGTTTTTCATCGGGAGGTGGTGGATGATCTTCCCCCGCCGGATGGCGAGAACCGGCGCCGACCTACCGCCAGTTAACGGGGTATCCCTCACCCAGGTATCTCCCACCAGCGGGGCACCGCCCCAGCCGGGACAAGCTGTAAGCTCCCGACCGGTCTCCCGGCATGTGTGGTACTGTAGTTCATGTTACTGTATGTGTAGATGATACGACAAAGAAGAGGAAGGGAAGATCGCGCGCGGTGTAGTCGATCCACTAAGCCCTATCTCCCGGCCTTACAAGTCAAATTTTCATTGTTTATGTTTTCTAAGGGCTACATCTCAATATTAACAATTATAATCGTCTTTTCTAAATTTTCTGTTTCCATAAAAAGCTTTTGTTCCTTCTACGGCTAGGTCGACGCTTTCGGCCATGTGCACATTGAGTTTTACAATAAACCCACAAACTAGTGCTCGAAAGCTTGAAAAAGTATATTTCTGTCAAATTTGCTTGAGAGAATCACTGTACTCCCATTCTGTAGATTGTTTGTTAGAAAACGTATATTACAGAAGAGAACATTGTCACTAAATTCCGTGAAATTTCGTGAAACACGGAAAAAAATTAACGGGACCTTTCTCTTATTATAATTTGTAGGATGAAGTATTGACGATCGTTGCATAATGGTGTATAAACAATCGCGCTTCCATTAATGAAATGTAGCATTGTTTCATGAACACAATAAAAAGAGACGTATAAAAGACACGAACCATTTTGCAGTGTGCTCCGTTGCATGTAAACAAGGGTGTTGTGTTGAAATGTCTATCAAATATCCCGCACCATCAAAATGAACATTGAAATTGAATAGAAACTTTTTAATTAAATTAATTATACAAAGGGAACATGTTCCTGGTAAGTGTTTTTAAATTATTAACTAGTTACATATTTTAAAAAAAACGTATTTTCAAATGTTTGGTTGGTAGTAGTCGAAAATTGTTAGATATGTTTGTTCAAGTTATTTGACTGTTTTTCTTGATCATTTGAGCAAATCCGGAGTCGAACCTTCCTGATATCAAGGATCCGATGGAGTTATTTTCCATTTTCGACATTAAATGAACGAGTACGCATGCCTCGGGTGTCAAACGGGCCCACTGTGCATCAGAGGCGGAGGTAGAGATGTACAGGCAGAGGAGTGGCCGGGCGAGGAGGGAGAGGTTAAACTGTGCGTCTCGCAGGTGCGCCTCCTCGCTCGCCTTCGCATCGTGTGCGCCGCCCCGCGCCGCCCCGCGCCGCCCCGCGCCGCCCCGCGCCGCCCCGCGCCGCCCCGCGCCGCCCCGCGCCGCCCCGCGCCGCCCCGCGCCGCCTCGCGCCATCCCATCAGCTGTCTTTCCCTGAGCTGGTTCCTCTTCGACGACGCTCGCTCCGTCTGAAACCCTCAATCCCAATCGTATTCGCACGCGCTTCCGCTTGTGGTACCGGAGGCGCCACCTGCACAGCTTTAATACACACCTTACATTTCAAGGTTCCCGAACGATGACGAAAAATATGAATGGTTTTGAACACGATGTTGTAACGACAACTGTTTTTTTTTATAAAGTACTTTCTTAATTGTAACTGTCAAATTTTCGAGAAATGTGAAGTGTCAATATTCTTACGTTACAGTATCATTTTATTTTGAAATGATAAAACGTGTTGAAATATGAACGTTATTGCGATTTTTATTAATAATTTTCACACCAGTAGTTCATTTTTTCATTCAAGCTTATAGTAAGAGCAAAATGAATCATCTTCTTGAATGTACACATAAATTGTCTGTGCTTTACGTATAATACGTACGTGAACAAATTTAATAAACCTCGCAATTTGGACTCGGGATCCCTGGTGGCTACGACGTGGTCCTGGCTGCCTCTGATACTGCATGTTCTTTCGCATACTGTTCGTTTTATTTTTATTTCTTACTGTTTCCAGCATGTGCGTACGTGTGAGAATGTGCGGATCAAAGTATCGAATTATACCAATTCCTAGGTTTCGCTTATTGAAATCTTAATTCTATCCATATATTTCAATCAACACACTTTCGCTTAACAGTAATATCCACTGTGTAAATTATGGCTTCAAGCCTAAATACTTCAGTCATGATACAAAAAGTTCCACAATAAAACAAATTAATGATGTCAGCTCGCTTCGTCATAAACAATGGCTTTTATGTTTCATATTTGTTTTAATTCAAAAGTGTTTTATCAGTTTTATCATTTTATTACTACTGCAGCCTCGTAAGTTGAGTACACCTGGTAGCGCTTCTGTTTTCTGTATTCCTATTATATTTTTCAATATCTGACGTTGAGTTTCCTTTTCCTTATTCTCCTGCTCGTCGTGTTTTCTTTATCCCACTGTGTTGTTATTATTATTATTATTATTATTATTATTATTATTATTATTATTATTATTGTTGTTGTTGTTATTGTTATTATTATTATTATTATTATTATTATCATCATCACCCTTAATGCGTCGCAATGTTCCAACATCGTTTTCATCATTTCTACCACCAACCAACGCCCATATTTGTTATTCCAGCCAATTCACCTCCTCCTCCACCTGTGCCGCTGCCTCCGCGTTTTCATTCTCTGTCGTCGCTTGTATTCCCGTCTGCGCCGGCTCCGTCTCGGCGCGGAGCAAGCTGAACGCGGCGCAGCACGAGGCGTCATTCGGAGCGCTTTCTCCGCGCCGGGTTAAGTAATTGGCTGCGACGCCGACGCCGCCTCGCCCCCTCCCCCTTCACCATTTCCTCCGTCACTGCCTCTGCCGCCTGAAGCTGCGCTGCCGCCTTCGCCTTCACCTCCACAGCCTCTGCTTTAGCCCCCGCCGCCGTCTTAAGCCCTTGCTGCTGCCGCCGCCTCCTCCTCCTCTTCCTTTTTCTCCCTCGCCACCTCCTCCTCTTCCTCTTCCTTTTTATCTCTCGCCACTTCCCCCTCCTCCTATTTCTCCTTCGCCACCTCCTCCTTTGCTGCTGACTCCCTCTCTCTCGTTTCTCTTCCAACTCCTCCTTCACTCTTTCCATTTTCCTTTGTCTCCTCCCCCCCCCCCTCTGCCTCTCTTCCTTCTCCTCCTCCTCCTCCTCCAGTCTCCTCCTCCTCCAGTCACCTTCACTGCTGCCTCTGCTTTAGTGTTCCTCGTCCGTCCTCACCGTCGCCGCCGCTGCCTGAGAGCCTCCTCGCGACTGCTTTGCGTCGCCGCTCCTCCGCCGCCAGGGCTCCCTCGACTGAACGGCGCCGCCGCCGCCGCCGGCTGCGCTTCGCACTAAATGCACCCGTTTTATTCCCTGTATTTGTATTTCTAGGCTTCCACAAATTGTACTCGCTTGAATTCTGGGTTCTTTGTCGTTGAGCCGCCGCGGCTGTGCGCGCGTAGTTCTCCAACCATTCTGTGTAGTAAAGGGTGCAGTATTTGTACTAGAATGTAGAGTATGTGGACGTTTTGTAATATGCTAATATCTACTTTAATGCATCTGATGCTTTTATATTTACGTTGTGTTAGTGATTTAACTATAAATATTGGTTTCACCATATTAGTTGAACGAATTTTATCGGGATGAAAAGTTATTCTTTCAAACATTCATTTTTAATATTAAAAACATGAATAAATGTGACAAAGCTATTTATAGGAACCGAAGAATATGATTTGACATTAAGATTTTGAACATCTCAAATTTATCATTACTGTGATGTATAAATAGTAATAATAATAATAATAATAATTATTATTATTATTATTATTATTATTATTATTATTATTATTATTATTATTATTATTATTATAATCTAGCAATAATAGTAATTTGAAGATTTTTTTGTAATTTCTCACTGGGTTATTTTAATATGAATGAAATGCTGATTATGTTAAATGTAACAAAGATAATGTCGTTGGAGATGCTTCTTTCTCAAATTTTCGTGCGCAAATACATTCACTTATTCTAATTCGTATACTTTCTCCTTATAATCTCAAGACAAAATACCCTGTTAATTTTTAGAACAATGAAAAATTCCAAACAAAATTCCAATTCTCAGAAATGGGCCCTGTTAAACTCTTACCTAATTACACGTAAATTGAAATGTATTAAAATTATACACATTGATTGCCAAATTGATATTTTGTGTCCAGTTTCCCTGCAGATTCCACAAGTCCAGAAACAATTGTGCTTTCCACGATGTATTCGTGCAAGAGAAGTTAGTGTTCTGCATCTTTCATGCATGAACATTTTCTTCGGTGTGAATGCAGTAAATAATTGTGAGAAAAGTCTCTTTTCGGTTCCCACTTCATCAAAATGAGTTGTATGAACGTCCGAGTGGAGTGGAGTGAAGACGTTCGTTCTGTAGGTGCCAAAGGCTACTACTACATTATGCTGCAGAAAGCAACCAGTTGGTAGCTACCTGCAGAGACGTGAAAGCAAAATAAGATAATCATCGTGTTATTGAGAAATGTCTTGCTCCAGATTAATTTTCTACAAATTGGTAGTTCCTTTGAGGTTTACAATGAAAAGAAGTGTAAATAAATCTTGAACCATTATACAAGAAGTGGAATGCTGCGCCGGAAATATTTCAATGTCTCAAAGAATTTATTCTGATAAATAAGAAAGTAAAGGTTTCAATCCGACGTCCCTCGCTGTAGAGTATAGAAAACAGGTGAATATAACTTGAAATAAAAGCTGTTGTTTCAACTTGCAAGTGTTTGCTTGTTTTTTTTAATGATCTGTGAGCTATGTTGTAACGAACCACTATTGGAGTCCGGTGATATTAAATATTTCAATACTGTAATTTTTAAATGTTTTCTTTATTGTTAATGTTATGTAGTTACAAAATAATTCTGTGAAGGAAAAAAAGTAAAGAAGTTGTTTTCAAATAGATCAACTACTAAAATCATCAGTGAGATGAATCATTATAGAGATCGATCATGAAATTCTTTGAAACAGAGAATTCGTCTCCTCGTAAAATTTTGCTTTTATGACATGCCATTATCATGCCCTAAACTGATATACATCTAAAAATAAACCAAAACGTTATAAAGCGTGAATAGTTCCACCAAAAATAAATAATCCCCGGTGCTTGTCATGTGTGAAGAATCCGTGCAGCCTCTTCACCTGACACTTCACCGGAGGTCTCACGTCGAGCCCCCCAGATCGCGGCACGTTCGGTGGCCTCACTGTCTCCCGCTGCGGCACTCCGTCTTGCTCAGCCACGCTTACTCCTGTTCATCCGCGATTTGTCACGCCCTGCCGCGCCGCACCGTGCGTTTACGCACTGCCTACTGCGGCGTCTATCCTCCCGCCTCTCAAAATGCCAGCCGCGCCGCGCCGCGGAGGAGAAATAAGCTTGAGTTACTGCGACCTTGCGTTAGCATCAGTACTGTCACCCTCTCTCTCTTTTTTCTTCTTTTGCCTACGGCTCTACAGTCCAATCCGAGACCATACAGAATTCATAGTGGACTCTTCAAATGTCTGTCCCGTAAGTTGTCGATTTTTATCTAAAATATTTTTCTCAAAGTCGGAGGATGCAATAAATATCCACTCATTCCTATAAGTCAGGACGCCCGTTCCATTATGTGTTCCTCACTCGGCTTCCTCTTTACCGGATTAAGTTGTGTTGTTACGCAACGTTTACTTTTATTTTGAAAAAAAAAAGTAGAATGTTTTGGATGATATACGTAACACCTTCGTACTGTCGAAAGGTACATCAAAAACTTTCATAATCCAGTTATATGTGTATAATTATCAACGATCTCGAAAGCGCCCCCAAGCGTCCCCCGTCAAGTTGAACGTTTGTGTACCAAAAATAATGAGTTCGTACACTCCGACGTCACTAAACAACAAAACAGCTGGTGCAAATGACACGTTACCACATTTTTTATTAAGGAAGCACTCATTCTGCGCTGATTAATTCTAACAATGCCCATCTCTATAAGCGATTACTTATTTTAAGCAATCACTTACTGCTTCAGGATTCCCGTATTCCTTAAGTGTCAATGAATGTCGATGAATTGGGCCCTTGGACTGTCGTCCGCCTAATCGTACTATAGATGGTGAGAGATAGTAGATGATACCAGAGACTTTAGGTGGTGAGAGATGAGCCATGTGAGTAACGGCAATAAACCCTTCTCCCTCATTTAGGATGGGTGTACGGCGGGACGGATCAGGAAGGTAAAGAAAGGACCCGTGGCCCTTTGTTTAAAGTACCGGCCTAGTGTCGGCCTGCAATTGATCAATGGAAACCCTAGAAACCAATTAGAGCCGCCAAAATCGAAAATTCTCGCCCGAGTTGCCGCATCGTCCAACGCAACTATTGAAAATGCGCTGTCGAGGTTCAAATCTAGGACTGGGTCCACAAAGTTTTAGGTGCAGTCTCGCAACATACCCAGTGTCTTTCTTAAAAATTCTCAAAGTATAATTCTTTGAAAATGTATGTTTTTAGAGTTGTTTGTGTATATATTTTAACGGAATGAGATTTTCTGTGACCTACATCATAAATTCAAGTTTCTAGACGTTAGTGACCCGAATTTCTAGATTTAATTGACTTCGAAGCTTTTCAAAGAAGTAAAAATACTTTCCAACTGCGGTGTGCGTGAGAAGGAAAGGATATCAATTTGGTTTCCCTCAAAACATTTCCTAAGAAAATTAATCACACGCCATCTTAGAATACGCGTTATTACGGATGTGCTACATTCTGATGTAAATTTTGTTAGGATAAATTGCACAGATCAACTAAATGTACGATTTATCCTTAAAATGATTAAGGTCTTTTTCTTCTTAAGTTTCTCCAATTAAAATACACAGAACAAATGACAGCGACAAAGTAGGTTGTTACAGAAATTTGTCAAATCTTCAAAATGAGTTTTTAACGACTGGATTTGAGACAGTACCTTATAAACTCATTATTTTGAATGTGATAACAAGAGGAGGCAGAGAAGAAGATGAATAATCTCGTGTAGCAGTACGGACTGTTCAGCTCAAAGCATTCTAAAGAAAAGAAGACTGCTCAAATTATTCTTCGACATTCTGAGTGCAATATATCTTCTGAGAAATAATTAAAATATTGGAAAAGTGGTCTTGGACACCAACCAAGTGTACAAAAGTTGAATAGACCACTTAAGTCCCTCGTAGAGTTCGTCTGCTAACAGCTGCGAGACGACAGTCGAGTAGCGCCTAGCGTTAGGTCTTCCGTGAGGATCGACGGCAGCCAGAGGATTTCTTCTCATTCCTGGGCTGTTCGCAGCTGCTCCCACGCCCCCCTGCACCCGCTGTTCATCCGAGTTCTGAGAATCAAGAGGGATGGAGGCTGATTACAGGCCAGGCCACGTAACGTCGTAGTGATTATGGACCCTTAAATCCCGAGAATTTCTAGGAGGCGCATTCCTCTGGCATCGTCTGCAGGTTCGTCGGAACCCGCTAAATTGTCTACAAGGATAGCGAAAAATGGCGATGAGTATTAAATGTAATAAACTGATTTCACAGCACTATTATTTAATGGAGAGGGAAAAGGGGAAAACTTACAGATTATCAGAATTTGCTATCCTTTTACAGAGTAAATAAATACTTACCAGTAAAATTTTAAAAGTAATAAAAATTAAGTGCTACAATGTTGTACGTAATTGAGCATTAACTACATGATTAATGGCAAAAAAATAAAATCAGATTCGAGAATAAATGATCAATTTATAATCAGATTAACCATATTTGATCTTATTACTCTATTTCTTTTAATGAAGATATATATTTTCCAAAAGCCAGTTTTGGTAGAAATTTATATCTCACTTTACGAACTCCATATGTTCTGCAATTACTTCATTGCCGGTGGCGAAATATTTTTCACTTCGCTTCTCTATTTAGTCTGAAGACTCGATTATTACAGGGCCTCAAAGATACGGCAATTTGTGCCCCACTTCAACTCATCTGGTACTTTCTATGCTCTTCATCGGCTTAAGAATATCGTAGCAGCTAGTGGAAGAGGGCGTCCAAACAAACATAAACAAGGTGACGGCGGAGTGCCCATCCTCCAACAACAACTCACTCCCTTGAGAAAAAGTGTATCAGTCATCTCAGATTGACTACCCGGAAGGGCAGACGTAATCACACGCCCCGACAGCCAGGGCAATTTCTATTTCGCTGGAAGACCTCAGGCGGTTACCAATATCATCACTCTCGATCGCCATTAGAAAGCCGCAGGAACCGGTGGAAGAGAGCATTCACGCAAATCATCCGTCCGTCCGTCCTCCTCCCTCCCCTGCTATCCTCAGCGCCCTGGGCGAGGACGGCGGCGTCCTCACAATGGGGGCGCGAGCGCGAATTTCTCAGGCGATAATTATGACTAACTTAATTGCGCGGGGCGGCCGCCGGGAGCGGTGCCGGCGGCGCCGCGGAGATCATCAGGAGGAGGTGGAGGAGGAACAATGGCAATTGTATGCGCGGCGGCGCCCCATTAGTTTTAATTTCGCTCTCGGTGGCGTGGAAAACGACAGTGATGCATCCGCGGCGGGCAGCCCCAGGTGGCGCCGCCGTCTGTTGGAGGTTAAGAGCGAGGGAATCGCGGCCGGTGGTCTCACTCGGGCGGACGCATTCGGAGTGGGGATGCTACGACGATGTTGATGTTTTCAAAACATAGATGTTTTCACAGAAAATCAACATTTTAAACATCGATTTATTATAACCGATGTTTTCACGTTTTTGATGGAAAATTCATGGGCAAATCCCTTAATCACAATTTTGTAAAAGTTACGAAATGAAATAATACAATTGCCAGTTCATGGGTACGAACGAAGGGGGTCGCTTTGTTTACTACCTTCATCTATACTTAGATTAAAATATGACGTTCGTTGACACATCAGCTGTGACGTCATCCAATCGGGAGCTTGAACGTCACTTTAGTGACGTCAAGCTCCCGATTGGATGATAGCGTCACAGCTGACAAAGTGTCGATGGACTTAATATTTTGATCGAAGTATATAGGCAATTTCTCGCTCAAGAGGTGACATAGATGCCGTTCATTTCCTACACCATACCTCGCTTTTCACACGCAGAGAGGCGGGCAATGCATGCACGGTTGACGTAGGACCTACCTCTTATTTTCGTATTCTTCTGCAGCGAATTGAGAAAGCTTTGATCTCTTGAAATGATAGTGCTAAGGCGTTAGGGTTTTGTTATTATTATTATTTGTATTTATTGTCGGTTAAATCTCAATTATAAATTAATAAACGCGGAACTGTCAAAATTAATTCTCCCCAGTGCAAACGCTAATGTTAGAGGCTCCTAAACCAGTTTTAAAAACATCGATGCTTCTGTAGTAATATATTGTTAACATAGATGTTTTAATTTTGGAATCTGTGTTTTAAAACACAGCTGTTTTGTTGTCGATGTTTTGCT
This sequence comes from Teleogryllus occipitalis, assembly GCA_011170035.1. Classification (NCBI taxonomy): domain Eukaryota; kingdom Metazoa; phylum Arthropoda; class Insecta; order Orthoptera; family Gryllidae; genus Teleogryllus; species Teleogryllus occipitalis. Next base: position 130,700 of record BLKR01008971.1, read on the forward strand.
GTCGATAACGCATCGGTAGAGTGGAGTACAGAGTGCTCTCAATGTATACCATGTTCCTCGGATTCGTATATGGCTTTGAAGTTGATTCAATATTTGCCGCGGAATACATGTTGATTGGTGTTCATGAAGTTGAAAGTATGTCAAATGCGTGTGAGTACCGTTCCGCCGAATAGAAATCGTGTTTTGTGTAAATAATTATAAAGGGAATATCATAATTTATCTCATCTACATATTGAATGAATCGCGTAAACCTAAACAGTTGCTGGAACGTCTAGTGATTGGTGTGGTTTTACCAGAGCATTGGTTTTCAAATATTTAATAAATTCCGATGATGATACGCGGAAACTATTTCAGTAGAAATAAGAGATACAATTTATAGTTAAATGTAATTTAAATGCAAATCCATAGGGTGATTCATAGACCACATTATGTAGGTAATACTAGAAATGTATGATCTCTTAATTTATGTACAAGGAAACACGAAGTGCGAAAATTCCGATATAATCGAAAGTTGGTGGGCTAGAGTGGGCATGTCTTGAATTTCGAACTTCTGATAGAATTCTGAAATGCAAAAACAATAGGTTTAATATGGTACTCAGAATGCATTTTATACAATGTATTCTCCATACAATGGATGCAATAGTCTTTGTAAAAGGTTTTAATTTTGTTATTTTGTCGGCTTCTTAACTATGACTTAATGAAAATTATCTAATTTCGTATATTGCCTTTCAAAAGAGACGATTGTTTCCCCAAAACTTCGTTGTTAAAGAGAAAAGTTTGCCTTAACCGAATCTGTTCTTCTGATCGCTAAGTATGCTCGTGTATAATTTATCGAAAATAAGACTAGTTTTCCCCTAATTTTGTGTGAAATGTAAGAGATATTTTTAAAAAATTCAAAACGGCTTCAGTTGTTTTTTTTTTTTTTTTCGAATAGAGAAAAGTACGCTTATAATAATGACGCGGATCTCGTTTTGGGGATACTCTATGTCCGAAAATTGTAAAAAATTAATATCGCAAAACTACAATATTGATTTCCAAGATTTTTTCCCTTAATGAAATCTAAAAAATTAGGTCCTTAAATAAGGTCATGTTTAAGTGTTTGAAAATATAAGTAGTTTGCGCGCAATTTGTTCTTGAAGTGTGGGAAATATAAAGAAACAAAATATTGTCTAAAAAACCGCTCTAATTTTTTTTTAAATATTCGAATAGTACAAAGTATGCTTATAAATTCTATTAAATGGCGCTGGTTCCATTTTCATTCAAGTGTCTGAAAATTGCAAAAGTTGAAAGTAATGTGAGAAGTTGTGTTGTTGTAACACTAGTTAGTTCTCATACCCGGAAACACGTTTGCCTTTATTACACGTGAGAGGAAAATGCAGTCACCTGATAAGACAATTTGTACTGTCAGCAACAGAGTTCACTTGGCTGACAGTTACGGAAATAACATAGATGACCATTTAAACTTCGAGACCAATTAACCCTGGTCTCTCCTATCCATACTTTTATTTATTGCCATTGATATTTATTTATTGATTCAATACATATTACACTTTAATTGAAAGGTAGTTGCTGACACAAATATTAATTACTTGTATTTGTTCAACATTTCTTTGTCCGTGTAGGAAACATTTGTCTATGTTTCCGTTAAGTGAACGGATGATCGATAATTGTCTGGTAAAATGTTGAACATTTCACTTCTCGAAGCCATTTCAGAAAGAGGTTTCTTTCATCCGTCATTTATTGCCGAGAGGTTCATCATGCTTGTAATTTGCATGGACTCGACTCGTTCATTCATGTCCAGCCACGTAAGAAGGTGAAATTACAGCTGTCACATTTTTTTGCGATCCCTCGCACACACCCCTCTTACTTCCTGCAAATTTGCATTTGTGCTTTATGAGCTCTCAGAGCCTCGATGCTGGAAGAAGATTTGATTGGTCATTTTTCCGGAAACTTCCTTGACATCTTTCCTTTCTGCCAATCCTGACTTTCTAACAAGTGCTGCCAAGAAGACAACTGTTGCCAAACGCTGATCTCACCGCCATTGGCTTCCGCCTTGGGCTTGTGATTCATTGGAACCTGGATATCTCGAGAATGAATTAGCAAAGTCAAACCATTCTGCAGATCTATAAATACGTCGGATGTATTGGAAAGGTGTGTGAGAAAAAAAAGTAGAGATATCGGAGAATCATATTTTTTGAGGTGCGACTCCACTTCCAACATTTCTGCCTGTTATCACTTCATTGTATTATATACGTGTAGACCAGAAATTTCAGTACCTTCTGAAGATTGTAGAGCAAGTTTGTAAACTCTGCGCATCTTTACATTGTAACGTCAATTCGCAACTAGACGTAGACCAACCTCCTTAGAATACCATAGGTAGATCGCAGATAAACACTCCCGACCACTCACCTTTAAAAAATTCACAAGAATCTGAGTATAACACGACGCCACGCAGTGGATCATTGACTAAATTGTCTTCGCGTGAAACATTTTACGACGCATGATGCCAATCTACCAATATCTATGTATAATTTTATTTAAACTAAAGAAGCGAATGGTATTACAAATTTTGATTCGTCTAATGTTCGCAGCAGAAGCATGATCATTTAGTTAAAGGATATTTCAGGTTGATGTAAACCAGGTGGTAATTCTCTTACGCTCCCTGTAAAGCATCGTCCCTTAGTCATTGTCCGGTCGAGGTCTATCCCAATGTGAGTAATTTGTACACCATGTTTCATTGTGCTCTATATATTTGTTTGAACCGAAGTGTCCGAATCGCTAACTGTCGCTGCCGAACTGCCGACCCTTTCATCTTACGCCAATATCGGCTCTAAAACTTTTTTTAAAGTCCTGAAGTAGTTTTTTCTGTTTGTTTCTTTTTAATTTAGTAGATCTTTTACACCAAACACAAAACACATTTCATGACAATGTATCTAAACCTTCACTCTACAATATTCTAGCCTTTCCACTCTAGTCATTCACCCAAGATGGTCTGTCCGTCGCATCAAAGCCCGAAAGTGCTTCATTGCAGTCGCGTCACGGCCAGCCCCGAGGCGGCGCAGGCGCTGCAACGTTCGTGTATGAAAGTGCCAGCCCCCTGCGCACGATCCCTTACACGGCAGATTCCCGCTGCGACTTCGCCGGGCGCTTTTACTCCAAGCTTCGTGCCGGGCCATTATGAACGTGCAGTAAAAGCAGCCCGTCTGGAGGGAGTTTGTTTGAATTAAAAAGAGAACGAATCTGCTGAAAACGAAACGTCACGTCATGGCGTTGGCATAGAAATCTCGACCGTTTTTCTTCTTTCTTCGTAACACTTTTCGTATTCGAGGAGCTTGTTAACAGTTCTGTTTTACCAGTTCTTTCATTCTGGGTTGAAAGTGCGTCTGCTTTGAACTGATTTTTCGTTGTTTTTTTTTAAGAGTTCTGCTTAGTGTTGTATTAAATTAGGTACCACGAAACATCCCAATGAAATAAATAAAGATTTGTCCTTGTAATGTAGTTCTGAAATATAACATTTTTACTCTAGTAACTTAAATATTCGGTCAATTTTAGTTTACTTGACATCTTAATCGTATGTCAAAATACTTTTCTACTTTCTCGTGCATTTCAATTGTTTGCACATTTTAACCCAGTCAAAAGAAAGCAACAAAACATATAGAGACTATAATCGTATTCAAGTACTACTACAAAATTGTATAGATCCTATTTCATTAATCTTATTACTTTATTTACGAGAGAAAATGTGTTTATATATAATTCGCTTCCTGACACGTTAACTTGACGTAGTTACGGTTTCAATTCCTCCGTAATGCAGTTGGCTGATGCAGTTGTCTTGTCGGAAGACGCGGCTCGTTTGAGATGCGCTGCAGGTACGTTACTTCATCAAACATTGCACTTGAGGCGCTCGACGCCCGGCGCGAAACAGGTTTCGCGAGATCATTTCACGAGCTTTGTGCCGTCAGAGCGAGAGATCGCCCGAACTCCCACTGTCACCGCACCCTCCTGCCGTCGCGAACGTTTTATCCCTCACGTCATTCCTCGTCAAACCTTCGCTCCCGCTTGCGGTGCCCTCTTCTGCACTCGGTGCTCTTCTGCACTCGGTGCTCTTCTGCACTCGGTGCTCTTCTGCACTCGGTGCTCTTCTGCACTCGGTGCTCTTCTGCACTCGGTGCTCTTCTGCACTCGGTGCTCTTCTGCACTCGGTGCTCTTCTGCACTCGGTGCTCTTCTGCACTCGGTGCTCTTCTGCACTCGGTGCTCTTCTGCACTCGGTGCTCTTCTGCACTCGGTGCTCTCCTCCACTCGGTGCTCTCCTCCACTCGCTGCTCTTCTCCACTCACTACTCTACAATTTTCTGTATCTTGAAATTTTGACATGGTGATTTCGTGAATTGGCAAGGGAATTTTGCGTTTGAGTTATTTTTTCTTAGTAAATCGGATTTGTCGTCGTGTCTATCGCTGTAGTACGGCATCGAATGTGATCTGCGAAGGGATATGAGGATCTGTTTTTGGTCCTTATTTTTATTTATGGGTCTTACGTTTTATATAGTGATTGTGTTTTATATATGTGCTGGTAAGAGAACATTTTAAAGTCTTCGTAATGTTACAGGAAATTCAGGAAACTTATATTATAATTCTCTTGTCACATTTGCTAGCACTTTTTTCGTTTGTATCTTCGCTGGTTACGTCCAGCATACAACACTCGTGTTCTCTTTAGGACTCACACTTCCTTCAGCACTGATCTCTTCGGGTCTCATCCGTGCTCTTCGGATATTACTCATTCGTTCTGCAAAGTTCGTCCTCATTTTGCCATTCCAATCCTTCACTGAATTTAGCTGAATCAGTATTGTCTATGATTATGCAGCGACTCAGACCTGGAGGCCCTAGGGTTTCAGTCCCGTCGATGGCGGATTTTCGGCACTGGTTGCCTAACTACGCTGAATTCAGCCGATGACTGGAAGTGAGTTCTAGGTGCTATGATTGATAGCTTTCAATGGTTTCTTCGATCTGTAGTACCACGCGAATGCCAGTAGTAGCCTCAGTACCAGTAGTAGCCTCACAAATGTGCGCGGTCTTTCCTTCCTCATTCTTGTCCTATCTCACAACTTACGTACACACACGTACTACACATGTCAGTGCTTACCCAGGCTGGGGCGGTGCCCCACTAGGTGAAGTACCTGGAGGAAGGAGATCTCCAGCAAGCAGACGTATAGGTCGGCGCGGATCTCACCATCCAGTGTGAGTGAAGTACCGCCTCCTACGGGTGAAAAATATTCACCACACTAATGGAACTAATAACCGCAGCAGACGACGTGCCCGGAAACTTAGTCAAATAATAATCTTTTCCGCCTACTCTGCTCATCCTCCCGTTCCCCATGAACTTCTACGGCTGCGATTCTTCAGCATTTACAACTCATCAGTCCATCATCAGTCAACTCCTCAGTCTCCACCCCCATAACTCATTTTTTCACGCTTGTTCTAGTCTTCTCCCTTTCGCAGCGTCTTACCCCCTCCGTTGCTCCCAAACTCCAAACTCCCCATTCCTCCCGGCCGACCTCGCTCCCCACCGTAGCGCGGCTTTTCATTTCGATTTGCATGGTAACAGACCCGCGACCCCCGCCGACGCGGACTGCGCGCGCAACGTGTAATCTGCATTTGTCAGACATCAGTGCAACCGCTCATCATCATTATTAAGAGCGTTTCCCTCATTTAAATAACTCCAGCGCGCTTTCCGTTCATGGGTGCGGCGTTATTTATCGACACGTGGCGCGGGAATGTTGCCGCCGGGCCCCAGGCTCAATGGGCGCAATGTGTGAGGCAGCAGCAGGCGAAAGAATTACGGGTTTTACCAGTCAGCGCGTTTGATGAATAAAATAGAGCAAATACTGAATGTTCAACGAATCGGTAATTTGATAGTAGGCTAAAATCGACAAAGGTCCTTTGAACACTTACATCGGACGAAATGGTATAGATTATTTAGGCTACAATAATAGGTTTAAAAAGAACAATGTTTTCAAAGATAATATCACGAGACCTTCCAACCGGCGCAGTGGAGAAAGAATTGAAATAATCATATTTGAAGATATATTTACAACACTTCTGAGTGGTGTATGAGTTGCTTGTGAGTGCAGAGAACAAAACAATATTGACAAAACCCTGGCGATGAGAATCAACCCCACATCTAAATTCTCCTTTGTGTTAACACCGGGGAAATATGTTAGTCCAAATGATTCATCGTATTTTGCAAGTCCATCAAATATGTAATGACCTTGCCATTTATTTTGGAAAACCGGAAGCAACACGGAATATTGAAGATTTACGGTTTTCTGAAACGTATCGTCATGCACATGACTAGTACGAAATAAGACATCAACACAATGGAAGTGTAATAGCCTAAGAGGACACCCACATATTATCAATAATTAAATGAGTGGTGGGGCCAGAATACTTGCACGCGCTACTGAATTTGAAACCTTTTTCGAGAAAATTTTAATAAATAGCGGTTGTGTTGGTTTTGAAATTATCTTTAGCTTTAAACACAAAAACTAAAATATCACAACCCGTATTATAATTGAAAGAATTAATGAATAAAAGCAAAGAGAAGAATAGAAAAAATAGAGGACTTGCTTGTGCCTTGACACGAACGCAGAAGAAATAAACACTCTCAATGATGTGAGTGCACTTTTTCACTCATTACTGTCATTATAAAGATTAGTTTAAGGTACCGTTAGTGATGCCATTAAATAATCACCGTTCAGCATTATAATGAAATGAGTCTACAACCTGACAGCATAAATTTAACATTAAGTATAATTATAATGATTGCACTAGAAGCATGTGCAGATATTGCAATGTTTTCTCATATCCTGTTCCTGTTATTGGAAAAATTTTACTCCATCACCTCAGGTGTCACCAGGAGAGTGCTGAACTCTGAAGTAATCGAAAAATGCTTACAATGTATAATTCATTTGCCATTTTTAACAAACTGATTAATAAACGTTGGTTCATGACTCATTGTTCTAATAGATTGGTATTTTCATTTTCTTAATAATACACAGGATAATTAGAAAGAATGTAACACAATAAAGTTGGGAACTCCATAATAAATACATATTAGTAAGAAACTACTTTCCGTAATGCGTGTTGAAAAGGTTTTTAAACCAACTTAAAACATCGTATCCAGGGCTTTAATTCTGATGACCAAAAAGCGCTTTAAAAATAACCTATAAAATAATAATTTTTTAAAAAAAAAGTACTCAAAAATGTGTATGAAAATGTTTATTTATTCAACGAATTTTACAATTTTAAATAAAATGTATTTACATAAACTTATATTTAATATAAAGTCTTTATTTTTGGAGGAAATGTAATACTGAGCTCAGATCTTCCAACCGTCTTTTTTGAAAGGTTGAGGAAGTTACCGAAGATCCGTGTAATTTTGAAAGTTCGAAAAATAAGAGTCCATTGCAATAGCGAATTTCTTCGTGAACTGATGATACAATAAAAACTTTGTTTTAGTGTGTCATTGTAAATCCAAGAAAGATTCAATAAAAAACACGAAAAGGAAACAAAATGCGTAAAATTGGCAAAAATTACGCAAATGTCAAAGAAAATCACCTAAAAATTGATAAATGTCAAAAAAATGATCCAATCTCTTTATATTTCTATCACTTATACACCGTTATAACCCTTCATTTACACGTTAACTATGTCTAGAATGCACCAATGAAAAGATCATGGATATCAGAGTTCTGATCATATTCCTTCGTTTCGTGTAGGCAGTTGGGCACTAGTATGCATTACATTTCATTAGTTTCATACGTTTCGAGAGAACACCGGAGCAAAACAAAGCGAGAGGCTCTGAGTAGCGGGCGGGGGCGCGAACTGGCGCGGCAGGGCTGCCGGCGGGGCTCGAACTGGACTGGAACGGCGCAGACCAAAAAGCAGAACGGCCGAGAGGAGAATCGCTGCGAGACCTGAAGTTTCCATAGGCTCCATGCCCCTTGTTTGGCTGGTGACCAGGTCCAGTTACTTCCACGACACTTGCTCCGCTGTGCGTAACGGACCGCGAGGGCTGGACACCGATTCAGTTCCTGATTACCTGTTGTTGCAGTAAGATAAGAAAATGAGACGTCTCTCCATTGTTACCAATTGTAAATATTTATACCGGATGTAAAATTTGGAATTTATATTACTGTTGTTCCAAAAACTTAATTATGAGATAGTGGTTTGCTATGAGTGTGCTATAAGTGAAATGTTACTGCATAAAAATTCTGGCTATGTGTAGATTTAAACACTAAAAAAGTTGCTGGCAATGCCCATGTTCTGTTTTCTTTATTAGTAGAAACCATCCTAACATGAATTATTAATTTATATTAATTAATACATATAAAACTTGAAATAATCAAATTCATACTTTATTCAAATAGTATTCGAGTATTTTGATAGTGTTTATGTTGTGAAACTATATCATTTCCTTTCAAACGCGCTATCTTACATTTGTATGAGTTACACAGTATCATATTCGTCTTACCATTAACATCTTTGTAATTCCAAAGCTTACTAACAACCTTAAAACTACTAATTCGTTCTGAAAAAAGTACGCTTAATGACGCACTAGACGTTCTCTTTTTTAGCGTAAAGTAGTATGAGTATTTAAATGGTTTGCTCATCTATTGCTCGCAACGTGTACCTGTATAAACGAGGAGTATGAAGAACTCAACAATCACATCTTTTTCTTTATTTTCCCATTCAAAAAGGAATGACGCTAAAACACACAACCCGTTATGATTGGGTTGCCGCCAATCAAGCGGAGTACACCGAGTGTTTTTCGCGGCGCCACGCCATCGTGCCTGGGAGTAAGTACGGGAAGCGACCGCCGTGGCGGGGCGGCGCTGGGACGGGCAGGCCGGGGTCCCCGCCCCGCGCCACGAGGGTCCGCGCCCGCTGCCGGGTTCCTGCCGTTTAATTGCCTTCTGCCTTGTAAGGCAGGCGATCTCAACTATCGCGCCGGGGCTTATTAGATCGCAGGGCGCCGCTTTTTGCGGCGTTGACCGCCCCGCCGCGCTCACTGTCCTCCCCCCACCCCCACACCTACCGCCGGGAGATCTCGGATCCGCTTGGCGCACGTGCCACCCCGGACGCTTTCGCCTCGCCTGACGCGTCCGCCTTCTACCAGCTACGATAGCTCAGCGGCGACCAACTGCATCTGCAACAGCGTTGATTGGGAGATCCTGGGTTTACGGTCGTGACAATGGTGGATTTTCGAGCAGATACATTGCTCAGTCGAATTCAACCCTCTCTGGATAATTGTAGTGGCCGGATGCTCTGATCTGGAGATTTCGGACTATAGTTGTTCTAGTTAACCATCCAGACGTGTGGGTGGCGGATTTTTCTGCTAGTGACACAGCTCCGTCGAATTCAACCCTGTCTGAAGAATTGTCGCGGCCCGATGCTCTGATCTGGAGATTTCAGTCCATAGTTATTCTAGTAAATCATATGAATCCCCCTTCTACCCATATCTTGTTCCTAATAATGCAAATCACCAGTCGTCATTTACTGTTTATGCAGAAAACCCATTTTGCCATATTTTTTCATGTGGCAATGTTGTTGACTTACGCTAACAAGGCTTGGTTTCGAATTACATGTTGTTGGTAAAAGTAATTGTAACTGATAAATTATTCGAAGCACTTGCGATGCAAAGTAAAGATACGAGACGATTTCATCCAGAAATTTAACCCGGTTAATCAGTTCAAGCAGGAGGCCGAAATCTCATCGGCATGCTGGCGCCCGTAATTTTCCGACGTCGATGACTACCAATACGGCGAAATTACAAAGCATGATGAATGTTCTCATTTAAAGGAAGCCGACTAATTGAGTAGCTCAAGGTTACGACCCTGTCTCCCAGCGCCGTGTTTGCTTTTAAAATAAGTCTAATTGGAAAGTCTTTTTGGTGCGGCTCGCGCCTGCAGTTTGTGATTTATTTTATGAGCTTCTTTGAATGCGTGAACCGCTCAACGATGTCCAGTGACAGGAGTTGTGCGGAGGTAACGACATCGGAGAACGAGTCCCCAGGGGCCACGATTCAAGAGTGGGCGCTGTAGAACTATCGTCTAACTCTTCATGACTTACTCATAATTTGCAATGATGCAAATTGGAATGAAACAATGTAGAAAAGATATCAAGAAAAGATCTAATCATATCATACATGTAATTCGTGTAAAAAATCACACAAATCAAGTCTCAGAGTTTATCGTACGTTGAATTAGCTCAATAAAATAATTGACAAGTACATTTTTAAAAAATTATTGAAATAAAAGAAATAACTGATATCAAAGCTATTATAATATTTTATCGGCGTTTTGTTTGTGCTTTTATACTGCTTTTCTTTCATTATTTTATTTGAATTAGAAATGCTATTTTATGTCAATCTTTTTCACTTCGCTTCACTCTAGGCACCCGACTTGTGTCGTTTCGGATATTGCTCTTCGTTTGTTCAACATCTCTGTAGCCCTCCCTCATATCCGTAACAAACTAGTGATGTGCGTTACATCCATTCTTGTAACAGCCGTTTTTTTTATCGTTTCACCAACGCATTCCTGCAATTGCTATGTGAGGAAATCAAAATACCATGGAGCCATTTTAAAATTTTGCAGATAAATAATTAAGTTTCCTAAAAGTACTCCGTATTCAGCTGTCGCTTTTCCTCTCTTAACGGCGAAAAGCGTCGGGCGGCCGCAGCGTGGAGCGCAGGTGACTTACGCTGCGCTTTCGTCATGGTCGCCCGCAAAGCGACCGGGATTCGTCGCGCAGCCCGCCCACTCCGTTGACGAGCCTCGCGTTCCGCCGCCTGCGCCCACGAGAGCGCGCTGCGGTCGTTTCGCACTGGGATTACCGAAAGCGATATGCTCCGACAGTGTTTACGTAGTTACGCCGGTGGAGAAAGTGTTGAAATGGCGAAGGAAGGAGGGGAAAAAAATGCGAGAACGCATTGTTCCCGCCCAAATACAATCTTTTTCTTATGACAGCCCAGGTGCGCGCGAAAGACCAAAAAAAGGCTGTTAGTGGTTCTGGAGATCGTAAATAATGATAATAGGTCGTACGTCGTATTGCTTAAGCGTGACCGGAACTGAGGAGGACGCCTAATTCGGATTAAATGGATTTCTCTGTGGCAAATTGAATACGTTTCTCCTGTCAAAGAGGATAATTGGCTCCAACAAGTAATTGTCAGGATTCGTTGTAAACGTTGTATATCAGAACTTCGTATGCATAGACTCGCCAGAAGAAATAATTAAATGAGTTCTTGGACGAACCACACATCAGTTTTACTTCAAATTCAAGAAGGGTCCATACGAAATGAGACTTCATTCATTACATGATATTAAAAACTTCGGTTCACCCACTATATTTACATATCCAATGATGCAAGATGTATGAAAAGGATTATTGTTCTAAGAGATTAAATTCCGTAATTTGATATCCTGTAAGCAATAGGTGACCTGAATACCCCAGAAACGTATACGGCGGTTCTTCTAAACACCTAGCAGCACATTCGGGAAGCCCTTTGCAACGCGATAGCTGAGCATTGTACCATGCGGTGTGACCAGAACCTCACAATAAACGCCCTGCTCTAATAGCACGCAGCAACCCAGTAATTCAGAAGTTCCAGTTGCCCCCCTCGCCCGCACATCTCCGGCATTCAGCGCCTTTCTCTACCATTACTTCGCATAATGGTCCCGCCGCTTTGTGAACACAAGCAGGCGCAGTCCCACCCGCCACACGCTCTAGCTGCGGTGCGGAGGGGGAGACGGATGCGAGGTGAGCCAGAGGTAAGAAATGAATGAGAAGGTACCGGTAATGAAGGCGTTTGTGGAGACATCGGCGGTGCACAAGAAATGCTAAATATCTTGAAAATCGTGGTTTTGCAGAGATAAATTGGGGAAAAAATTGTGTTCAGAAAATATTTTTAAAATATTTCATAAAGATAGGTCGCAAAACAACCAGTATATATGAATTAAACGACTCTCTTAAACGGCAAAATAAGTGGTTCCATTTTGGAACCACTTATAATAATGCAACACACCATTTTAATGAAACTCGGTCACAGAAACACCACTGCGCAGGGTTCCTGTGACCGAGATACTTGAAGACCAAATTTTCTCTAATATTTATTCACAAATGTGCATATAATTTTGAACACTAAATTGAAATATTTGCTTTAATAAAATGATTACAAAGGCGCCCTGGATAACAAAGATCACTGGGGGTATGGCCAATCGTGCTTATGAGGTTCGAGGGCCAGTTTCATTTTGGGAGTACGTGTTTGTGTTTGTCCATTACGCTTCTCCATTCCACCCATCCATAACACTTCGCTTATTGGACTTACAACCACAGTTGAAATCACAGAAGACGTCTTCAGAAGCCTTCCTCGCTCTCGAATATTAACAGGAATCCTCCACGTATGGTCGCGAAAAAACTGACTAATCTCAGCATCAATGTGACGTGTTACGCACTCAAAGTTTAAAAATTAAGATTATAAAGAATGCAATGTCAGAAAAAAGATTATAATGTACGCGTTAGTGAAAATCAATTTTCCGAAAATTCACCAGTCTCCTGAGAACTGCTTGGTCACATTGGTGAGTCGAGTGACGCAGTTTTGGTGACAGTGCTGAACCCGCTGCGCAGGATGTTCTCTGCGAAGGCGGAGCGGAGAGCGAGAGGCAGACGATGGCGGTGCCGGCGGCGCCAGCAGCGAGACGGCACTCGAATGAGCACATCTCAAGTTGCACGTGCGCAGGTGTCCGCCCGCGGTGAGGTAATCGAGAGCTCAGGCTTTATCCTGCGGCACCCCGCCCCGAAGCGTTGTGCTCGGCTCCGACCCGTCGCGCTCCGATTCGCCCCGCCCATCTTTGCTTGGCTCCTCCCCGCCCCGCCCCGCCCCGCCCCGCCCCGCCCCGCCCCGCCCCGCCCCGCCCCGCCCCGGCCCGCTCCTCTCCATCCCCCTCCACTCCGTCCCATTTCTCTCCCGCCACACTTCACTCCAGTCCCGCTGGTTCCGACTCGCTGCGGTCCTGCCATGCTCCGGCCGCCCCTGCCACGCACCGGTCGACCCCGCCACGCTCTCATCGGCTTCGCCCCGCTCCGACCGGCCCCGCCACGCTTGGTCCATCCCCGCCTTGCTCTGCCGTCTCTGCCACGCTCGTTTCCATCCCCCTCCACTCTGTGCCATTTCTCTCCAGTCACACTTCGCTCCAGTCGGTCTTGCTTTGTCACGCCCTGACCGGCCTCGCTCACGATCCGTCCGCCCCGCTTTTGCTCTGACCGCCCCGTTTTTGCTCTGTCCTCCCCCGTTTTTGCTCTGTCCTCCCCCGGTCTTGCTCTGTCCTCCCCCGGTCTTGCTCTGTCCTCCCCCGGTCTTGCTCTGTCCTCCCCCGGTCTTGCTCCGTCCACTCCGGTCTTGCTCCGTCCGGCCCCGCCATGCTCCGACCATCACCACAACCTCCCCCTCCACCAAGCTCCACCCGTGACCGTCCGGCGCCCCACGGCCTTGCCCGTCTCTTACCCGCCCGCCAGATTAAAAAGAAGGGCCTCGTCCCGGACGGGCAGAGCAACGAGGACGGGAGCGCTAGCACTCCCGAAGCGCTGTTTCAATGGCGAGCTGCCGCGTCGGTTAATGAGAGCTTGCAGGTGGCCCCACTCAATGGACGCCGCCGCCAGGCGATGCTGTGGCGAGGCGTAGCAGCGCTGTTGTTGTCCGCGTTGTTTGTTTATGGACCACTGAGCTTCGTGCTACTCGTCGTAAGAGTACAGTCGCTGCCAGCGAAGAGGCAGGTTAAAATACCCACAGGCGAACAGTTGAATGAGGTGTAGTGCGGAGGAGTTTAACGGAAACAAAAAATTGCCTTTCACCGGCGATCTTCCGTTTTAAATTCTTCTGTACCTTCGGTTATCAAGTGGCATCAACTATTCTTGCAAAGAGAAAATAAAAGTAATGTTTTAGAAATCACTGGTAGAGTAGGAAGTTACGATGATTGGCAACGAATTAAGTTTAAGGTTTGAATTCAGTTTCAAGATTAGTCTTCTAATATATTAATCTTAATTATCTTATTGCCTTTATTGTATGTAGAAGACTGAACGTATTGGTACAACATACTTATCATATAATTCTTTGGTAAAGAATACAAACATACCACACGCAAATCTGAGGTCACTGCCAATAGTATTAAACATTTATGTGGTCATAATAGTGAGATTCTTCGACATAAAATGCATGGAAAGTGCGAAATGGTTTTATGGCACAAATATCGTAATACCTTCACGTACATTAGTTTATTGTAAAGCTTCTCAAATGGACATGTGATTAACACGCCTCACAATGCTTGTATTCTTTTCTAGACATATCATTGTTATCTATTGTTCTGCTTTAAAAGGACTAGAAAGTATCTATTAACGAGTATTGTGTTCCTGTACGCGATTTTCTGGGTGAAGCCAATAGAAAAGACAAAAGTCTAAAAAATAATCCCTGTGTACGTTTGTCATTTAATCTCTTATCTACCCACTCGGCGTTGTAAAACATCACTTTTTGTGGTTCTTAATTGGGCAATGCGGAGAAAACGCATCAATATTTACTGAGCGCGAATTCACAATTCGTGTCGAATCAATGAAAAATGTAAATATAATCTCCACGTTGCGAAAAACGAGGGAACACCATAATTTAAAGGCGGTGTAGGGGCTTGCTTCAAACGTGGTCTTTCCTCGCTCGTAGTTGCATAATTCTCTCAGAAGACTGATCGTTAGTTTACGGTACAAAGCTATCTATCCACCATACCTCCAAACATTATTCTCAATTACCAACTTCACGGATTGCAAGTGTAATCTGTTTCAAAACATCACATCTAGAAAAGCTTAATCAATGCCTATTTGCTTAGTCGTTTATATTTGGATCGTTACCGCTATTAGTTCTCTAAAATTCTCCCACCGACATACGAATACGACATACGACCCTTTTAACCATCCAACAATATCATTTTCGGCTGAGATTCTATTGCGCACAGAAACATTGTGCCCGCTCTCGTTATTTTCGTGCTTCACTCTATTCCTGTGTCTTCAATCCCCAGCTAATAAGTTGCGCAGATAAGCTAATTCTTCTTAAATTTATTTAAATGTTAATCCAGCCAAAGAAGTTACTCCACTTATATTCCAATACTCCTTCTCTTTTCAGGACAGCGCACCATCCAGACTTCTTTTTCATCGAACTCTTCTTCGTCCCTCCTCCAAACACAAACACACATTTTGGTCCGCTTACGCCGCCTTACCCAATGTCTCAACCGCATGTGTCTCTTCGGTCTTCTTTCACGTTGTATTCACAATGGACAAGGGCGTCAATAAGCACGGTTGCTCACGCCTCTCTTCAACCACGTTACCGCTTCCTCCCCGCCAACGACGCAGACACCTCTTTTGACCACTCCAACATCATCTCCTCCCTAGCCCCGCCATGGAGCCCTCTACCGACACCGACTACCCGACCAACCACGACCTCGATTCTGCCACCATCTTCCCCACTTCCGTCTTCGGACCTTGACTCCGCCACCCACCCCGACCCAGCACTGTACCGCGCTGTAAGCCACGTCCCTCCCAACAACCAACCTACCAACCTCACCCTGAGCCTCACTATCAACTACCACCTCTCCAAATCCTATTTCCCAAGCGCTATTCTCGCCATCCCACTCCCAACTACAAAATCTTGTTCTCTCCATCATTCCCCTAAAATCCCTTGCATTCGATCCAAACCACCACACTCAATCAACCTTTTTCGTTCCTCGTTTCGTTCATCGTTTTCCCCAAAGAATCCCTGCCTCCGACCCCGTCCCAAACATCGAACTTGTGCACGTCCCGCTTGATTGATTAGGAATTCCGTGCGCGCTAACTACTGTCATTAGTCCCGTAAGTGTAGTGTACGTTTATATTGCGGGAGGGTGGTGATCTTCCCCAGATGGCTGCCGAGATCCAGCACCGACGTACGTCGGCTTGCGGGAATTTCCCTTAACCACATGTCTCTGACCATCGACCCAGCCGAGACATGCTCTAGGCCCCGGTCTTGTCTCCCGACAAGTGTGATAGTGTAGTGCATATGAATTGAAGTGTGTGTGTGTAAGTAAGGGATGAGGATAGGATAAGGAAGAAGAAGGAAAGATAGCGCTCGATCCATGACCCGGTTGTAAGGGTACTGCTCCAGCATTCCTCTAGTGTTGATCAGAGAAACCACGGGTAACTCCCAATCAGAGCAGCTAGCCGTTTGAATTCTCCTCCAGAGCGCGGCTGAAATCGACCCAGTTCTCTGGATAGTGTCGAAATTTTTGCCATCGTCGGGACTTGAACCCCAGGACCTCCCTGTCAGAGGCGCTGCTGTTACAACAGTTGATATTATACGCGCACGTTTTCTTCAGCCCTGGAATTCCTACCTCCACTCCTTAGCCAACATGAGTTGAATTCAGAATAAATTATAGCAACGAGCATTGTGAACAAAATCTTATAACCATAAATGTTCGGTCTCATGTAATAGAAACTATTTTGCATCGAAAAACCAACTACAAGTTTTATATCAAATTCCTTGTCAAAATAACCAAAATCCCCACTCGTCGCGCAACGAGCGAAGCGAGGGCTCAAGAAAACGTGCGCGTATAATACCCTGCGCCGGTCCCCGTGTCGCGTCCGCTGCCATCTCCATCCACCTCCGCACCACGCGGGCGCCGCGCGGCAGTCGCGCCCCGCAGCCGGCAACCGGACGCCCGCCCGCCCGCGCACTGTCATGTCTGGGAGCCCGGCGCCCGACTGGATTTCGCGCTTGATAGGCGACACGAAGACAGGCCGTGAACACGTGCGTGGAAGCGTATACTTAATGGGCGAATCGTGTTTGCCGCTGCTATACGTTCTCCCGCATGCGGTCGGGACAGCGTTATTCGCGAGGCAACAATCGACGGGCGCAGTTTGGTAGAACGGGCGGAGAATTGACGGCGGTACTGTACACAGGTGACCTTCAGAGCAACTGCATAAATGTGGACTTATCTTAATAGCAAGTTTGAAGTAGCGCTTTCTTGAAATCGTGTACACGCTTTGTACATTGGATTCTTATAAGAGTTTTCGCTTCTCGCAGCATTAAAATCCTTAAAGTAAAATAGGTACTGCGAGCATACCCACGCTGAACCATAAGAATGAGGTTTAAAAAATACGAAGTGCCAGTTTTAATAAAATAAATTTAAGAAGTTTACTTATTTTTTTCGTTATGATTAGATAACAACTTAGAAACTGCTTCTTTACTAGCACAGCACATTATCGTACTAAACCTAAATTTACTGACTTACTTTCAACCCCTGCCAAAACATACACTGATCGAATTCTATTGTGAACTTCCTGAAGTCATTATGGATTGTTTCGGAACGTATGTGCATCCGCGAGAAATCCAGAGAGTATTGAGATAAACACAAATGTCGAATACATAGTTTAACGGTGGAGTCCGTGTGTCGCTGCTAATGCACATCGTTTCTAAAAACGTCTTTTTCAAGTTCTAATCGGATATCATGAAGAAAAGCCTTTAGAGCGATAATAAATTTTTCAGCCATCATTGATTGTCATATCAATTGTCGATTGATAATCATGCATGATAATCAGTGAAATCGACAAGAAAACATGGTGTTAATTTTGTTGGTATGAGTATCTCAAATAGTTGATCCCGAAATTTTCAGTATCTTTTTTTATATTATAATAATGTAGATGGATAAGAATATATGAAACTAATATAAATTTGGGGGTAAATAATGATGGCAATTATTTTAAAATTGTATTGGTTCTTTAGTGAACGTAAAATTCACTATTTTTCTCGTCAGAAAAAAATTGGTTTTATGTTTCCTACAGTACAAAAATAGTTTTGTTCGGTTATTTGATTGTTATCGAATTTGGTAGCTCAGTGAAGGTGAGCGACTCATTTTACCTCGTGTATGACGCATTCGTGACCAGACACGGGGACCTGCGAGCAGCTTCTCTCCTCGTTTTGGCACCATGCGTCGGGCTCAAGGTTGGCCGCCATTGTTCGGAGGCGGCTGGTTGGGAGCGGTCGCGGCACGTTTTTGCGCGCGGACCACAGCGCGCCGTGATGCGGCCTCCGCCCCCTCCCCCGCCCCCCGCTCTGCCTTTCACCCATCCCCCTGCGCAACTCCTCCCCCGCCACAGCGTCCGTGCACCACCTCTCCCCGTCCACTTCTCCGCCGTCTCTGAGCCCGCGCGTCCCGCATCACAAGTGCCACCCGCGCCCCGCCCCCCTCAGAGCCGACCTTCGCTAATCGCCCGCGAGGACGGCGGCCTGAGAAGCGGGATGCCACCGTCTGGCGCACCTTGCGTTTGAGCCGACACACAATGACCTCCCAATGCCAGAAACTAACCTAAACGTCCAAGCATTGTGGTTGTGATTGTACTTCGTGCCTGATTGCATGAATTTATCATAGGTAATACCAAGAGAGCGTTGGAAATTGTCGATAAATCCTCGACAAAGCGAGCAGGGGATTTATCTGACAATTTTTAAAGCACGAGTAGTATTAAATAGGACTATTCCACGAATGACATTACGACCAACAGAGATGCAAATCCCGCCAATTATTGAAAATAACTGAAAGCATGTTAAAATCAAAGAGGTACGCGATTTATTGCACGTCAACGCAGCGATCGATCCATATCGCCTCCTAAGATAGACAAGTCGCAGCTTATTATTGGCCAGTAGGGAGGTGTGGTAAGAAAACTCGGATTGAACAAAATATAGATATATCGCCAGGATTGTGGCATTTTGTATGTGCAGTTAAAGACTATTGGTCTTTACTGGTGCAGTTAAAGACTATTGGTACTTACTTTCACGAGTGAAATAATTAAAGTAATCAGAGATTTCTCAAAATACATCATTCTTGTTCGGACCATAGGACTAAACGTTAAACGGAAACCATTGTTTCATTTCCTAATCATATCCTCAGAGGTATGTAATAAATAGACTATTTCTCAACTTCACATGGCCCCAAATTTAGTTCAATGCTCGGATGTTGATAAAGCGAACGCAATGCCATAAATACTGCAAATGCTGCCGATGTATTCCGTCGCCTGAATATGTACTGTTGAGATTTATTACGAAATATTGCGATTCCGCCACGTTCTGCGGAATCCCGTTCTTCCACACATCTGACAGTTGGCATCGTTTCGGAGGGTTGACATTCAGTCCCTGTCGGGCGGCGGTCCACCGCAGCGGTGGCTACCGGGTGGAGCGGCGGGAGGAGGCGGCCACCGCCCCACTCGACGCGAGCGGCGCGGAGCAAAAAGCGACGCGCGGGCGGACAGCGGAACGCACTCGGCGCGGCGGCCGCGACCGGCGCCCGCCCGCCCTCACCCCGACCGCCTCGCCGGCCCGCTCTCGCTTTTCACGCGCCGCCACTACTCGTCCCGCCCCGCGTCTCCCACGCCCCCTGGGGACGCGCAGCTGGCCGCTCGCCATGCACCTGTTCCCGCCCCGTGGCGCATCTCGTCACCCCGCCCCGCTTCTCCGTTACTACACCCCTTCCCGCCGCCACTCATTTTTGCCGTCTTCCATTTTCGCCTCAGCCCGTTTTCGTCTCCATCCATTTTCGTCTCCGCCCACTTTCGCCTCCACCCTTTTCGCCTCCACCCATTTTCGCGTTCACAAATTTTCGCCTCCCTCCCATTCTCGTCGTCACCTTTTTTCTCGCATCCCCCCTCCATCAAACTGTTCTACCTCATTCCTTTCATAATATACCTCGCCTCACACCTTCTCACTCTTCTCTGCGTTGTCGTAGTCGTCCGCTAGCGCGTTGCGCAGATACGAAGTGTGTGTTCGATTGTGCCCTACCTTGCCCTCTTTCGCCTTCTTGCTAGTGTATATTTATCATTTAATATTTATATCAATATTAACATTTTTAATTATAGTTATGCCTGTAGTACATTGCGGTGAAGTTGCTCCCCGCTCCATCCGACCCTGCCCAGAGGGGCTCTGATCCATCCGCCCTGCACCGCTCTGCGTGGCGCCGCACGTTCTCGCTCGACTTATCTCAGCCTTTACTTCGCTGCTTCCAACGTTGTCTCCAACCCTGCCAGCTTCGCCCCCTTTGGCGCGTGTTACACAGTTCAGCTTCAATCGGCAGTTTCCGCGCCCTCCGCTTTGGCTCGCCATACCTCGCGACTACACCTCTTCCCCACTCACTTCTGTCCCTCCCTTTCCCGAACCATCATCGTTTGTACTAGCCTGCATCAGAATCAAGTGCAGACATGCGGCAAGAAACGGTGATTATGTCGACCTCACCCGCTACGCAAGCCCCTTAATATACAATTTTCTATGAACTATTCCTTAGGCACTTTATTTTTTTTCTCGTGAAATTAGTAAAATAAGTACAAAAAAACCTTAAGAGTTTCGTCTCTTTGCCACCTCCGCTTCTCGACTCCATTCCCCGTCGTACTCCCTCTCCGATCCACTTTGTTCTTTCTTTCCTGTACGGTCTCGCGCTGCCGTCCCTGCTCGCCGTCTGCTACCGTCCTCCTGTGGTAAGATTTCTCATCCTGAGCTGTGGCTCCCCATACCTCGCGACTACACCTCTTCCCCCCTCACTTCTGTCCCTCCCTTTCCGAGCCATCGTCGTCTGTACTCGCCTGCGTCAGAATTAAGTGCAGACTTGCGACAAGAAACGGTGATTGTGCCGACCTCGCCCGCTACGCAAGCCTATCTATATATCCTCTTCCGTTTGTTTTCAATTATGTCGCCTTTCACTTTCTCTTCTTCTGGCTGGCTGTCAAAGTTCCATCTTCCACTCTGTTGATCAACTGCGTCAGTCGCTAGCCATTTACACAGTTCGTATTTTTCCGCGCTCTTGCATTCCTCTTGGCACCCCGGTTTGTCTTTTATCAATTAGCGCCGTGCCGAATTATTGTCATTCTGCGTCTTCCTCTCTTTTTACCCCCATTTTCTTTGTTCTCCCTTATTACTTAGCCATTCTTCCTTCACTCTTAACAGGGAGTAACAGCATGAGCTACGTTGGAGTGACAGAGGGATGATAATTACATAGCAGAGAATCGCCATATTGAGATAGGGAGATATTAAGCTTAAGGGACATTTGAAGTTAGTGTGAAGAAATCTGGTAATATTCTTGTTCATTAAATACTTTATACTTGGATGAACTATTCATTAGGTTAAAGTTATATTTACAAATTATGGAAGTTGCCATACACCTCTCCAATTCGTTTGATACTATGGTGATTATTGTTCCGTTACGTTGATAATTTCGTGTTGTTTGTGGAACACTAATAACTGAGAGCGCCGCCACTGGCCTAACCTGAAACTTCAGCGGGAGGGAGAGTCAGACGTATAATTAACGCGGCTATTATCCCCGTAATGGAGCCTGACGAGAGTGCTCCTCAATTTACCAATTATCAATTACTGTTGGATGCATTGTATATTCATGGTTAACTTCGAGTGTAATTGAAAGATTGCAATGCCATTCTCTACTAATTCATTAGAAGCGCGAAAAGTAGCATCTTCGTGGATATTTTAACAGTCACTTGCAATGAAATGGCAACGTGTATAAGATTGTAGTGTTATTGTTCATTTTCATTACACCTACCCCTTAAAAATCACAAAAGTCAGAGGGCCAAGTTGTTATGTTCAGTGAATTGAAGATGATTGATTGTAGATGGAGACAACCGGTAAATCTCTAATGAACATACACGTTCCATTGTAGCCGATTCTTATAGGGAAAAAACTTGCAATTTTAGATTGGGTCGAAGCGCATTTCACTGGCCTGTGTCGCGTAGGCAATTAGCAAATCCTTAAAATACGTTGAAAGCTGCGGGTCGACTTCTCTTAAGGAATTGGTGTTTTCTAACGCATGGTTGTAGGGTAGGGAGCTTCTCATTGAAAAATATATCTTATTTCAATCATCACCCCATTTATATCTCAAAATTCACCGTTCATAATCCAAACACTATAGGACAATGCGCTATCAGTGAAGGTATTGCTGAGCAACCAAATGTGATTCATGACGGAGATTACAAGTATATCACCAGACTCGCCCGTTTGTGATTTAGCTGTTAATGACGCTTTCCGCGACCGCAGTTTGTGCCAAATGTCTCCCTCTCTCTATTGGCCAACGTTTCCAACTTCGTTATTAATCGTGATGCCGATATGAATAGATCTTTTTTCCGGTTTCGTTTTCTGTAAATTGAAGTAGTTCTCTCGTCGCTTCTAGAACGTTAATGTGGGATCTATTCTCGATACGTGTCAACGTTTCGCCTTTCCTTTTATTCGTCACCTTACGTTCATCGCCTCATTTTAACTTAGGCCATTCCAAATAGCTCCCCTTTTTATTGTATCAAACTTCTATTGTTACCATCTTGTATTTGAGATGTCTGTCTTATCGCGAAGTTGTCATTGTCGAATTGCACCATTCTTACGTTTGCGAGGTGCTGTCTTTCTAGACTTCTGCATCCCTCTGCTCTCGTAGCTGGGTGATCACTCTGTGAGCCAGTTGTCTTCGCCACACCTTCACTTCAGCGCTATAGTGTCCACTTTGCGCCGGCCTTCTGGAGCGCTATCGTCCTTGTCATCAGCCCGGCGAGCGCTGCCCCTTTCGCCGGCGGGAGAGGTGCTCAGCTGCAGCGGTGGCGCCGCGCCGTCGCGCTGCGTAGCGCCGTGCCGCTTTCCGCCAGCCCCGTCCCCGCCCCCGCCCCCGCCCCCGCCCCCGCCCCCGCGCCGTCCGGTTAGGTCGCGTCCGGCGGTCTCGCTTGGCGTCGCAGAGGCTTAAGTGGCCGCCCCGCCCCCGCCTCTCTCCGAGCACCACCCCTCCCCGACCGCCCATGCTTTCCCCGAACCCGTCCTTCCCCGCCCCGACCTGCCCTCTCCTCTCTCGCTTTACATGATCCCGCCTCGGCGTTCCCCTCCCCGTCCGGCCTTGTCCTTTCCTCGTGACTTCGCTCTTTTCGAAGCACCCTCTTTTCTCCGATCTTCTTCACTCCATGTCCTCTCCTCTTTGCCTCGCCCTCCCTGTCCAACCTTCCTTTGTGCTCTCCTAATCCTCCCCTCCACGCTCCACTTCGCCCTCTTCTTCAGACCAACCCCAACTTGCCCCTCACGCCTCGTATCGTCTCGCCCTGTCCTGTCCGATTCGCCCTTCTGTCCCCCGATTCGCCCTTCTGCCCTTGCCCTGTCACCACATCGCTTTGCTGGGTACCATCTCCATCCCTCCCTCACCTACATCACCCCTCCTCGCCAACGATCCACAGTCGCCTCCCTCCGTCGAGACAGAGAGAGAGGCGGACGCGCCGGAGTGCTTACCCCCAGCAGGTACCCCAAGTGCTCGGGATCGCGCGGGGCTTAAAGCGGACCCGTCGAACTAGGCACTCGCCAACTACCAGCGAGGTTTACGGGGTTTTGTTTAAAGCTTCCTAAGCGATTGAAATAAATTGCGAGAAATTTCCCTCAAAGTGCGGAGTTCGCGTGATGTGTAGGAGTTGGAAACTGCGCCCAGATATTGCATCGTGGAATCGAACGGGCGTAAAGGATTGTTGTGCTTGGTCGTTCGTAGTTCAGTCATAACTGTTTTTCTTATTACCAAACTCAGTATTCGTTACGAGTCGTAACGCATGAAATTACGTGAATGCAAAACACGCAGCCACGCACGTGCTGTTGGTTAGTACAGTTATAACACCAGCGGAGCGCATCCTATAATCTTCATAATTGTTACGCTGTCCGACTTCGTGTAACGCCAAACTGGACGTGCAGCACCAGCAGCAGAAACACCACCAATATTATACCAGTTATTTATTTTTTTTTTTTTTTTGCTTGTCCTCTCAAAATACGTTTAGAAGTATTTTCGTGAATTTCCTAGAAATCAGGTAAATAATTTTGGCGACTTGTATTAAAAATTGATTGTCAGTTCAATCCTAGCAAATAAATTTATTTGAAATAGCGTACTCGTATTGAGTGATTGTTAAAATCGGAACCATGCAATTCCATTGATCTGGAACGCCTTAAGTATAAATAATTAAGCTTGAATTATTGCATAAAATTATTATCGAATCTGTTACAAAGATTGAATTGTTTCGTATTTTGCCCTTGCTGTCGATTCCTGAATGTTAGTGAGGAAAGAACAACTCTCTCCATCTTTATTAACACCAAATTATCTAGATAATGACTATTTTCGCATTCGCCGCGTGGGAGACTCTGCGATCAATTCCCTTCTATAGCGTGTTCTCTCCGCGCGGGCGGCGCCTTTCAAAGCGATTACGCGAATTCCTGCGCGTCCCAGTTCCCATGTTGGCGGAGCGCTCGCCGCCACGGGGGCTCCTTCGGCCCAGACGCATTGTGGGAGGCGATCGCACCTCTCGGGGAACACTTTCTTTGCCAGCCCGCCCATCGCTCACACGCCCATCGCTCACACGCCCACCTGCCCATCGCCCGCCCATCGCCACCCCCCCCCGCCCGCCCGATCGCCCCCCATCCGCTCATCGCTCATCGCCCGCCCTTCCACTCATCGCCCGCCCGCCTGCCCATCGACCGCCCACCCGCTCATCGACCGCCCACCCGCTCATCGACCGCCCACCCGCCCATCGACCGCCCACCCGCCCATCGACCGCCCACCTGCCCTTCGATTGCCCGCCCACCCATCGCCTATTGCCCGCCCGCCTATCGCCCATTGCCCCCCGTCCGATCATCGCCTACCGCCCGACCGCCCATCGCCCGCCCATCGCCCGCCCATCGCCCGCCCATCGCCCGCCCGCCCATCGCCCGCCCATCGCCCGCCCATCGCCCGCCCATCGCCCGCCCATCGCCCGCCCATCGCCCGCCCATCGCCCGCCCATCGCCCGCCCATCGCCCGCTCGTTCGCCCGCCTCCAAACCCGTCATCCAACTGCCCATCTCCCACTCGTTCTCACCAGTAGCCCGCCTCTGCTTCGCCCCTATCCTCCCGTCCCTTCCCCTGCTCTTCCCCGCCCCCGCAGGCGGAGCAGTCGGAGCGATTTCTTCGCGGCGCGCGGCTGCTTGGAAGAGAAGGAGCTGCGGCGCGGGAGGCGTCGTGACACTCGGCCGCCCGTAATTGCGCCTGAACGGGCCGTTAATGGCTCTTCGCGCGCGGAACACGTCGTGGGCGGAGCGGCCCCGCCGGCGAACGCCCTTGCTCGGCGGGCGCCCCTCGCCCGCGCCCGCGCAACCAGCTGACCGCGGGGGGGGGGGGGGAGATCGCTTCTGGCTGGGCACAAGTCGGAAGGTTATCTGCGGAGTGTGGGGAAGAAGACGTGAAGGTGCGAAAAGAGATGTTTTGAGAGATCGATTCTAGCTGCAGTTTCGGACTTGTGGTAACGAAAATGTGGCCGAGCAAAACGTGAAAGGTTATTGGCAGAGTTTGAGGGGGATGACATGTGCGAAGTTTTCAGACCAGTTCTAATTGAAATTTGAAACATATCCACCAAATATGTTTATTAGTATTACACAAATATTGCATTTACGAAAAAGATTTTTAAAAATCATCCTCCACAAATGTTAAATAAGCATATATATTAAGATATGCATAAAATAGTGGTATTTTTGTGCTTATTAGTTTAGTTTAAACATGTAAAGGCGGAACAATTACAGGTTCTCCATTCAATAATGTTTTTAATTAAGAGGAAACTTCACTTTATAAATTGGCTCAATTTCAATAACATACACTAGCCTGTCAAAAATTTAACATCGACATATTTCAAAATACAGATTTCGAGAAATTATTTTGCTGAAGTTATGGCAAAAATTCCGCAATTTTTACTTCACTCATCTCTTATAGTAGGTGTTTCTGTACTGTTGATCGTCCGTAGTTGTATTTCTCGAACTAGTCCGTGAATATGTTTACAGGATTAATTGGATAAAAATGCGCAGAAGTAATGTGCAATAATGCATATGCCCAGATCGAAGAAAATGATGTCAGTTGTAATAAGACTATTATTGTTTATATTTCGTATACAAAATGAGTTGTAAGTAAGTCGGCAGAAACAACATTTTTGCACTCGCTTTATTACAACTCAAAGAGAATTACTTATGAGGTAAGTGCACGAAAAGAAGTCGTGCACCTCGACCTAAATGTGAATATTTGTGGTCTCGACCATGTATCAACTTCGACAAAATCCACACACATTAGGGCTCTGATACATAAAACACTATTTCACTCCCATGTTCTCCCTGACTTTTGAATCCGACGGCATCTTTCAGAGGCTTTTGACCGACCAGTAAGCCATTCTGCCCAGTGAGCGGCGGCGTAGGGCGCGCTGGCCCTGACCGATGCGGAGCGCGACCGGCTAACGGCACTTCCGCGCCCGGGCCGTAAAAAGGTGGAAAGACCACAGCGTTTAGGGAGGGGCTGGGAAAGTATGTGGTGTATGGCGGTTCTTGGGCTTGGATAGGGTGTGGGTTGGGGTGAATTAATATCGTAGGATAAGCTAGGGACACGTAGTACACATGTCGTTGGCTGCTGTAAAGAACGTACAGTGTCTAAAACGTCTATTGAATTTAAGATCTGTGCAGCTTGGAATTATTTAGGAATGAAGCAACTGTAGCCTGGGCAGTCTTTCTACAACATAATGTACTGATGTGAATGGGTTTGGGAATCTGAGATCTCAAGATTGGAAACCTTTTTGAGGAGAACTCGGACATTTTGATGATCCTCTCATCCTTCGTTCGGCCACAACTTCGTTCTTGGTTTTCGGAAACTGTAATTTTAAGTTCTCTTTAAATTGTCAAAAAATATTGTAAGTAGATCTGACCAAGTTTCTTTTCCCGGTTTATGAAGACCTCTGAGGTTCGAAGTTCTGATATTTTGGTTGTACCAATACTTTGCTATAGGAATTATTTTAATCATGAAATTTCCATTCCAAAATAGACATGTAATTCTATTACTTTGAACATTCATTTTGAAATGAAAATCACTGGATATTGAGGTATTCCAAGTGGAAAAAAGTGTATTTCGAAGTTTCAGAATTTATCACAACTAAATTCCTCAAATTAGTATTCCTATACGTTCATGTGCTACGTAGGATACAACGGAGAATAAGGTTATTTGTTTTCTTCAAATTTAAAGCCTGTTTTAAGATTACTACGTACAAGTTCACAAAGTAAGTTTCTATCAGTCATGCACACAATTTTCTGCTATTGGTTTTCGCTGTAGATAATAGCATTCAGCAATCAGAACGAATGATAAACGTACGTGACTTTTGTGAGCCACAAGACCCTCGGTTAAGCGAAGAATAGCGGCCATATGCACATTCATCCCGTCTACCAATTAAACGCTAAGTAGCATTCCATGTCGCAAAAGCACTCCGATAAAATTGGAGTCCGCTTTTCGTAGAATTGCCCAATGAATCGCAATTGGCCATTGGCCGCTTATGCCATGCACCGAAGCGGAGAAAAAGCACAAAGGTGGCCTTTCGATAAGAGAGCGCGTGCTCCGGCGAAGGCACAATAAAAGAGCGGCTGGGCTGCAAAGAAAGGTCTGCGGCGAGCGCCCGACGGTCGGCCTTGCAGGGGCAGACGCCGGGCTGCCATCCGCAGTCGCTCGTGGATTCGCCCACTTCTGCATGCCCTACGGCTGCCCTTAACTGGACCTTCTCCCTATTTGCAACTTTTCTTTCGTTTTCTGGCTAGTTTTCCCCTATATTGCATATTTCCTTTTCTTTTTATTTTTCTTATTTTATAGTTTCGTATCTTCGCAGTCATTTTCGTTGATGCTCTGCTAATGCTATTTGTTTTCTCTTCGATATTCTAGCAATTTTCTTTTTATATTTTGATTGTAGCTTTTGTCAACGAAATTAATTATGCTGATAAGAGGTTTGGAATTACGTATACCGTTTTGGTGCGTTCCTGTTCTCACCAGCGCTGTCAAGTTTGTTTTTTTATTGTTTTGTTTCTTGGTTTTTCTTCTTTAAGTTTTATTATTTTGAATATATTCTTCTTTAATTGCTAAGAAGTTGCTTTAACACACTAGTTTAATAATTTGGGATAATCAGGTGTTTATCTGACATTTTCTCTCAAAAGGGTCTTTTCCTTACGATTCCGTTTCTAAAATAGGTTGTATATTTTTTCAGGTTCTTTGTCTGCAAGATTAATATTACGACCATAAATTGTCTATTTGGTAAATGTTTTGTTCAGATGTAAATCAAAAATAGTTATTTAGACTCTAATTGTCCTGAAAACAATTCAATGAGTGGAAATTAATTTCCTAAAGATTAATTTCGTTGCAAAAGCAACTGTTCGTGTTTGTGAAAATCTGCAAAGATCATATAAATCGGTGTAGTTCAAAGATTTTTTAATGAATATAATAGATGGTATAAAAGAAAATATTAATGGAGAATAATAAGATTAGATTTCATATTTATGATGTTGCATCTCCGAAAGCTTCATTATTTTGACTGCGACCATTATTTGTCTTTTCCACATTAACAACGGGCATAATAATGTTTTTTGAACCTTAGAAGCATGGCGTCGAGAAATCACAGCTTCTTTCTCCTCTTGCTGAGAAACGCCAATTCTTACTGATCCAGAACATTCTCCCGAACCATGCGTGCCCGATTTCCGGACCGAAACTCTTGAATCTATACTTCCATTCACACGCAGCGCAAGTGTACGAATTGACACAAACGAGTGATCTGAGGTAATATTCTAAGGAAGGCGATATTCTAAGCCTTGGGGCACCCCGGGCGGGGTCGCAGTGACGTGGCCGGGAGTTTCGTTCATGGACGAGCGCGTCGCGTCGCAGCCTGGTTTCCGCGGTGGCCGTGGAGGAGCGAGTGACCTGCTGGCCGCTTACCCCTGCGCAGGGGAGGTGGAAGGAAGCCGCGGGGGCGGGGGCGGGTCTCGCTCCAGGGAGTCCAGGAGGCCGCGCTTCGCCGCTCAGAGGAGATGGGCCGCGGCGCTACGCAACACTGACCGCGCCGCCAAGCCGAACTCGCTTATTCGTTTGCGTCTTTTGGTGCGCTTGCGCCGCGCGTGAATGGAAGTGTCGGTTCATGAGAGTTTGTTTCAGACCGGAAAAAATCGAGATTGACATGCACGGTTTGGGAGAATGTACTGGATCGGTAAGAATTGCCGTTTTCCAGCAAGAGGGTGCAAGAAGCTGCGAAATCTAGACGCCGTGACTCTAAGGTTCAAAAAACATCAAATTATGCCAGTTGTTAATGTAGAAAAGAAAAGTAAAGGTCGCTGACACAATAATGAAGCTTTCGGAGATATAACTTCATAAACACGAAACCTAATCTTACTACTTTTTATTAATATTCTCTTTTATACATCGTTTATTTTCATTAAAAAATCTTTGAATTACACTGATTCACAAGATCTTTACAGTTTTTCACAAATACGGACAGTATGCTTTTACAATGAAAATAATCTTTGAAAAATTAATGTATTTCCACTCACTGAATTGCTTTCACGACAAATGGAGTCTTTTACAAAGCCTCATAGTAGTGATGAAATGGGAAAACTAAGAAAATATATTTTCAGTTAAAAACTTTTGATTTAATTTCTCTGTATGAATAATATTAACAGTTCTATAGAATTATATAAATGTTATTTACATTATGTGATACGCGACCGTCACCATTTTCGTGCTGTTTCCAAAGAGGGGAAAAAAGCACTGGTAGAATCCATCTCGCCGGAAAAACAACCCGGAACAGATACAGGAACATGATGTTATCCACTTTCCAGAGCTCTGGGCGAATAAATGCCCGTCGGCGAAGCGGTTTGCTTCCCATACGTTACGGACGGAAAAAAGAGGAAAAACACGGGCAGTCCTCAACGCCCCTTGAATCGCCCGTTGCCAGCCGGCGGGGATGGGAGTGAGAGTGAGGGTGCGATCACGTGGTCTACCCTCGTTTCCCCTCCCTCTCATCCCGCTCCCTCCGGTTGCTCTCGAAGCGGCGCGGCCCTAGAACAAATCCCCTTTCCTTTATCCTCGCCCGCGCACATAAATTCTATTTTCCCTTTCGCTCCGCATCGCAGCGGCCACCGGCGTGCCCTCTCGGGGCTCCCCTCCCTCCACGCCACTACGTTGTCGGCTCGGTGCGCCGCTCCGCCCCCCCTACTTGCCCTCCTCCCCCCTTACCCCCCACCGTGCCCGTCTCGCCCACCGTGCCCGTCTCGCCCACCGTGCCCTTCTCGCCCACCGTGCCCTTCTCGCCCCCCGTGCCCTTCTCGCCCACCGTGCCCTTCTCGCCCACCGTGCCCTTCTCGCCCACCGTGCCCTTCTCGCCCACCGTGCCCTTCTCGCCCACCGTGCCCTTCTCGCTCACCGAGTGCTCGCGCTCTGTGCCCTTCTCGCCCTCCGTGCTCTTCTCGCCCTCTTTACCCTTTTCACCGACTTTGCCTTATTCGTTCTCTGTTCCCTCTACTCCTTCCTCACCCACCTTGCACTCCTCGCCTTCTCTGCCCTCCTCGCCTTTCTCTTCTTCCTGACCTTCCTCCCCCTGTCCGCCCTTCTTGACCTCCTTGTCCCTTTCGAAATATCTCCCATCTCACAGTCACCGCATTGCCAATAAGAAAGTTGACTTCCACATTAGTTTCCCCCCCTCACTCTTCCCGGCAACACTCCGGGGCCCTGGCGACACCTCTGTGCGCGAGGGAGGGTGGGGGTGGAGGGCTTCTTCGAATCCCCCTCGGCTAATGCCCACCCAACGGCTGGTTTCTCCCTGGTTTGCGCCTTGTCAGCTGAATGTTACTGGCGTTGGTCAGACCTCTGACTGCCCGCCAGCAATGGGGTATTGCTCTCTGTCAATCACTATTCCCACCCACCCCACACACACTACACACACACACACACACACACACACACACACACACACACACACACACACAACCCTTCTCTCCCCATCGTCTATCCTTCGCCCGCTCTCTCCCCATCCTCCGCCAGTACTCTGCCAGCCCTCGGCGTGCTCTCTGCCCGCCTTCCTCCTGCCATCCACCTAACGTCTGCCCACCTTCCGCAAGCCCTTCCGCACGACCTTCCGCACGACCTTCCGCACGCCCTTCCGCACGCCCTTCCGCACGCCCTCCCGCACGCCCTCCCGCTCGCCCTTCCGCACGCCCTTCCGTACGCCCTTCCGTACGCCCTTCCGTACGCCTTTCCGCACGCCCTTCCGCACGCCCTCCGTACGCCTTCCGCACGTCCGCACGCCTTCCGCACGCCTTTCCGCACGCCCTCCGCACGCCCTCCGCACGCCTTTCCGCACGCCTTTCCGCACGCCTTTCCGCACGCCTTTCCGCACGCCTTTCCGCACGCCTTTCCGCACGCCTTTCCGCACGCCTTTCCGCACGCCCTTCCGCACGCCCTTCCGCACGCCCTTCCGCACGCCCTTCCGCACGCCCTTCCGCACGCCCTTCCGCACGCCCTTCCGCACGCCCTTCCGCACGCCCTTCCGCACGCCCTTCCGCACGAATTTCACCTTTTATAAGCCGCCCTCACGCTCTCCGGCCGCCTTCCGCACGCCTCTTGTCAAACATTACGCTGACCCTTAGCACGTCCTTTCCGACCCTATGCTCGCCTTCTTCGGTCCAATGCTCTCCCGCCCTTGGCCCACCCCTTCGGGATGTCAAAACACAAAATTCATTACAAGACTTTGAAAGTAATTATTGTAGTATTCATTATTCTAAATTGTTGCCACTTCTTTAGCCGAGAATCACACTGAAAGTGTTCCTGCCCTTGGCCTTCCCATATCTCTTCCTCCGCCCGCCCCAGAGTTGGAGCAGTCTGTAGACGATCGCTGTACCCTGAGAGCAACCCTCCCTAATCGCCTTGCGGTGGAGGTAAGACGACGGGAGAGAACAAGGCGGCTCCGCATTCGGCGCGTTGTCTCTGTGCCATGCATGAAGTTAATTTAGAGAACGTTCAAGCCGATTAATTAGCGAAACCTGCTTGTTACTTACATCAATTTCTAGTATCCGAAGCTGCTTTAATTATCTTGTGAATTATAATGATGATCAAGTGTTATTACATATAGTGTCGTTTCTTATTGTCAGTGTATGTTATATTATGTTATTATTGTTAAAGTATGTAAAGATTACTGCCTGAATTTCTACAATATTCAATTAATTGTATTGGTTTTATGATCTTAATAAAAAACTTATTTTAGTGTCTCTTAATTAACTATTTATTTCTTGGCGTTCCCACCCTAGTTAGAACCCTTTTTAAAAATTCTATTGTCCAGGTTTGTTGAAAACCAAAAAAAATTCAATATTTATTATTACTTGAACATCGCCACATTTTGCCGACCCGTAACACGGTTACGTATTAATGAAAAGGAGTTTAATGTTCTATTACTCAAAAACAGGAATAAGTTAAGTCAAAGAGCACGTATGAATATGTTATTTGAAAGAATAAACTTATGTAAAAAATATAATTGATTCGATCCCTACAGTGTGCTATGATGCAATAGAATAGTTAAGTTTCGCCATCTCGGTTTTAAATGTTTAATTATAATTGTGCGTAGGAAAGGCAAATCAGTTTTCGATGCTTTCAGATACACGTTTTTCCTCTGACAACCGACTATATTGTTCGCTATATTACATTTTGATTTTGCGCCCTTCCAGGATGTATTTCACTTCAGAAATGGAACATATATATCTATTTGCGGAGTTATGAAAGTATGTCAAATGAATAGGAAAACCATACAATATGATGTTCGTCGAATTGCTTCAATATGTGAAAGAGTACGTAATGAAATAAATCAGAAACTAAATATTAATGAATTCTGTTTGTTCTACAAACGCAACTTTGCTCATCCAATCTGCTTTCACGGAACTACCAGAACAGTTGACATGCAAACTAATGCTCTGCATATTTCAAAATTAAACTCTCTCTTTATTGAACAAGCATTTTTTTGTTTGTTTGTTCGTTCAAAAACGTGATTTATACCCAGGTCGAATCTATATGTTAAGCCCGATTAAAAACGGTAAATGAGATCCTCGCTATATCTGCCCCACTTAACTATTAATACCAGCGCTCTTGAATTGAAACGAGTCTATAAACTCATATTGGGTAGGGATAGAATAGAAAAGTACTGATTTCATTTGCTTTTCATATTCCGGATATGAAAAAAGTTAATTCTCTAATACTTAAATATTAAAAGTCCTTTCGCAGCTTCAATATTTGCTACCTTTTATTCTCAATATTGCCTGGTAATAATTATAAAATAGCAAAGAGTTGCTCGATTAGTTGGTAAAATACTGA
This sequence comes from Teleogryllus occipitalis, assembly GCA_011170035.1. Taxonomy (NCBI): domain Eukaryota; kingdom Metazoa; phylum Arthropoda; class Insecta; order Orthoptera; family Gryllidae; genus Teleogryllus; species Teleogryllus occipitalis. The sequence continues at coordinate 163,975 of BLKR01008971.1, forward strand.
GTGTTCAAACAAAATTATTTCACTTAAGACAGAAGTTAGTATGGCAAATATAATAAAATGCACCTACATCGAATATTCCAAAAGAAAATGCTACCACATAAAGTAATTTTGATAAAAGCATGTGATATGGAACACAAACCGAATAGCTGTGATGATTCGAGTTCGCTCTTATTTTAAAATTTCTGCGAGTCATCGACTTCAACGTGGAAGGATGTACTAATGTGAATGCTCTTGGATGCCAAGGTGACGTCGTGTAAAAGGCTAGGTTTTCGGCAATTGTGTTGTAGTTTTGTGGTCGCATGAGTCTAGAATTTTAGTTGCGAATGTACAAACACCACATAGAGTGTGAAATACTTGCGTAGAAAAAAGGAAGGATTATTATCTCGAACATGGACAAAAGACTAAATGAACGCACTCTCCAAAGACAATGTAGTGTGTTCGTCGTTCTTGTAAGAGTCTTACAAAATTGCGATCGATAGAAAAGAGTTCCAATCCGTCTGAAATCATGAAATGTGGTTGTCAGCTACAGACATGACGCAACTATCGAGAATTAATTATCAATGTTATAATAATTTCTCCGTCTTGTAATGAATTTTCTACTTTTACGAACCGAAAACGGCTGTACTACTTCACCCCTTTACATATGTAGAGTCGTCGATGAAATTTAAACATCTCATGACGGGTCATGCAAGTCCAATCGTTTAATTTCGCCTTTTCCTTTGCGTCATGAATTGCAGTGTTTTAGCATCTGCTGCGAATAGGTAAAATGCTTCTTTTCTCGCCGCGTTGCCTCTCTGCCACCCCCTAGCACATACTGCATCACATTCTCGAAGTCGAGCGTCGGGAGTTGTTTTCAGTTGGGATTACGCAAATGGGATGTCTTCTCGTGAACGTGCTCTAGATGTGGCATACATGAATACGAAATTTACTTACTGCATTAACACCCTCGCCTCCTTCTTTAAAGATTCGTATGGCGATTTTTAACATCATAGATATTTTTGACGTATTTTGAGTCAGCTTTTAGTATGCTACATGTAAAACAAATATTTTAACTTGGAATATTTATACGATTTTATCCTTACTTACTTTAATGTTTATATTTTTAATAAAATGGATTTTGTTGAATTAAGTTGCAATATTTAAAGCAACGAGAATCGCGCAAACTAGAACAATACACTGTGTTTTTAGTACTACGCTAGTTTTTTTTCGTACTGAAAAGTACATAATCGAATTTGCACTTCTTTAAGCGTCAATGGAATCCTACTCTCACCCTCTTGCTTATAGAACATCATCTGTGAAATCTTTCAGTTGACTTTGGGTTGCAACGGGCTTGAAGTCTTTTATGGCCTTAGATGTCATCTGCTCGTCCAGATTTCGTTGCCACGGTTTCCTATGAATACTAATGTGCCAGTGGACGTCAATTACGACAGTGGTACAAAACAGGCCCATTTCGCGCAAATTAGTTAATTTAATAAAAAATACATTTGATGTCGGAAAATTGTTGTATTTGCACCGTTATATCTTGTGAAGACTTAATTTCATTTTTTTTACTTCCAGAAATCTTTATTCCTTTTACTCCATTTTCTGGGAACTTCGTATTAATTCCTTTTCTTTTCGTAATCATGAACACCATTTTGCACTAGACATTTCTACTATAAAGCAAAACGCGTTTCAAAGTTCTCTGTATATTAAATTTCATGGTAATTATTCCAGTTCATTGTAATTATGTAAGTAATCATAAACATCACTGGAGCCACCACCGCAATCAACGCCTCCATCCACGTCCCCGCGTCGACTGCTGTGCCCGCCTCCTCCGCCAGCCCCGCCCCCACCGCCGCCCCCGCCCCCACCGCCGCCCCCGCCCCCACCGCCGCCCCCGCCCCCACCGCCGCCCCCGCCCTCACCGTCGTCCCCGCGTCCACTGCTGTCACCGCCTCCACCGCCACCCCCACCACCGCCCCCGCGTCCACCGCCCGCCCCCCGCCCCACCGCGCCGCCCCCGCCGCCGCCACCGCCGCCCCGCCCCCACCGCCGCCCCGCCCCACCGCTGCCCCCGCCCTCACCGTCGTCCCCGCGTCCACTGCTGTCACCGCCCCCCCCACCCCCACCACCGCCCCCACCCCCACACCCACCACCGCCCCCACCCCCACCCCCACCACCGCCCCACCTCCACCACCGCCCCCACCCCCACCACCGCCCCCGCGTCGACTACCGTCTTCGCGTCCACCGCCGTCCCCGCCTCCATCGGCATTCCTCCCGCCACCACCAGAGGCCCCCGGAGGAGCGCGGGAAGCGGCCCGGAATAATCGGCGACGTTTGCAGCGTCGGCTCCTCGCTTCGCCAAAGCCCCGCCCCCTGCCGCCGCCCTCTTTCGCCGGGCCCCTCAAAGGAGGACGCGGCCGCCGCGTCGCATCGCGTCGTCGCAGCGGCCATCCGCCAAAGAAGTCCGTCCGCCGCTCCTCCAGTACGGTCACGGGCACTCGGCGCCCCTGCCGAGATGAAGGCGCTCGTCACGGGCTGCGATTGGTCCCAGCAAAAGCCGGTTGGTGGAATCGTAAGGATTCAGTTTGTACGAGTTTTTCAATCCTTTGCCTCTTACTACCTTTTCTCGAAGGTTTGGTTTGTGGGTAAAGAATGCAATGCCAGTAATTTGCTATTGTCTTTGAATGAGTACGTGTTTTAAGAAAAAAGTAATTATGATTATAAGGTTAAATACACACATTACATTATATTCGTACAATAATCACAAGCTAGCAAGAAAATATCTTCCTTCTTCGAATATTTACAAACTCTCGAAAGTGTTTCTTCCCCTAATTTCCAGTTTTTATTACGTTAACAATACATTATAGCAACCATTCGTGTAATCCTCTAACATAAAGAATTATTTATCTATGTAAAATACATCATTTTATAGTAAAATAAAACAACCCTTAGAAAGAATTCAGTAAATGTTCATTTTAGTATTACATACAAAAAGTGCAGATTCATATAGTGTGTAATGTAATACTCAAATAAAAAACTGAAATTTTTTGTCATGAAAATAGGTTTCATGGAGAGATTTGAAAATATATTTCTTGAATTATTTCCATCTCTACATTATTTTTAGTTCCAGAAAAATGTTATTGTTCTCATATAAGTTGTAAAACATTCCTTCAAATTTAACGCAATAACATTTCGACTAATCCATATCATTTCTTCTTTCAACGTTTATCTTTTAATATTGAAAAATTCTTGATAGAAATTATTTTCAACGTACTGAGAAAAAAAGTACTCCATCACCCAAAATACGTATTAATATAACGACAAGCCGGTGATTGTTTTTTCTCAGTTAAACTTGAGAGAATGAAACAAAACGAAAACATACATATTGTCAGCTATTGAATAATAATGAATCTCTAAACTATCAAAACTGCAGTTAGTTTTCAACTGACAAGTTTCTAGTTCTCGTGTAAACAATACTTCATTGTGTTTTGTCATTACACGTGTGACGAAAAGAAGTATAAAACGTCTCCGCTCAACATGGGAGACGAATCGTCGCATGGTATGTAATTAATTCCAAAACGACGCTTATTTGCATCGGAAAAGAGGTGAAAGTGGTCTCTTTTACCGGAGATTCATAAAGTCTCCCGGCGTTTATGTTAATTAAAGGCGAGCGAAAGTAAACAAAACGCGGATGGCAGTCGCCTCTTGCGTGAGCAGGAAGTCCCAGGTCGGGGCGTGATTGAGTGAGGAAGTGAGTTGGATGTGGGAGAAGAGAAGGTACCAACGAAACGAGAACGAAAAATAGGTGAGCAGGGACGTCGTAATGGGGGAGAAGGGTGGTCGGAGCGAGGGGGAAGGGAGATGTATGGAGTGTGGCGGCGGAGCAATGTCGGCAATCAAGACGGGTGGGTTGGGGAGCGGGACTGGAGAGGAAGGCTGAGTCCGGCGCAGTGGGTCGGAGGCAGATCGGATCTGTGTGGTTGCTGAGCAGTGTGGGACTGGATGGGGTGAATTGGTGTCAACGGAGTTGTGGAAGAGGAGATAGTCGTAGCGGAGTGCGACGGCGAAGTTGCGGAACGGGATGGGAATGTCACGGAGCAGGACGAATAGTGACGGCGCAGGGCGATGATGTCACGGAGCGGGATGGGTAGAGGCGGTGCGGAACGGGGAAGTCGCCGAGCAGGAGAGTGAATTTGCATGGCGGGAGGGGAAGCTGAGTCGCGTGGCGGGGAGGGGAAGCTGAGTCGCGTGGCGGGGAGGGGAAGCTGAGTCGCGTGGCGGGGAGGGGAAGCTGAGTCGCGTGGCGGGGAGGGGAAGCGGAGTCGCGTGGCGGGGAGGGGAAGCTGAGTCGCGTGGCGGGGAGGGGAGTCGCGGCCGGGAGGTTTCAGTGGGGGGAAGCTTGAGTCGCGTGGCGGGGAGGGTGGCTGAGTCGCAGCGGGGGAGGGGTAGCTGAGTCGCGTGGCGGGGAGGGGAAGCTGAGTCGCGTGGCGGGGAGGGGAAGCTGAGTCGCGTGGCGGGGAGGGGAAGCTGAGTCGCGTGGCGGGGAGAGGAAGCTGAGTCGCGTGGCGGGGAGGGGATGTTGCGTGCCCTGGCGGGGAGAGGAAGTGGTGAGGCGAGAGGGAAAGGGAGAGGGACGGACCTGAAACGCCGCAGACGCTTTCAGTCGAGAGTGGCGTGCAGTCCTTGCTATTTCAGCTGTCCAGTTCACACAGAGCTGCCTCTGCTTTCGAGACTCAAGACCACATGCACGTCGCGGAGTTTCCTGATAAACTTAGTTTTTAGCTGGTGTTTTAATTCTGACCAGTGGTCATATTGAATTGGTGGAAATATGGCAGAATAAATAATTACCATATTTATTGATTAAGGAAGTAAAACTAATTCATTTTCAGAAGGGTTGTGTGATGCTGATTTTTCATTATGAGTATGTATTCGTCTTGCTGGGTATTGCTGCAGTGGAAAACATTTATAGCTATGCTATCATAAAAACATTGAACACCTTATAACCCTCAACATCCTTCTCTTTCAGAATTACGTAGCTTCAAGGAACTATGATAATTCGAACAAGGTTTACTTCAGATTTACGATCTTGTAGTGAATTTACTTCCCTTGCGGGTAAGATCGTTCTTAAGCTCGAAAGACATCTCCATAAAAAATGAACATTCAGGGAAAAGGTCAACGACGGCCACTGACCTGGGAATTTTTCAGCCGAATTGCCTGCTTCCGTACCTCACAGCCCTTTTCCACTTTCTGCAGTTCGTCGGGATACATTGGTCCGAAACTCACCAAAAAGCGTGCATTGCAAATAATGAAATGCGAGGAAAGGAAAAGACGGTTATAAAAGTTATTTTGAGTATACAGAAAAAAATATTTGCAGCACTAGATGGTATTATGCGGCACTAGGTGGATTTTATCTTACAATATAATACGCAAAAGTTTCTACTCGTTTTAAGTTTCATGGGATATTGCCAGAAACAAATAAATTTATCGTGAAAATACTTAGAGGAGAATTGGAAATAGAGAAGAGACCCAGCGTAAGATTTTTATTTAAAATGAAATAAGTCACAGCATATCGCCATGAAAAATGGTAGAATGGATCAGAAACTTTTCAAAAATCTGTCGTGAATAAATATGTTAAATTACTTTTTTTCTAAATATTTTTATGCATTTGTTGTTAGGTCATTTTTATGGAAATATGCGCTGCGAAACCTATGAAAACGTAGTTCACAGGCATCCATTGACACCACAAAGGCACACGCACTGAAAACTGAGAAGAGGTTGGTTTTCCTATCCTACTTCATCTGGCTGGCTACATCTGGTGAAAGAAAGAAGCGCTTTCATTTTCGCTTTCGTGCACATATTTTAACACCAGATGTAGCATTACTTGTAAACAAAGCGATGTTAAGTTTCCCATTCTTAAAAATATAATATTGAGGTTTCTCCCAAACCTGAAGGTGTCCTTCTGACTTAGTATAGTCTAGACCTTTAACGTAACCACACCCAGCTGTGGCTATCAGCTATCTTGAATTGACCCACTCACAGTCCAAGAACTGCTATTTCACATCAAACGCCAATCGACATCGCGATGGTAGCAGGCAAGCCAGACCCACAAATTGTAATTCACACATTTCCTGATATATCCTCAGAAATCTTTTACCCGTCCCACCCGAGAAAACAAGGTCTTTATTCATTGATCCTCCGAAACTTCGTTACCGTCGTTGGTCCGCGCAGGCCGTGGAGTTGGAGCAGCCCGGTCTACTGTGCAGGGTGGCGCTGCTGGCAGCATCGCGTGCACTCGCGAGGACGTGGCCGCACGCGCCTCCGCTAATGCGCTTAAATCGCAGGAGCGGGCGCGCGCGCGCTGGCGGCGGGGCGTGGTCTTGCGGTCACCGGAGCCACCTGCCTGGCTACCTGCTCTTGGCAATTTGCTTTCGAGCGCCGTGCCGTACAGCGGATAGGCAACCATTCGAGCATCGGAGTCGTGCGGGACTGCTGTTTTCCCCTTGCCGCCCTGGAACGTGTTATGAATTTCGCAACTCCAGCTTGTGAATCGCTACCGATTGGTCCGTGGAAGAAACGAAATGTTGCTGGATGTTCGTTGATTAGCTCCTATTGTGCTCCTCGATCTTTCCATCTGTATTGGGGTCGAATGATTCTGCTCGTGGCAGCAGTATGCAGCACACCTGCTATTTGAGAGTAATGATTTTGCAATTAACGTTTACTTTGTATTCCTTGTTAAATAGTTTCCTGTATGAATACGTGGCAACATGTGAAACAGCAAAACGAAAAATCACGATCGATGTGGTATCTCTCCTATAACCAACATTGGGTAGCTTTCCATACCTCTTTGAATCTGTTCGAGCATTGGAGGTGAGCGGGTCTGTTCGATACTCTTGTTAAATCGGACACAAATTTCCAAGAAACGGATACTATACCTAATTCGGACGTACTATATTTGTATATTTATGAATTCGGTCTCAAGGAACCAACGGGTCGAATGTAGAAGTAGTGAAACTTAATTATGTTTGATGTAATAAGCAGTTCATAGTGTTTCACAAATACATAAGAACTATGTGATCTGTACTGCTGGGTAGAAAAGCTTCGTGTGTCGTCAGTGATCCCAGAAACCGCGTTTCTGGGATCGTTTTCATTGATTCGTGTTTCTGGGCGAGTCATCTGCTAAGGTAATTAGTCACTTTAGGGTTTAATTTGTTATTGCAAGAGGCGGCGGTCGACCTTCCCCTGCTGTACGGCGCGATCCGGCGCATACATACACGTCCACTTGCTGTATTTCCCTATTCAAGTATCTCCAACCAGCGGATATCGCCCTAGCCGGTATAAGCTCCATACTCCCAGCTAGTATCCCGGTGTGGTAGTGTAGTGCATTTAAGTGTAAATGTGTGAAAGTAATGGGTGAGGAAATAACAAGGAAAAAGGAAAAGATCGCGCTCGTCCGTGGCCCGTTTGTTAGAGTACAGCTCCGGCAGTCGCCTGTTAGTCGGAGAAATCACGGAAAACTACGGATAAGAGCAGCCGGCCGCTAGAATTCTCCTTCAGAGTGGCTGGACCCGATCTATAGTTGCAAATCGTGCTATCACGGGGGCTGGAACCCTGGGACCTCCCGATCAGAGCTAATGCGATCCGATCAGTTGATGCCCTGAACCACGTACGCCGGCAAGAGGAGGATGTGTTGCATAGATCGTTAACGATCGCAGCCTCATCTCATCATGTGTCAGGTCGACGTGGCCGCGATTGAGACGATGGGATATTGAGTCCCGCATCTCTGCTGCGCGTACCTCACTACCTGTTCCGTGTTGGCGCTTTCATTTGAGATTCAATTAAGCATACAAAGGGGATACTTGCCAGCGTAGCGGAGGTTTGTTAGTAATTCAAAGGCTAATTATCTTGAAGTGTCAAACATGAAGTACCGTGAAGCGGGGGCCGGCCTCGCTTGTTCACTTCTGGACTTCGTAAAAATGTTTTTAGAGAGTTGACCTCATGGTGGCGTCAACCGTGCTATTTTTGTTTTCAACATGATCGCGTGGTGTAATATTCTGAGCATCTACTCTCCCTTTTGAGAAGTAGGCAATTTAAACGTGACTTCTTGTTCATTTTTCAACTGCTAGATACTTTATTCTAAAATGCATACCTTGCGTAGACAACATTAATAGAAAATTAAATATCTTAATAGTTCGTCAGTTAGAAAAAAATCAAAAGTTGGTTTTAAATTGAAAACCTGTTTTCAAGGTAGATGGTTGCAATGCTTGTGTTTCTGATTGTATTATTTACTTTTCTAGTTTATTGTGGGAATCTTTTTTCCCCTCACTCTTGTTTTCTTAATTTATGTAGTTTCATTTTAAGTGTCTTGTCATTTTTTACGAAATTTTAGTCTCAGATTAAGGGAAAATTTTGTGAAACTAGGACGTAAGTCTACTTCGCAATGTGGTGCCGTAAATATTTATATGTAAACAAGGATGAAATAAGTGGATCTGAAATAAACATTTTTCATAGTAATGTTTCTAGTGCTTTATTTATATTGCGATTTACATATGTTGTGTGTCTTATTCAAATGCTTTCCGAGTTTATTAATATTATTATGAATATTATTATTATTATTCATTTGTTTAAAACTAGCATGTGTGATGGACATTTGTTATTATTGCTGTCTTTTGATATTTACTTTACATATATGTATCTTTTTCTTGCAGGTAAGGATTCAGTCATTCAAATTGCAGCTTGGCAACGTACGAAAATTCGAGATGCTTATCACTCGAGCAATGCAGGTGTGAGTATAGACGTAACTTGTAATTTAAATTTGCAAATTCAGAAAAGCACTCACTTCCCTTTTTTTTATTAATAATGTCTTTAATTAAATTATTCACCTGGATTCTTGTTTTAACATTATTTTTCTTCTGCTCTAATGCCTCGTTGAAAATGCAGAATTCGTCTGGACTGGCGTAAGGTGATCTTCGCTCCTCAGAAACCTTTCACTGCTCCGTACCCCCCACCCCCCACCCCCTGTAGAAAGTCTGGAGTTCAGAAATGAGTTACAAATTCAAAAGATTAGTTTTACCTACAACGGCAGACACGCGCATTCAAAATCTGGCTCGTGATGAAATTAAACATTTTGACTGTTAAATATTCTATTGTATATATGCCCGTCTTGTTTATGTAAATTGTGTAACCCTTCCAAATTTTACACTTAATCGTGAAATCTTTAAATTTTATGGATTTTACCAATTCTTGGGACTTGTTCAGGGATAAAATAACGTACGGCAAGGTAAGTTTAATAAGAAATCTGGAATTAAATAGTTGTATGTTTTCCCTCAATGTTTCTATAATGTTACATTCAAGCTAATACAATAAGAGAAATACCCTAAGAATTATTTCACGAACATTGTGCTCCATAGAAGTACTTTGTAGAATGATAGTGGAGTTAAGTGAGATCTTTTCGTCGGTTCTGGATCACCTTGAAAATAAGTTTACATTTTCGACATTATACTATATAGTTTGTCGATTTTTGTGCTATAGATTTTGAAACACCGTTTATTCTTTATTAGGTAAGAATTACTTGTGTAGAATTAAATTTCAATTTTTTAAACTCTGGTTAATGAGGTTAAAGAATGACCACATAAATCCCAGCTTTCGTAGTTCCTGTCGCGACCGCTTGTGTGCGCTGCAATGCTCGCTTCCAAGCGATGCATCGGCGTCGGCACTGTTCTTAGCGCTGCCTGGTGGCAAACGGAGAGACCCGAAGAACTCCACTGAATCTCTGCGGCAAACAAGCGAACTTCTTAGTAGTTTATAATTTTTTCGACGAGAAGCTTGTTAGAACTATCAAAATTTATACAGTTAATTAAATGGTTAATGGGAGAAATATATCTCTAACTAAAACAATATACAATTAAAGTATATATGACAATTTTGATGAAGAATTAACGTGAAGGAAAAAACTACAAAAGAAAGAGTAATTTCACCACTCAAAAAAATTTTAGGGAGTTTTAATTGAAACATAAATGGAAAAAATCCTTAAACACAGCAACTTTTAAAGAAAAAAAAGCTCCCAAAATTTTCAGATGAGCTCTCAACCGCCTTTGTAGGTGGTCTGTGGCTAGTCCGTAACAATCGTTGGGCACTTAGCTCTTGATTCAATTGTAATTTATGGGCTTACTTATTGCTTTACTTTTTGACAAGCGTCCACAACTTTTGACTGTACTCGATGAATATTATATAATTTTAAAAATAGTAAAATGGATAAAGACTTCATTTCTGTACACTGTTCTGTATCTTGGTTCCGAAGGAGATGTTAAATAGTTATTTGTATTATTGTATTCTTTCTTTTTAATGTTTTTTGTAGCCCCGTATTTCCCATCTTTAAAATCGCCTGATCTGAAGTTTTATTAGAGTAGGTGATTATGGAGATCAGTGAAAGATACTTTCTCATTTTATGTTACACATTATAATGCACTCCGGTTTTCCGTCGAAAGAAAATCCTCTTTCGAGTTAAGTTTCCCCATTTCCTTGTGAATATTCGCATTGAGTTATATCGGGGAATATACTGCTGCGTACTTTTCCACTTCTTGGTTCAAAAAGACTGCCATTTTTTTCCGAAATTGCTTTCTGATCGCGCCATTCTTTGACTTGTGTGAATACCCCTTATTGAAAATTAAATCCATAATATTGTGAGTTTTATTTTCATTAGTAAATATTCAACCGTAGTTAGGCCTAATACATCATTACTTGTTAATTTTAATGTTATATTCGCGAAAATAAAATTGTAATTAACAACAAGAACGAAGTATCGTTTCTGAACATCATTATTTAGAGAACGAAACTTTTTTCAAAACTTGATCAGAGAATTACAGTGTGACATTCGTGAAACTTGAAAAATAAAATTGAATGCAAAGTGTGGCAAATTGGCGTGTATTGACTGTTCCCTTAATGATTTTGGATGTTGCATTTTGCATTGATCATTGAATATCATGGGCAGCATTCTGACAAAACAATCTCGTTTGGAATATTCATAGTAATTCTACAATTTCTCTGAATACTATGAGTAACCAGTTAAGAATAGGCTATCACTGTATACGATGCATCATAGCATCTCTTTAATAATAACTACACCACCTTCAAGAAAAAATCATTTAATTATTAATTATATGTTCATGCACGCAGCTTTTTATCTGAGAAGAACAAAGCCTTTCAAGTGAAATAATTTCCTTATGGAATCACGTAATATATATTGATCGTGTCTTTTTGTAACAATTCAGAAGCTGGTTTTCAAGACCTATTTTATAATTCAAACATGAAGAACAACTTCGGAATACAAACTGGAGAAACGTGTCAAATTTATAATCCGAGATTATTATTTGTATAGAAATTAAGAAATTAAGGAGGCCTTGTGCAGATGGTGGGAAAGAAGTGTAAAGAATTTTTACAAATCAAAGCTCAATTTGGAAGAATAGTTACAATAAAAAGGCTTTTCACTTGCTAAATGGAGTTGTCCACTCATGGCTTCACAGAATATGATTTGAATTATCTACCACTTCCGACGCCCTCTATCGTATTTCCGTGGTGCGTGAAGACCTTCCTTTGCTCAGCCCAAGTTTAGCGACCGCACCGGATGTGGTTCGCGCTTTCATGTGCGATAGCTGCACTCAATGAAGAGCACTCGTATAAGAGCACGAATGCACGGTATAATATTTCCATCTACTTAAGTGAAATTCAATTACAAATCAATCTCGAACATAGTGCCTGAAATGAAACGCAAATGGTTACTTTGTCTCATTTTTCCTCGAATATTTTCCGGACCAAGATGCCCTGAATATCGCCCATTGGGCAGGTCTGCATAAACGGTAATGTGATGTATTGTGGCGATGTAGTGATGTTCCCATTGACGTATTTCGTACAACTTCCTTGCGTGGGATGTATATAAATGGGGGAAAGTAATTGGCATGAATTTAGTGATAATGTTCCTTGGGACGTGAATTTCGTTTTCCTTTGGATCTGACAGAAGACTTTGCAGCTCCGAACGCGCTCACGAGGGTTTGGTTTGAACTCGGTGTGTTTCGCTTCCTTCCGGTCTGCGGTCGCCAGTAGAGGCCGGAAGTTGCACGCGTGAGCGTGTCACCAAAGATAAGGCGCCGCTGGTAGCAAATTCTTTGGATCGGTTGCTGGGAAATGCCATTCTCTAACCAGGAAAACTCGAGGATGTGGGACAAGATCAAGAAGAAACATTCAATTTTTTTTCTGCTCATTTTATCCATTAAATGTATGATACACGTTTAATGTATTTTAACGTGGTAAAGTTGATTCTGGTTATCTTCTTGTTAACGGTGGCTTCTTTGATTTAGCTTGTTAATGAAAAATAGTTTTGCTGTTTATTTGATGAAGCCTGTTTCTGCTGTTATCTTGTTATGGAAATTAGACACCATGTGTCTTAATTTTAATAGTTTTCGAGGAATATAAGTAATTCTAAAATTCACGACCACAAATTAGTAATTATTAGAATTTTTCTCATTGCATAAGTAAAATACTTTAGCTTGCCGATATTTGTAGACTTTATAATTCTCTCATCAGGACTTTGTATTGATATAAAATATACATTTATTATCTACACTGGTTCATATAGCATATATGACTTTAACAAACATTTTAAGACAAACGTTTCTTGGAGATGGTATACATAAATATTCATTACATCCACATTTTACATCATTACAAATGTAATATTCTTCGATATATTACTGTAGAATTAGCTAGATGCGTGTGTCTACCAAAGGCTCACAGGAATATTTTCAACACTTATTCACTTTCTTGTTTATCTTGCCTCGTCTCGTTTTCATTCTCCTGATCTCGAAGTTCATATTGTTGCTAAACATATTTTCTAAAAGGCAGGATAACTAAAGCTATGTACGCTTTGAAAGAGTATTGTGTACATCGCTGTGTTCTTTTCCCGCCCTTTTGAATGTCTCTTCCTTTGTGTCACTCCCGTCACTCACCTGGTCTTGATTTAGAGATGCTACTCCTCGGCAGCAAATTCTCGAGAAAGAATACCCTCGTTAAGGACCGGTGCACATTCCAGGAGCACTCAACGTGTGCCACGGAAGGGGGCATGAAGGCTTTTGGGAAAATGTTCCAGGAGAACCGCGCGTGTTATCACGAGCTCGTGTATGAGGCTCTGTGGCACCTAACGAGGTACGCCTCTCGCCCCGCCCCTCATTTCTCCACTCCTGCTCACGATCCTTGCTCCCACACCCGGTCATCCTTCTGCCCCCTGCGACCTTGTTCCCCAAGCTGTCACCACCCATGTCCTCCGCGTCATGACTCCCAAGCCATGTCCTCCACACCATGTACCACGTGCCATGTACTCCACGCCATATACCACGTTACATATCTCCCACCCAAGACCTCCGCATCATGAGCTCATGCCTCCCACCCCATGACCATGCCATGTTCCCTAAGCCATGTCCCCACGCCCTTTACCACATGCCGTGTGCCCACCCAAGTCCTCCGCGTCATGAGCTCCTCATGTCCCCCACCCTATGAATACCACACCACGCCATGTTCCCCAAGCCATGTCCCAATGCCATGAACTCCACGCCATGTCTCCCGTACCATTCCCCATGCCATGTACCCTCACCCTGTTAATCTGATACTCGTATGGTAACACTGCCCCATTTCACTTTTTTCTAAGCTCCTGTAGTGTTTCCCTCGCGTAGCGATGTATTGGGTCATCGCCCTCCCGTTTGAGGCATGCTCTTAATTTTCTCCGCAGGCACCGTCGCTGCCTCCTCATGCCCTTTCTTCCCTGTTGCCCTCCATGCCCCTTTCCCGTCCCTGTCTCCCTACGCAAGCCATGTGTCTTGCGGCGCGGAGCTCTTGTAGTCCGTTTTTGCCCGCCGCCGCCGTAGCGCCTCTCCTGGGGTAGGGTTACGTCGCGTCCTCGTTCCTTCGCGTCTCATTATGACGAGGCAGAGGACCCGGCGCGGAAGGGGGCGTCGCCAGCAATGATGGAAACGAGTCGAAACACACTCGCTATTGGGCAAACAAGGCAACCGCCGACTGGAGAACCTTAAAACTTAAGTCATGAGAAGTATAGTTTCGTTTCTGACTGAAAGTGATAGAGTATTATTTTACGACTGTATAAAAATGAAACACCCGCATACGTAATATCTTCACAAAAACAGTCGTATAAAACGTGGTAGGATCATACTTTCTACACATAATTTTACGTTTTGAAATAAATCTAGTTATACATCTCGATTTTTCTGTAGTGGCTGATGACATTGTCATGTCATTGTTACACCTCGTATAAAATAAATCTTTTCAACAGTGGCAAGCATATTTCTGAGGCCACGAGCCCCGTTGAGAAGGACGTTCGCGAATTAATTAAAAAGATTCAGTTTATAAGGCAGGAGATGTAACAATGATCTAATGTTATCGGTCACTTTATAAAAATAGTAATTTAAAGTAAACTTTTGGTGTTGTACTTCATGTTTAGTGTTAAGACAGATATCATACTACAAAGCAAACCCAGCCGCTTGTATTATTTTAAGTGTCAAAAAAAAGAATGTTTAGAAAAGTATGTATGAAACTATAAATTGAATATTTCGTCAATAAAACGTGAACCAGTTAGTATTCACCGTCGAACATGAATTTTGCACGAATTTTGCTCGCTTGTTCATTCATTTAAATTAGACTATTCTTCTCGATAATACTGAATAATAGTTTTACTGGATTAATTCATCCCATTTGATATATTAATTAACAGTTATTATTTCTTGTATTTATTTTGATTTGTTTATTATTTTGACTTGTGGAATAGTGTGAAGAACAATTTATGGTCTCAATAACTATCACTCCTAGATTGATTAGTAATTACTGAAATTCTAGTAGCCAAAACATCATATTTTTTCTGTTTATTCGCAGAACGAATTCTATTTCAATAAAATTCTGTTGTCAGAAAAAAGTGGTTTACCCCTTTCCAATGGTTTCGGCTTGCGTATGCCATCGTTGGCGGCTGAAGCGAGAGCGAAAAGTACATCGGCGGCGGCGGCGTTCTCCCAGAGGCTGTATCTCACGGAGGTGCGCATTGTTTCTCCTTCTGGGAAGCCGCCGTGCCTAGCCGACCTGCGCCGCGCTCCGCCTCGCCCCGTGGACGATAGCATCGCGCCCGCGCGCCCGGGGACCAATAACGGCGGCGCGTGAGCAGCCTGGGCTCTCTCCGCATTGTCGCGTGCTTTTGTTTCTTTTTTCGGTGGCTTTTTACTCTTTTTTTTTTTTTTTTTTTAATGAAGGGGCGGTCGAAGGAAACGTCTTTGTTAACGTTGAACAGATATCGCCGTGCAACGAGATTGGCGAGAAATGAGAGGACGGGTGTTAGAACGGATGTCGCGCGTTGCGTTTCTCTTGGTGGTGTGCGTGTTTTGGGTTGGAAATGTTGATACGGGGTGCTCTCACCAAAGCTGGTGTCGAGCGTCCAGTTGCCAGCCTTGCGGTGGACTTCGAAAAACGTATTGAGTAAGCGAAGCGGTCACGGTTTATTTTCAAACTCACCCCCCCCCCCAAAAAAAAAAAGATGTGATATTGATACTTGTGTGTTTCAAGTGAGCAATATCATACTTATTTTCTGTATCGAATGCTTCTTATTGGGTCCGCGAATTAATGTAAATCTGAATGACCAATGTCACAGAAGGAAATAATTGCTAACTTTTTCATGTATTTTTTCAACATAGAAGATCTCTACCCCTTAGTTATTTATTATTATTATTATTATTATTATTATTATTATTATTATTATTATTATTATTGTGTTGACACTAAAACGTAAAGAAGTACAAATTACATATAATTAATTGTTTAACATTCAAATATTTCCAAAAAATCTTGACCTTTCCGGCAACCTTGACTTGTGAAAAATGTTAGTCTTGCAAGCCCAAATTATTGAGGCATCTCAAATAATCACAAAATGAACTTAATTGTAATATTAAAGTAACCAAATTATTTGCGGATTTGCTGGAGAGCGGAGTGTCCCGGAGCGGGCCTGTGGGAAGCACGTGACCCCTGGAGTCGCAGCGCCCAAGGTTCTCCAGCGCGGCGCGATGCATCAGCAGCTGGCGGGCAGCTGGACGCCGGCGCCTCACGCGCTCTCCGCCCCGCCCCCTCCGCACCCATTCGCTCGGAAACTAATGCTTTGTGGCGCGGTGGCGGTCTCAAGTAAGCACCTTCTTCGCTTCCGAAATCCCCGCTGCAATCGGACGTATTCCCTTCCTCTGGGGGTCTCCCTTCGCTCCATCTTCTCCGCTGGCTTCGTTCAGCTGTTGCCGCCGCTCAATTTCTCACCCGCGTGTCTGTTCCCACTGCGAGGGACGACTCGCACTTTTCGCTTCCCCTGTCGTAGGTAGCTTCCGCTTCTCCAACTAGCTTCAGCACTCTTTGTCGCTATTAGGACGCATTCGATCTGCCTTCTCTTGCCCCTCACTTACACTTGTTCGTTCTCTCGCCTTTGCTTCTACAATTTTGATCGCATGCGTAAACATATATACTAAATATGTTTATATACATGTCCACACTCGTCTTCCTCGCCCTGCTTATCGTTTTCACCTTCCCAACAATTGTTACCAACATCGCCAACAATGTTAATTGCAACAAGGCCACTAGTGTCTTTAACGGTACTTCAAACTCCATCAACTTACGAGCAAAACTCATATATATACCCTCTTCCCCTAGAAAGTCGTTATCATAATGTGTGTGAATGACACGTTCATTCTTAGTGTCGCCATTCATCCGGCATGCATCGCCAAAGCATCTACCTCTTTTCTCATCAATTCTCCCGTCGTCGTCGGCGGCGGCGGCGGCTCCTCGTTACAACCGCCTCTCTTTCTCAGTGGCGGCGTCCATTGGAGGAGGTTATCCCGCCTCACCTGAGGCTGACTCCGCACTCTCCCCTCCCCGCCCCGCCTCGTGCCTCCGCGCGCCGAATGTTGCCTCTCCCGCGATGCTATCTGCCCGGCGACCCGCCCGGCCTGCCTAAGGAGGTCTTAATGCTCCGGCGACGGCGCGTGGGCGGACTGCGCCCGACACTGACAGCCCGCCGCGACGCACAGTGTGCGCAAATGGTGCCGCTTTGTTTTGTGCAGTGCACAGTCGGATTTTTTAAATAATAAATAAGATGTTATGTGTTATCTAATGATATTTTAAATAAAATTTAATTAAAGAAAGAAAGAAAATGTGTAAGAATAAATGAAAGGGAATATGTGCGCAGACGCGGTCAATAAACTAAAGAAGTTTTGACCCTTAATAACTACTACACTTGATAACGCAACACGAAGAAAGAAGTACATTCTTTTGTTAGGAGATTTTGTTACATGAAAAGAGTGAATCGATCTATGGGTTGTAAATTCAAGTACTGTGTAAGTTATAGAAGTTTTTCTTTACAAAGAAAGATATAGAATTCATACTATGTAGGAAATCGCGTGTGTCCCATTATTTCCATTATTAGAAAACTGTAGGAAAACCAACAAAAATTCCAATAAATTGCTTAGTTCCGAAAGTATAATTTTTGTTGGCTGTCGCATCAACTGTTATACACAGATGTTTATATCGTATAGTGTAACGTAACGTTACGTAGTGTAACGTAGTGTAACGTTACGTAGTGTAACGTAAACGTAGTGTAACGTAACGTTACGTAGTGTAACGTAACGTTACGTAGTGTAACGTAACGATACAGATGTTTATATCGTATTGTACTAAGCCAATGTAATGAATGCGATTATCAACTCGAGCTCGTAACCCGTTTATTATTCCGCCTTTTGCCTCCTAAAAGCGGCGCATTTGGAGGGAATTAGCATTTCTTTTCAAAGGGAGCAAACACACAGGATACGGTGTGATGCGGCGTGGCAGGGTGCGTCACGACGTGTCGTGTCTGTTTGTGTCGCAAGGGTGCCTTTTGTCCCGCTTCGGACCAGCGCGCGCCGCGCCGCGCCGATTCAGGTTCTCGGTGATGAATTGACGTCGTTGCGGCGACACGCGCCCAGGAAGGCGAACCGCAGCGCCATGAAATGCTCCTGCCGCTATAAACACTTCGTAGGTGGGACCCTTCCTGTGTTTCGCTTCACAGATAATATCTTTCGCTGGTTTGCACAACACCAGAATTATGTAGGAATACAGATGATAATAATTTAATGAAATATTTTGCTCGTAACGAATGAATGTGTCAAAACGCCAACCCATTTCCATTGTTTTAATTTTTCAGTCATTCCAGAAAGAACATTGCTGGAATTTTACAAAGATCCAACCGATATGTGGTTGCTGTGAAAGGAGAGGAAACTATTAACTGAAATTAAAATATTGACGATCTGTGTTGAATACTAGAAGTTTACCTGAAAATTAGCAGATATTTTAGAACATTTTAATCGGGGGTTGGTTCGGCACACACAACATGTCTATCTTGTGTTGAAACTTTTTATTGTTAAATAATGGGAGTGAGTGTATTGCTATCGGTATTTATAATCTGATGAATCTGATATCGCTCATTAATCTAAGGAACGTTATGCACTCAACAACAATATTATAAACGACTTTCTATCAAGCACGATCATGCTGTTCACTCAATATAATCCATCACTGTACCGTGAGTTCACTACATTGCCCGACCTTTCTCTGCGAGGTTGTACCAGAGGCTTAGAATGGATTGCAGACTTCTCCGGCGCGGATCAAGATAGCAGGCTGTGGTATTCCATGGCATGGACAGGGCAGAGCTGGACAGTTTGGTCGGGTCGGATCGGTTCGGTTCGGGTCGGAGTGTATCGAGTTGGGACGGAACGAACGAGACGGGACTGGACGGGATATAATGAGTTGAACGAGACGGGTCGCGACGAACGAGGGTACGTGAGACGGGCAGCGGGGCGGGATGGGACGCGACAAGCGGGAAAGGCGAGACAGAGCAGGGGCAAGGTAGACGAGGCAGAGAGTTGTAGAGCAGTCCTTTGCAGAGCGAGGCAGGGCGCAGCGGGGCGGGGCGGAGCAGGGAGGAGGCGTGGGCGGGAAGGTGTGTCCGTGTCGTGAATCTGGCCTGACCGGCGACCGCTCACAGGATCCGCTACGCTCCGCCTGGCCGCTCCCGGACCCGCCCAACCTGGGGCTACACAATCCTCTCGGATCTCGGTTTTCATTCAGCGGACTCAAGAAAAGCACACAGACAATAGTCCTTAGAGATTCTGCTAACGGCGTGTCTATTTTGTTTTTCTATTACATGTACAAAGTTTAAGGCGTCAAAAATGAACTGAGTTTTCAAAAAAAAGGAAGAAAAAATGTTGCCAGGAGAGGAAAAAAGGGAACAATCTCGATATTCGCTCTTTGGATTAGTACGTTGACCTGCGGGAAGGAATAGAATTTTTTGAGAGGAAAGGTGATTTAGATTGAGAAACGGAATTAACAGATGGTTATTTAGTATGAAAGTTCTAAGAGTTGAAAGGGCAGGTAAGTAATAAACTTCGTTTCTAGAAGACATAGAATTATAAATATAATTATCCAACGAGTATATATTTATTTATTTATTTAAGGTGTTTTCAATTAACATTCGATAATTTACAGTGGAGAGATTGGTAATAATTCGGATCACTCTAGTGTAAATGTATTATTTAGAATAATTTTATTTTATAAACAATTCAACTATTCATAAACAAAAATAAATGATGAGAGTTTCAGTGGAATAACCGTTTACTTTTTCCACAATTCATAATGTAGAGAACTCGTACAGCCGAGCTCGAGAAGCCGACAAACGTTCTCCGTTACTGGTAAATATGGAAATAGTACACTCGAACCCTCTTTCTCTCCCACGCTGTAGGACTGAGTACGAATAATGCCTAGTTTGGCGAGCCAATTGCAAATGTCAGATTTTCTAGAAGTTTGAGAAAGCGAAATCGCTTGCCTCTTCACTTTAACGTTCTGCACAGCTCTTGTTTGTCTTCTCGTCGAGTGTTTGCGGAGTTGTATAGATGCAGGGCAGGCAGACAGCAAGAACGTTGACAAGTTTCTGTGCATTAGTGGTATTCCGGTTTCTGGTTTACTCGGAATCGGTTCTCCCTTTCCGAGTGTGTGCAGAAGAGAAAGTGCCTCGCGGTGTTTGCGTTGATGGGGAGTGTGGCGGCGCAGCTAAGCCTCTCGAAGAGTGTTTTTTGAAGGTTGCATTCCTCCCTCTGTTGCTCGAATGCACGATAATTCTACACAAAGCGCAGATTGGGAAGAAAGTTCGCGGTCGTACTTTAAGCGATTTTAGCGTTTAACATAATTCATGTTTTTTTAACGTATTTATTCCAACGAGTCGTTAATTAAGTGTATCATTTGGATATTACGAACTGTCTTTTCTACATATTGTTTGAAATATGAGCCAACTGCATTATGACGTGCAAAGCGCAGACAACTGACGTAAGTGTAGTTTTTTTTGGCAAGTAGTCTCTCCTGTAAGAACGACTAATAACGACTCATTTACAATCTCATTTACACATAATACTCAACCCTCCTGTTCAACATTATTTGCCAAAAATAGTTTCGAAAGAGAAATAAAAGCATACATTTCAATGTGTGGAACTGTAGAAGGTATTGCCATGGTAAAATCTTGTGCCATACTTTTTTTTACTTGTGCAGTGAAAATTACATTATTTTACTAAATGTATTGATTCACTTGCATAATTTCCTAATAATTGCCACTTTCAGTTTAAAAACATGCCGTGTGCAATGCAGCCGATGAAATGTGGTTGTGGAACGCAGTACGAGGGAGGCGGACGTTGTAGGAAAGGCCCGCGTCGCCTTTGCGAAAACGCGGGGGCAACTGGAGAGGCCACAAAAAGGAAGAGAAAAACTGCGAGAGCGACAGCTAAACTGTTCGGCAGCCTCCTTGTGAACACGGACGTGGGCACGGCCCCTCAACATGTACACGAACGTTTTTTTTCTGTTGTCTATTTTTGTCGTCACACTGTTTTGGTGTATCCCATTATTGCACGGAAGAAAACATATCTCGTTAGCAAGAGGTGAAGTTCAGCAGGTAAGTTCAGAACCTACAATTTGTTGTTGTAGATTGGAGTAAGATGTGAACTAATTTAATAGACCAATTGGTTATAATTATGTATTTATTCTAATTGTTTGTACATTTTTTTCTATTCTACAACGGATAATGATGGATGATAAAAATATTACAAAAGATTCAGAGAGTCAGCCGTGCATTGAAGCATGTGTTTGTAAACCTACATTGTTTCACGGGTGAGTTATTTTAAAAGAATACATCACAGCAAATTTGGTTTTAATTTTCAAGAAGATCTGGACTCCGGGTGCGTTCCAAATCCGTTCACTACCGAAACGTCCTCCGCCCTGAAACGATAAATCTTGGGAGGCCGCAGGTGCGATTTCCGTGTGACCCTACTACAAGCCTGTTTGCCAATCGGATGTGCCCGACTAAAACCGTTGATCGCTGATCGGAATTCAGGGTCTTAGAAATAGCAGGGGATGGGCACATCGCGAGAGAAGAATCTGAGTAAGGATTTGCTTAGCGAATTGCATATGTAAATTGTTTGCAGCGTATGGGATAGAATATATTCATTGAAATGTTTAATATGTAGAAATGGGTACAAAATTGCGTGGACCTCCTCTCCACCTGTACTAATCTTAACAATCTTTGTAACATCACTAATATACCATAATTCTGATACGTTTGCAAAGTTACAGATGTTACAGATGTACGCGGATTTTATGATCGAAAATTGGAGATCGTATTGTTGATGTGATTCCAATACTTTTGGTAAAAACTGGAACCATTTTCTATAAAATTTTGAGAATTTCCTTGGAGTCCATATGAAAGTAGCGTAAAGATCGGTTTCAAATTCTTAGGCCGTTGAGATCGACTAGATGGATCAAAGAATTTCCATTTTTGTGGAAATCCTGCGTGCGAAATTTGCGCTTGTGTTGTTCACTGTTGGAAACTCCAATAAACAGGCGCCTCTAAAAAGAAAGAAAAGAAGAAAAAACCTTTCGGTCTCAGGTACTCCAAAGCGTATATTTCCAACAAAATCTGGACATCAATTCTTTGCAGAAAACATAACTTTCTTTGTAGCTACAACAGTACGAGAAAGTAAAATGAGATGTGTCATGTGAATGTCCCAAAATGTTTCTTAATGTAATTTCCTTCCAACAATTACTTTTTCTCTTGTTATTGAAAAGCGAAAAGAATAATTTAAATATATCTTACGTTGACCAAGGATTTATTAAATGTTTAATCCTTCATAATTCATTACAGTCCGTTGATGCATTCGATATCTTGAATGACTCAGTGAACAAAATTGTGCAACACATGACTCTCTACACTTCTCTAAGAGGCCGTTTCCAGCCACAGTATACAACGATAATATAAGCTTCCAAGCATTTTAGGCCGTTGACAGAGAACCGGTTACGGGACTTCCTAAACAACTCCCGCAGACATCTTCTGGAGCGCTGTTGAGAGAAGGAAAAAAAGAAAAAAGCGCTTCCTCTAAAACAGTTTCTGTCTAGGAAACTACAGGCCGTACGTCATGTTTACAAGGAAGTGACTGCGCGGCGTCCACCCCTTTCCACACTCGCCCAGCATTCGCCCTGGGTTAGGCGCAGGTTCCGCCGATACAATTCACGGCGAGTCTGGCTGTGGTGTTCAGGGCACCTGCTGCAGATCAAAGAGCGATACGCGGCCGCGGCTCCATGCAGTGGGCCGAAGCGATACAAATGCGAATGGACGTTATTCTCTCAGGGTGGCCACCTTCTGGAAAACATGTAAATGTTGGAAATGTCAGGGGAAAATCTGGGAATTTGTAGAAAAATCGAATAGTCAGAGGAAATTTTGAGACTGTTATATAACTAGAAATATTTGTTTAAATAAAATACTCAAATTTTATTTATTTAATTTTTTTTCTGAATCACTGTGAAATCAGAGAGGTGACAAATAAATATGAGGCTCGCTTCATTGTTTTTTTAATAATGTGAAATACGCTACAAATCTGATCAGTGAAAAAGAAATGCACTGGAAAACCGTGAAAAGTCAGGGGAATTTGTTCCCGGAAATGAGTGGCCACCCTATCTTTGATTCCCAGCAAGCATGTCAGTTGACCAAAAGGTTATGTGTAATATATAAAGTAATACAAAACATGTCAATGAATACAAAATTATCCGTCATTCGAAGTTTGAGATTTCAGATTGCTTTTAATATTCTTTTCATGTCGGGATTGAGTCATTTCTAATCGTTTCTGACTTTAACGATTTAACCTATCAAAATCAGTCACTGCAATTGCCTTTTCAATCGTAAAAACACGTCTTGCAATTCTGCACGATTCCAATCACCGGTGCTACTCGTTAAGGATATCCAGAAGAGCTCCCCGACCCAATAATACATCCATAAAGGATCGTTTTATATTCTATTACGGTCTAAGAAATGTCATTCTTGTCCGTCTCCAAGGAGCACGAATGTCTGGTATGAATGGTTTATCACGAACCGTTTTCGAGTTATTCACGATAGTAACGCGTATTGCAAGTTGCATTTGTACCTCTTTATTGCTTGTGCATAGTCTGCTTTTATTTTAATTAAATAAATAACAAGTTAATTCATAGCAAAATTGTTCCGAAGTAATTCAGCATTTGAAGAACGAATTCGCGTAGGATTGTTATTGCTCATAAAAACGAAACAAAATGTACTAATTTGTAAGTATTTTGTTAGCGTATTTAGATAAAGGCGTGGCAGTTACTCTACGTAATATTTTAATAATAAACATTAGTGATATTCTTTTAAATGTAACAAAATGTAAATGTGACGATTATAACAGGGTTGTCTAACTGGTGGCCCACGAGCCGCATGCGATCCGCGGTGCAATTTATTGTGGCTTGCAAAAGTTTATTAGTGTGATGTGAAAGCTCCTTGCATCCATGTCGGGCGAGAACATTGTGCGCCCTATTGTGGTCAACTCCCCCTTTAATGTAAAAATAGGACAAGTGTAGATTTAAGGACTTTTTCTAGTGAATACAGACATTCAAAATCATCCCAATGTGTTGGTGCTTCTTGCATGCTTCCATCCCCCTTCCCTCCCGTTTCAGAGCTGCCGGGCAAACTGCGGGGATCAACAATACCGGGTTACGTGTGAATTGCCGGAGTAATGATTGTATGGCCTGCAACCATATTAAAATTTTAGTTGCGGTCCTTGAGGCCTTACAATATTGACACTGCTTGATTACAAATTCAATCGTAAGATTTTAATTTATAGTTCCATGTACTTTTACAGTAAATAAAAGAAATTAGGAAACTAGTTTTATCATTAATAAAAAAGAAATGTTTTATAATATTGGGTTATGGGTATTGCTTGCGTAAATTTGTAGATTTTATTTTAAATATTTTATAGAACAATGTTTTTTTAATAGCATTCATATACCGTATTATCGTGAAGATTTGACCTAAGGGAGCATAAGTTATATTTCTGAACAAAGATGAAAATTCAAAGTTAGCAAAAACCTGTTTACGAGCAATTGTTGTTATATATAATTAACTTTGTACCATAAAAATCGCCAGATAATGATGTTTGAATTTGAATTTCGTAAATGATACATCTAAAAAAATCATAAACAAAAAAAAATATAATTTAAATTGTCTTTTGAAATTGAAATTGGTTCCTCTTTTGTTATTGTTGCTTTTGGAGTTAATGTTCGCCCGATTTGGCCCAGTGTGCCTGCGCTCCGACAAAGGGCAGCCCAACTCCTCCTCGCGGAGGAGCCCAGCAGGTGCTCGCCCAGGCGCGCGTGCTCCCTTTCAATTATGTGGGCGGGCCGCATCGGCGCGCGCGGGGAAATTCGAATTTATGGGCGCGTTCGCCTTCCCCGTTGGCGGGGAATCTCCCGCTTCCGCTTGCGAGTTTTTCTGGGAACGTCTGACCACCTGCGACCTCCCAGGTGTGGTTTTCTTGAAACTTAGTTAAAGGTCCATGCGAGTTTTAGGTGCGGAAACTCGAGGATGGTTGTGCTTGTGATGTCAAGTCGGATTGTATAGTGTGTGAGCGTTTAGCTTCATGTATTCTACGTAAAATTTATTTTAGTATTCCTTCGTTGTGTGTTAATGCTTGGAAATTTCATAAAATTCGGAAAATTGACATCGGTAAATAATAAAGGAAAGAAAGAGAGTATTGAAAGGCAGCAAATGCGCACCAAAATTTACGTCTAATATCAAAATATTTCTCTACAATGATTTTTTTGGTTGCAGTTACACTCAGGGTGGCTTTCAGGAGATGTAAAATATATACGAGACTGACATGACGGATATCATTCTTCTTTTCAACCTCTTTCTGAATTATGAATCTCGTAATATCTTTCAGAACTAGCCTGTATTTCCTTCCACGGGATGTCCCTTGCATTTTTTCTTTATAATTGGGTTTAATAATCTTCACTTTCAGATTTTATTAAATTTTCTTGACTTAAGCGTACACGGTTCTGAACGTATTTCTGATTGATACAAATCTCCAAGACGCCCAGGTATTCGGAAGTTATAAATCTCAAAAATTGTCATGAATTCCATAGAAGCACTATGATGCATTGCATTCCGTGTTCTGCTTCGCGGGGAAATGGAATTTGTCTCCATCTAGTCTCCTCTAAGATCCACGAACAAAGGTCGGTTCCAGGATCGTCCACCTGGTAGCGAAAGCACTCGGTATGCCGTTGCGGCAGCGACTGTGAGTAAAGAACCGGCAAGGCGAGTCTGTGCAATGGACTCCGGCAGACGGCTGGACGCCGTCAGTTCTAACCGCACCTCCCATAACTTCTCCCCTACTGCAGTGTCCAACCGCGCGAATCCTCGTTCCCTCCGGTCCCATCACGCCCAATCCCATCCCTTTCCGTCCGGTCCGATCCCATTCTATCCGACCCCATCCCATCTCGTTCGATGCCGTTCCATCCGATCCCATTCCATGCCGTCTGATCCCATCCCGTCTGGCCCCATTCCGTCCGGTCCCATCCCATCTCATCCGGCCCCATTCCTTCCAACCCCTCCGATCCCATTCCATCCCATCTCATCCCGTCCCGTCCAATTCCGTCCGATCCATCACATCCCGTCCGGTCCCATCCCGTCCGATCCCATTATATCCCATCCCGCCCGATCCCATCCCATCCTATCCCGTCCGGTCCCGTCCCATCCCATCCCATCCCATCCTATCCCGTCCGGTCCCATTCCATCGCGTCCGATCAAATCCCGTCCGATCCCATTCCATCATGTCTTATCTCGTCCCTCAACGTCATTTCCCGCCCCGCCCCGAGCCGTCCCGTCCCGTCCTTCCCTATCCCGCCCCGTTTCGTTCCGAGCCCCGCCCTTGCCCCTCCCCCCTCCCCCAGCCCGATTTCACTCGGCGCCGCGCTGTGCCGCGTGCAACTGACTCGGAATGGCTGCGCGCCGCCGCGTTCCTGGAACTATACCACCGACGTCGGTTTGCATCTCACGTCAGAGCAGAAGTTGCTGCTGGCAATGAACTTGTAGGCTGACTGAAGTTCACCCCCTGGAGTTAACTTCATAGAAAGGATTCCTCGAATCTGTGGCTGTATCTATGCTACAGGAGCTTCAACTTGAGTACTTCGGGTCAGTGGTTACCTGACTAGCGGTGGAATATTTCCTGCACAAAAATTTCTGAGAATAATTAATTATACCGCAACAACTCCGCCGAAATTGTAGTTTCATATTATAAGTCAGAATTATTTCAATTTTCTTTTTTCTTAGCGAGTAACACGATATTCACCAGAAAATGATCATGGCCTTTTTTCCGACAGTAATTAATGTCCTTCAAATGTATTTTCTGTCATTTCCTAAAGATATTCACATGATCTTTAACGTAAGGAGTGTGATATATTAATAGTAAATACTATTATGTGTGGTACATAATAATACGAATGTCGTTCATCTACTGAAAGCAAATGAGACTGAAAAAGATTAATAAATCTGCTTATTAGAATGGATATGGTGATTTCCGTACTAAGAGTCATGCGATGAGTGTCAAACAGGTGCCGAACAAGAGTACCATCCCCTGAGGCGGCGGCTGCATTCCAGGCCGCGAGCCGCGCGGGCGGCAGGTGCGCGTACGCTTCCCGAGCGCCCTCTAATTTCTCCGGCAGGCCGCCGCCGCGCCTCAGCCACAGCCGCCGTCGCCCGTCGCCCATTGCCCGGCGCGATCGTCTCCGGCACGCGACGTGCAAGGGCTCGCCGGACCACGTACTTGCGTTTTCGATGCCTGCGACACATCCTTGCGAACGCCGTCGGTTCCAACCCGAGTCATCGTGGGTCTCCCGTGACATTCTCCTTTCTCATTTTTCATATTTCCCTCTCTATACACTTGACTCGCTCTCTTGCTCGCTCTCGCTCTCTTGCTCGCTCTCGCTCTTTCTTGCTCGCTCTCGCTCTTTCTTGCTCGCTCTCGCTCTTTCTTGCTCGCTCTCGCTCTTTCTTGCTCGCTCTCGCTCTTTCTTGCTCGCTCTCGCTCTTTCTTGCTCGCTCTCGCTCTTTCTTGCTCGCTCTCGCTCTTTCTCGCTCGCTCTCGCTCTTTCTTGCTCGCTCTCGCTCTTTCTTGCTCGCTCTCGCTGCTCGCTCTCGCTCGCTCTCGCTCTTTCTCGCTCGCTCTCGCTCTTTCTCGCTCGCTCTCGCTCTTTCTCGCTCGCTCTCGCTCTTTCTTGCTCGCTCTCGCTCTTTCTCTCGCTCACGCTCTCTTTCTCGATCGATCACGCTCTCTTTCTCGATCGATCACGCTCTCTTTCTCGATCGATCACGCTCTCTTTCTCGATCGATCACGCTCTCTTTCTCGATCGATCACGCTCTCTTTCTCGATCGATCACGCTCTCTTTCTCGATCGATCACTCTCGCTTTCTTGCTCGCTCTCGCTTTCTTGCTCGCTCTCGCTTTCTTGCTCGCTCTCGCTTTCTTGCTCGCTCTCGCTTTCTTGCTCGCTCTCGCTTTCTTTCTAGCTGTCTCTTTTTTTCTCGCTCGCTCTCGCTTTTTCGCTTTTCTCTAGACTTCATATTAAATTTGAATATTGTGACGGAAAAAAATTAGTCTTAAAATAAATAATCATAAACGTGGCAAATTCACAAGCGATAAACTCACAAGCCTCGATTGGTAGCTGGAAATTCAGTAGTAAATGTCTAATAATTTAATATATCGTTTATTTGAAATTTTCTCAGATATTTTCCTGGAATGTACGCTGTAGACGAAATGACAGGTGTTGCTGAAGGAAATGTTTTTGATATCTTTAGTCTAACTCATTAGATTTGATTTACATGACTTTTCTCTATCAGTAACCATACCTCCAAAATTGTTTTCGCGGTGGCTAAATCTCTCTCGTTATTACTATAATTAGTGTGGCTTAAAAGAAGTACTGTGTTCTGATGCTGGTGTCTTATGTTCATTACTGAAATATATGAATGGTTTTAAGGATGTATAATCGATCCCAAAATGTGCAATGAATTATGGGAGGAATGGTGGAACAAGATGTTCCGCGAAACGGAAAACCCGGAGTAAAACTGCCTTTATCTCGGTTGCTTACCACAAATTCCACGTGTGTTCTAATAAACAAATGAAATAAGTAAACGATAACAAATACAATTAACCGGTAGCCGATCCGGGTAAACTTGTATACCTGTACATATCGCTGATTCCGCATGTGTGCATCTATACAGTTATACCATCCCTGTTTAACATTCATAAATGCTAAATTAATTCTCATGTGAATTTCAGGTGCTAAACGCGAAATGATACTTTTCAAAATATTACATAAATTTGAGACTTTGTTTACATAGCACCACTGTTATTGTATTACTTTGACTCTAAACTTTTAAAAGCCGTCAATTTAGACCATGTCCCAATGCAGAGTAGTTGCTGCTGTATCCTGCTTTCTGTTCCTCAATTAATACAAAAATGCAAAGTTTTGAAGCAGATATGAGTCTTCCATTCAGCGTGAACAACTTCACTGTATTTGCATTTCTAATATTCAAGCTAACGTTGATGCTCCAGCATTGCTTCCATTTCCACAACCTCATTTTTGATACACTTAAGGTAAAGATTGTCATTGTAATTGTTAACAATATAAAATCCAAGGGTCCAAAAGGGTAAGGTCCAAAAAGTTTTTATTGACAGTCACCTTATAGTTTTATTGGTTACGTATCTTTACATTAACATTACATTTCGGAGTTTCATTTTCTCCATGTTCAGATTTCGCAATTAAACACATGTGACAATTAAAATGTTAAACACGGTATCGTTACAACTTTTTTCTAAACCGCATACATACATTATACATATGTAATAATTAACCTTTACAGGAACTCTCGTACATCCTATCACAGAAAGCTTTTTGGACCTGAATGTTATAATCTTAACATTTCCACAACCCACTGCTGACACTGCTCTCAGGGATTCTTCGTTAAAATCCACCGTGCGGACGACATACTGTAACGAGTGTTACGCTATGCGACAGTAGAGCAGAATAATGTTTCTATTTCTCTCGCTCTTTGTGCGTTCCCTCTTTTTCTTTTTTCGTGACCTAGTTTTCGGAACTGTCTCAAAGTTACTAAAGTATTCTCGTTCTTCAACGAATAGCTTCTCTTTTCAAAAGGCACATCCTTGTTTAAGAACTCAGTTCCAGAATATTCGCAACTACTCTTAGTTTTTTATCTGCCACTCTTGTATTTGTGAACCGAAAATGGTGGGGAGGACGAGGTCGCGTAAGTTTTGTTTGTAGTCGGCCTTTTATTTGATATATGGGCTCTCTCTGGAGTTCATTTTCTTGTGATGACATGTTTAATCAAAATGGGACTAAAGAGTTTCATATTTCTGGGTATATGTATTGATATGTTCTGAGGGGTTGGCATTGAAATAGTATTGAAAGTCTATATCGTTATTATTATTATTATTATTATTATTATTATTATTATTATTATTATTATTACATGCTTATATTGCAGTACTATTGTGTTGCTGAACTAATACTGCTACTTCAGTTTTTTCAGCACCAAGTAAAGGTTACTACAGATAAAATAAAACTTGTTCCAGTAAATACGGATCTCAACACCATTTCTTAATTAAAAATAACATGTAAATATTCAGTATAATGAACCGAACGCTTTAATTACACTGTCTAAACTGACAGCGAAGAAAACGGATGCGTTGAATAGAGCACGTTATGTTTAGCTTCTCGACAGCAATGAGTTTCTTTGCAGTAATTATGCACAACACAAATTGTTTTCATTCTGAAAGATTCAGTAGAAGGGGAGAACATTCATTGTGAAAGATAATAGAAAATTCCTGCGAGGAAACTTGAACCTCTCATGACGCTAGAACAATGTGAGAAGCGTTCACATTTCTTTTCTCGGAATTACCTTGCTGGTATTGCACGAGTCAAGGAAGATTTATTCCGAGAAAACGGAGGCAGCATCCGCGCCTTCTTGCAGCTATTTATTTTGCTCCGTATGAATACGTATTCCCTTCACCTGCGTAGTCTTCACTAATGTTTTCTGGATTTGGATTGAATGTATCGTCTGGATAGAATACATTATGATTTTTTTAAGTTTTCGTAGCAAAACTATTGTGTACTTAATACAATCTACGTTAAAACAAGGAGTTCACATTAATGCACAATAAACACATCTGAAATACGAATATTCGTTATTAAACCAGTTTATTAACGAATTAGTAAAACTGTGTCTGGAGAAAACTTAAAAAAATGTAATTCAAAAACTCTACATCAAGACAATAAATTAAAATTATATGCAATTAACAATGTATAAAATAAGTCTACTGGTTATGGTCTCCAACGTTGGGACCAGTATAATACTCTCTTCGGGAGGTAACGAAACGTAAAATACATTTTACTCTGATATGTATAGTAAATTGAATACAATGTCTGAACTTGGAATGCAATGGATAATATGTGTGCTTACCATAGGCTAGGAGTTCACGATTAGTATAAAGGGCAGATATCTAATCCAACAAAAGTACATTAAATATTTTTACGTTTCCTCGTCACATCACAAACAGTTTTTAACCGTTTTGACGTAAAGTAAATACGTAAATAAACATACAGTGCTTTTATGCTGTAAACGTCTGTGTTTTCAGTAAAATGTATTGAAAAATATCTCCTAAGTACTGTCCTGACAAACTCTCCATGTATGGTCTACTAGAGTTTTTAAGTATCTTTTAATTGAAGACAGTTGGGAAAAATGACAGACCCTGGGTAATGCCTTACCCTGTGTCCTAGGTTTTACAAACATAGCAATTTGTATACGCACAACGACAAAACGCGAAGTTATATGTTATGTGAATGGAATAAGTAAACTAACTAATATATCTACAGACACCAGCTTGTCACCTAGGTCGAATTCAGTCGCTGTCTGGAAGAGAATTCTCGTGGCTGGCTGCTCTGGCTAACTATGTTGAATCTACTAAAAAATAATATATATTTGAAAGTAGAACTCGTCTCAAAATTTAAACCGACAAAGGAGGATCAGTGCATTAACTGATATCACTGTGACCGAGAAGTCTTTGGGTTTGAGTACAGACGGTAGCAGGATTTGCGGCACTAGTTTGTCAGCTAGGTCGAATTCAACTGCTGTGTAGAGGATATTTCTATCGACCGGCTGGTCTGATAGGTAGTTTTCCGTGGTTTCTCGGATCAGCAGTAGGCGAAAGCCGGGGCAGTACCCTCACAAACGGGCCACGGACCGTGCGCGATCTTTCCTTCCTCTTTCTTGTCCTATCCTCACCCCCTTACACACACACACACACACACACACTTACACTAACATGCATTACACTACCACATATGTCGGGAGACCGATCGGGGGCTTAGAGCTTGTCCCGGCTGGGGCAGTGCCGCACTGGTGGGAGTTACCTGACGGGGAAAAAAACCGCTAGTCGACGGTCGGTCGGCGCCGCTCGGCGGGAAGCCTAGCCTTAGAGTAGTCGCCATCCAGCGGTGGAAGATCACCGCCGCTTCCCGATGAAAAAAAACCTGTACTACACTTACAGGATTAATGACCTCATTAGTTGACGCCCCAGGAATCACTAACGTTCAATCATCTCCACCGTCTGGATCCACGGGCCTTTGGGAGCAGCACTCTGTGTGTGACAAACAGTGCTGCTCGGCTGGAAGCCTAGCCTTTGAGTAGTCGGAGTGCGGAAGTTACGCAATTAAAAATTAATAAAATATCTTTAGAAATAATTGCAACCAAGAGAAAAATAGCCGCAGAGTAGTATATTCGTCATCTAGTACAAACCTATTGGTAGAGAATTCATGCTAGTATAGCGAATCGCTCAAAACCGGAGCTTGGATTCTGATGACCCAAAAATTGTATGAAAATAACCTATAAAATGGCGTAAAAATAAGATGAAAAGAACGTATAAAATGACTTAAAATAAAATGAAAATGAACTATTTTTTTAAAATCCTTAATTTATATTAAAATGTTAACTCATTCAATGAATTTTACAATTTTAAATAAAACGAAATTTATTTAAATTGTATTTAATATAGTCTTTATTTTAGGAGGAAATGTAACCCTTAGCTCCGATCTTCCAACCGTCAGTCTTGAAAGGTCGAGGAAGTTACTGAAGATCGTGTAATTTTAGAGTTTGAAAAATACCACCACTGCAGAAGCTAATTTCGGCATGAACTGATGAAACAATAAAAACTTTTTTTAGTGTGACGTTGCAAATTCATGAAACATTCACGAGCAAAAACCACGAAAAGGGAAAAAATGCATAAAAATGACGCAAAAGTCGAAAAAAGTCCTTAAAATTAAAAAAATGTCAAAAAATGAACCAATAACTACACATTTCTATCACCAATATGTCGTGATAAACATTCATTTACAAGCCAGCTTCGTCTAGAATGCTAACCCTGAATCCGAGACCTGCTCATGACTCTTTCTTCTGTTCGCGATGCACCTCTGATCGAATGAGATCGCCCGGGCACAAAGATTGATTTTCCTGTGCTCTAGTTGCACTGTTTTCGCACTAAAACTTGCACACTGTTCCAGGTACGCGACCCCAAGCTCTGTTGTCAGCGAGCGACAAAAGGAGATGAGATTGGCTGCGGATTTTCTCGGAAACGACTGAATCTTCTTCGCTCTTCCAGAAATGAGAATAACGGAATGGAGGTGCGATTTGTGTTGGCAAATGAGAAATACCGGCTTATTTTGAATAGTTTTGGGAGATAGTAAACGAGGTGTGACGTGGATGTGACTGTTATGTAGATTTCAGAGAAAATGAGAATTTGACGCGTGCAATTTAATAAACAATTTTGATTTTCGTGGATTGCGTTACTTGCCTGAAGAGACATTCTAAGACTGAATGCATGTACCATTTGTACGTAACGCTGGTTATTTTTTCTTTCTCGCATACTACGTATTTAGTGTAAGGAAAGTATTCTAATGCAGCGGCAAACGACTGCGACTTTTCTGGCCACACTTAAAGCCCTGCGAATTTGGAAGGATATTTGTTTTTTGAGGCTTCCTGTACATGAAGTTTTAACATTTTCAATCTTTTACTTACAATTGCTCCAAATTTATTGTTTATTTTTTCTCTATTTCATATATGAAATCTATTCTACAAAGTTAAATAGTTAAGGGCATCTACAATTTTTCAAAATGTGTGTAGTTTTCACGTAATTGTCTTCAAATGTACGCAATTTTTCAAAACCTATTTTTTCAAAAAAAGCTCCAATTTTTTTATTGTTAAATTTTTCCTGTTAATCTGAATACTTGTTTCTACTGTATATTACTGCGACTTCCTACTAATCATTAATATTATCATTATTATTATTATTATTATTATTATTATTATTATATTGGCCACTTCTGACCACGCTACACTTTGACTTGTGAAGCCCAGTCATATTCTAGAGAGAGAGACGGTATGGGGATCAGCTTTTCGGCTGTATCCCTTCGTAAGAGGAAGGTTGTTAAGGATGATCATGAGAGGTGATCGTAACCTTTTTGAACCATTCCAGCATTCGCCTATTTGACCGAAGGAAACCACGAAAACCTCAGTCAAGATGACCGGCCCGGGGATCGAACCCGGGCCTCCCGATTACGAAGTCAGCGCGCTACGGACGGAACCACTTCGCTCGGTGTTATTGTTATTGTTATTATTATCATTATTAACTAACGTATTAATCAATAACATTACATGTATTACATTACGTTTTGAATAATACAATAAGTACCTAATGCACTAGCCTCGTTTTCCCCAAACTACATTCTACTACATCCATTTTGAATTAATTAGATTAGCATTGGATGCTGTAATTTGCTTGTTTGTGTTCCCACAGTCACTACCATGATTTTGACTCTGACAAACAAGTTAATCAAAATGAATTTCAGGAATTCCTGAGTGGCATGATTTCGATGAAGGAGAAATACTGAAACTACTGAACCAATACATTATATAATTAGTGCGAGGACCTCTTGTGAATATACCCCTAGTTTTCCGGACTTCGATGCATGACAAGTTTGTTTGTCATAACAGTTGGATGTTTTCGAGCATCGTCACGGCTTCGGTGCGCTAACTATCGGAGAGTGGTTCACATGCAAAATGCTGCGAATTTGCGAAATCTAGAATAACTTAGTATAGATGTCTTGTGTCGCCATTGCAATGAAACCAAAAGAGAAAAGGCATAAAAAGAATAGTAGTGAACATAATGGACTCTGATATCTAGAGCTTGGACATAGCCCTTTTCACCTGATTTAGGTCCAGCTTGAGTGTAATTGATGTTCGTAAAGGGAAAACGTTAAGGCTTGTTTTAGAAACTGTTGTTTTAAATATTTTAAAAACAAACTTCGTATTTACCTACAGGTGTTTCAACATGAGTGTAGGGAGACGATCTCACAGCTGCTTAAAGACTGAGTTGCTCATAACTAGGAGGTGGATTTGAATGACCTAAAACCTCGCCAAAAATTAATAAAATACCCTTGAAATGTTAAAAATGCCGTGAAGACAAAGAAAAATTAACGTAAAAAATTGATCTAAATCAGTTCAGATGATCAGCTCAAGCTGTTTGATATGTTTCTGATGTAATCGAGGCTTCATCCTTTCATTCAAATGAGCCCAACTTGCAAAAGTTTGGTTTGGACTCTTCTTTACTAGGACATCTCTGTCTTTATAGTTATCGCGAAATCGGCAGAATCGACGGTGGCGCTGATAGATTTTATAGGAATCATAGGAACCAGATTTTATAGGAATTTTAGGAATCATAGATTACGTACTGACGTCGGCTGACATTACAATTTTTGAGCTAAGAAATCGATTATACTACTCAGAAATTCTATGGATAACATTTGTTGCATCTCGTAAATATTCTTTGAAGCAAGTACCATTAAAATGTTAAAAGCAATTAAATAAGCGAAAAATGCTTTAAAAATTACGGGAAAAGGAGGAACAAATGACTTATTATTCAAAATAGACAAAAAATGCAAAAAAAAAGTAATATAAATTTGGATCATTTCCTTTTGTCATAACATAAAATTACTGCCTATACTAAAAGGTATTGATCTAAAGTGACACCAAAACAATGACATTTCATTAAAATCCGCCCCCTATTCATGTCTGACATTGCCATGTGGCGGGGGCGGGGAGCAGTGGCGCAACTATACATTCAAATTGGAGGAGGGATCACGCTCTTGTTTTGGTTCAACGCATATAATGTCAGATAACGACCCTACAAGGATGAAAGGGTGCTAAAGAAGTATGGTCTGTTTTTTGATAAAGCAATTCTGTTCTCGTTAACCACATAACGTGTGCAAAACGTAACTACCATTACACATTATAATGGTCGCACAACGCCGGAATTACGTTTCGTGCAATCACATAATTTTAATGTCGCTGTAGATTTTTTTGTTACGGAATCTTAATTCAAAATAACTTCGTATGGTTTGGATTTAGTGGGACCCTGGATAGAAGGTAGATTTCTTTTAGAAAACGAGAGATTTGATGATTCTGCATCTGAAGAAAGCAGAAGTGTTCAATTATCGGTAAGAAATTGTAAGTTAGGTCGGTTTCAATACTTCGATTTTGTAATGCAAGAAGCCTGCAATCGATTTTATCAACAAGACTTTGGGGAATTCATGACCTCATCCCTTAACTCCCGCATTCACCCCTGGCCCACAGCTCCTAGCTCTGAGTGCAAGGACGTACTTCTGCGACTCCCCCACGACGCTGAACGACTCCCGAGAGGCGCCGCGAAGCTTCGTCCCAGCCCAGGAGCCAGCCCCCCACGCGCATCTTGGGGGCGAATTAGGCGGGTCCCCGAGGCAAATTATGACATGGGCCAATTTAACGCCCACCTAAGTACCGAATTACGTGCTCGGGCGCTGGATACTTTATCCATTACCTGCCCCCTCTCCCAGAATCGGAATGTATTACGCGATTCCGTAACTTGGTTACGAGTTCCCGGAACGAGCAGCGCTGCCTGGAGGGAAGGGGAGGGTCCTGGGGTGAAGGGAAAGGGTCGCCGCTGAAGCAGGGGATGTCACACCAATCAGTGTATGCAGCCGTGAGGTTGAGCCCAGTCATTACTGGCAACACTTCGCTGTTCGGTTGAAATGTAGCTTCAGAGACAGGCGCGAATTGAATGAATTAGAGTTTCGTCTGCTGTTGTTAAATTTTAATATTGGAAGTTAATAGGTAAATATGTTGACTCAAAGTACTTCAGCCTGTAAATAGTATATATAGAAAAGCTTAGTGTTCATAGACTTCAGATCTACATTTATATAAAGTAAAATAAAATGTTGTCGATTTTTGTCTGAAACGGAATCTTGAATATTGAATCTTGTTCATTTACAGATATTAATTCTGTGCACAGATGGGTGTCATTGACTGTACATTTTATATTTTACTAGGTTTAGTTTCATTTATTTTTTTTATTACGAGTGATAATATATATAGTTTCGAGTCCATAAATAATACTTAGTAGACGGCAAAGTCCTACTCAACTTCCAATTGTAGATGATTGTAGACATCACCTAATGAGTACGCGAGAAACTTGTAAGATGAACTGGGTGCGTTCTAACCTTCTTTCCCCTCCTTTTCCTATGACTATCCTGGCAATTTTCCCATTCACTAATGGACAATCACCATTGTTCCATACGTCTCCTCAGGTACTAGGCACATCTATAGCGGTGAGTATATTCACACAAGAAAAATGTTTTCCGTGAATATACCCACTTGCGTGAATTAGAAGTTTTACTATTAATTTCATTTGATAGGAAGTGATGCCTTCCCGTCTTTTCTGAATGTTTACACGCGGTTCAGTCTACCACCTCATGGCGATTTTACTCGAAAAACTGCACTTGCAAACTTGTTATTGTTTTTATTATATTTATTATTATTTCTTGGTAATTTTCTTCATTTTCTTTTTGCATGAGGATAAATACACAGGTTATGCATGACTAAAGCATATTTATCTTCTTTTTGTTAGGAATTCACATCTACCCTACCCCTATTATTATTATTATTATATTATTATTATTACTATTATTATTGTTATTGTAAATGTATGTAAGCCTTGTGGTACACCAGTGAATAAAGGTTTGATAAATCGGTGGTATTATTTGAGTGATCGTGAGATGAAAGGCAGGGGACACGGGGATACCGCTACCTATGCAACGCGCCGTCCAACTCATAGGGATCGTTCACTAGGATTGGTCGGCATTTGAGCCCGAGAACCCCGAAATGGAAAAAGCGGGGTCTGACTACACCACGGGTGCTGGGCGCTGAGAGGCGATGGGCGATGGCGCTGGGAGACGCGCTGGCAGGACGCCACCCTCGCAATCGTTGGGCTGTCGGCGCTGCCGAGTGCGCCCCCAGACGCCGGGCACCTGCCGCGGATTCGTCCTGCTCCGGGAGCTCTGAAGCCGCCTCCGACAGGCGTAACGCCCCTACACGAGGGCTCCGTGGCAGAATTACAGCCTTGATTCGCCGCTATTTTTACTCGCATCCGGGGCTGCGACGCGACGCGTTGTGGTGTGACATGACATGATGTGACGAGGCGGGATGGGGCGGGCAGGACGTGACGGGACGCGACTGTGCGCGACAATGACCCGCCGTGTTGCGACTTGAAGTGACGTGATCCGATTTGACGCGGCGCCTTTTATTGGTGGTATTGATATACAGGGGCAGTTCACACGAGTGAATGCCGAGAGGAAAGTGCGTAAAATTATTATATTTTGCGGAGAGCCACAAATTGGGATTCAGATCATATGTATATTTTCTAATCATAGACAAAAAAATTCTCAGTTGACAGAAGTTTTCTCCAATTGTCGTATAAAAATGTCGGCCGTTCTAATTGTTAGCAATTGTTTGCTTTCAATACGGAAAAGGACACAGTTGTTCGTACTCAATCCTCGCACAAGGTGCAGATGCACAGGTAGGAAATCTTCATCTCTTTTTAACACTTCGTTT
Source organism: Teleogryllus occipitalis (assembly GCA_011170035.1). Taxonomy (NCBI): domain Eukaryota; kingdom Metazoa; phylum Arthropoda; class Insecta; order Orthoptera; family Gryllidae; genus Teleogryllus; species Teleogryllus occipitalis. Next base: position 202,435 of record BLKR01008971.1, read on the forward strand.
ACACCCTGTGGCCATTGATCTCGTAATTAATTACGCTTAGGATGACCAACATGAGTACCCATACAATGGTGATTCAGAATACATCATGCCTATGGATATGCCTATCGAACAAAATGTTGCTTATCCGAGTAAGTGGTATACGAGAGGAAGTTGTGTTATCTGGTGGTTCTCCAGTGAACAAATTCAGGTCTTCAAGCGCTGTTTTTTCTGTGATAATTTTCATTCTAAACGTAGATTCATTACTTTGATTCAATCTGAAAGAGCTACCCGCGTGTATTACCGAATCTCCTCAAAACTCAACAACAAGCCGAGAACGGTAGCTCAGTACATCTACTGATGTCACTAAAGCGCCTCTGACCGGGAGGGCTTGATTCGAGTCCTGACGGCGGTAGGATTTTTGACACTACGTTGTCAGTTAGGTCGAATTCAGTCGCTGTGTGGAGGAGAATTCTAGCGGCCGGCTACTCTAAATCAGTAGTTTTCCGTGGTTTCTCCGAACAACACCAGGCGAATGCCGGAGTAGTACCCTAACAAACAGGCCACGGACCGCGCGCGATCTGTCCTTCCTCTTCCTTGTCCTATCTTCTCCCCTTACACACTCTCTTACACTAACATGCACTACACTACCACATATTCCGGAAGACCGGTCGGGAGCTTAGAGCTCGTCCCGGCTGGAACGGTGCCCCGCTACTGGGAGAGTCCTGGTTATGGGGAAACCCCGCTAGCCGACAGTAGTTCGGCGTCGGATCTCGACATCGAGCGGGAGAAGATCGCCGCCATCTCCCGATGAAAAACATGCACTACACTTACGGGACTAATGACATAAGATGTTGACGCGCCCGGAATCACTAAACAACCAACCACAGCAACAACACGCATACACAACTTGAACTTCTCAAGAGAGAACATCTTTGTTTTCAATGTCCTGCGACACTCCTACAATGCCAACAGCTTGTGTCCTCCGCCGCCTCTTAGAGGTTCTTTTTCCTCGCCTGTCGATCGCTCCGTCGGAGCTGCACCTTTAGGTGCGTCTCCAGTTGCAGCGTTTGTCTGCCTCCGGGAAATGGCTTCCACTGGGACGCATATAGTAGCCAGAAATCCCGACACAACAGCTCCGCGTGGATCACTCCGTTTTTCGTTTCATTCAAATTATTAGTTTCATTCAAATTATTAGTTTCATTCAAATTATTAGTTTCATTCAAATTATTAGTTTCATTCAAATTATTAGTTTCATTCAAATTATTAGTTTCATTCAAATTATTAGTTTCATTCAAATTATTAGTTTCATTATTAGTGTTTCGTAGACATTAGCAAAACATTCTTTTCCCCCTTACATGAGAAAATTAGGTTATATACACTGTGTTGAATGTAATATTAATGCCTAATCTCGAAGAATCTGCCTCAGAAGTCTGATAAGGGCAAGTTAGAAGTTGTAATGATTTCTTTCTATTGCTTTTGTATGTTCTTGGAATCCAAACTAATGGAATTATTATTTTATTTTATTTTATTTTTCAGTGCGTCAATTTTACAGAGCAAACACCTCAAATCGCGTCACCCCATTGCTGTTTTGTTCTCGGTCGTTGCCTTTTCGTTTTCTCTGCCTTTTGTGTATGTTAAGAGTGGCAACAGCAGCCTGAAAGTGCACGTCGGGCGACACAATCTGTACCCGCGCCACGCCGTTTCCGAAAGGTCTGCAGGGAGGGAGGAGTCATTCGGGGTGCGCCCGCTCCAGCGCCGGCGTTGGTCCCTTGGGGCCGGGCCAATTTCCTGGCCGGCTGCTGTCCTCGCCGCGGCCTCGCCTTTCGTGTGCCTCGCGAACGTAAACAAGGGCTACTCCGCCCCTTCCTGCCTCGCCCCGGCGCACTTCCCGCCCAGCCCCACCCCGCCCTGTCCGCTTCACCCCGCCCCACCGCCCCGTCCCCCTCTGCTCTGCCCCGCTCCGCCCCGCTATCACCGCCCCTCCCTGCCCCGCTCTCCCCCGCTTCGCCCTGCACCACTCCGCCCCCCCGTTCCCGCCCTGTCCCCCTCTGCTCTGCTCCGCCCCGCCCCGCCCCACCCCGCCCCACCCCGTCCCGACCCGACCCGACCCGACCCGACCCGACCCGACCCGACCCGACCCGACCCGACCCGACCCGACCCGACCCGACCCGACCCGACCCGACCCGACCTGTTCCTCCTCGATCCGCTCCGCCACGCCCCGCTCTACTTCCCTGGCCCTCGCTTTGCCACGCGCCACCCGCTCCGCCACACTCCGTCCGTCCTCGCTCTGCCCCACCACACTCCGCCACGCCCCACTCCTCCTCCCTCCACCTTACACGCCCCACCCCGCACAACACCATTCCACCTTGCCCCGCTCCGCCCCACTCCACCCCTTTCCCCCTGCACCGCTTCTTCCTGTCTCGCTCCGTCACGCCACGTCCCATCCTACTCTGCCCCGCCTCGCCCCGCCTCGCCCTTCCTGCCCCGCTCTGCCCCATCCTCTGCCGAAGAATCCGCTTTCCTCCATATGCGCGGTGGATCGGATTGGACACGCCTCTCCTCGCCGAGCCCCGCCCTAAATTTAGACCCCCGACTTCGCCAAAGTCTCAACTTGGTTTTATAGCCTTTGGAAAGCATGGGTGGGCGTTGAAGTTCACCATTGAAAGGTTGTTTACTGAAAGTTACATGACGAATTTGAGTTAATGTACGGTGTATTTTCTACCCGTAAGCTTTCCCATTAACACGATAAAGGTTGCTAATATAGTAGGGATTCATATTTTAGTCATTGTCTGAAGAATACATGGCACTGTTATCTATCGAATGGATTAATGAGCATAATGTTTCTTCTTTTATCTCTCTTCCATTTCTATTTTAGTGGTCTTTAGTTTCTATTTTAGTGGTATGATCATCCTACACGTTCAAAATGTATTTGTAGTGATTGCCGTTTTTGTCCAGATGAGATGTTGTGGCAGATTTTTCCGGAGTTTTTGTTCCCCTCCCACAATTTCGTTTTCAGATTTTGTTTTTATCCATCAATAATACCAATTAAAAGTTTTTACTAATCGTGATTATTTGCCCCCATCGAGGATCTTAAGTACACTCCAAATTAATGCCAGACGCCGCGCCATTTTAGGCCCGCTCCTGTGAGGACAAATTATTCTTCCTAAAAACATTTGCACTTCCTCAATTCGACACTGTACTGACGACGTGTCTTTCTGTGTATGCGTTTGTGAACTTCTCTCCCACTCATACAGAACTGTGCGTCATTAATCTGTTTGGGAGAAGTCGTTAACATTTACAACGCGGTCAACATGTTTATTCCTGTACACAGCTTAGCTGAGTAGTCCACATTAAATGTGCACGTGATTCTACGTTGACCTTTGACTTGGTATATAGTTAACGACGTCATAAAATAGTTGGGTAAAGTGCGAATGAATGATGCGAGCCGATTCTGCGCGTGTTTGCCTAAAGCATTGTTGAGGTTGTATTATTTGCTTCTATATGTCACTGGTGAATGAAAAAGAGGTGCCATTTTTCTCTAATTCGTAGGTCAAACATATTTTTTTAATTGAAAAATAATAGGAAGAATTTTTTTCTTGTGCTTGTAGACTAGAGTTAGTAATAATTTTGCTAGTAAAGTGAATTCCTTATGAAAAGGACTTGGCTTATTGTGTTGGAACGGTTTTGACGTGTTATTACTGGTTTACATTCCTTCCAAAATAAAACTTTTATGAGCGATGAGGAAAACACTGATAACAATATGTATAATTTCATTGGAGAAACTTACCATTAAATACGAGTTTTGAAAAGTCTCCGACTTGCCCGATCCATTCAGTTACATTATTCTTCCGCCTGCCATTATTTCACCGAATTTCGAAAAATGATAGCAAACTTGGTGCAGAACTTAACAAATATACAAGTAAGCAACCTCATATAGCTAAGTGTATTTAAATAATATCTTCTCATATTACTATATCAAAAACAAAATGGTTTTATCGGGAAAATGTAGAAGCTATAATTAAGGGCTAATAATAAAGATTAACATATTATTAAGACAATGCTTTTCAGACTCGAGCACCTAAAACTCAAATTTGTAAAACACAAACCATTGAATAACACACTGACTTGATTAACGAACGAATTTGTGCCTTGAACGTGATATAAGAGAAGTCTGTGAGAGTCGTGGGTTGCGCGGAAGGCATTGGATTTCGGCGAAGCGCGTCCTGTCTGGCAAGGGGAGCTCGCGGCAAGGGGGTCTCGCCCGCGGGGGCCCCGAGACGCGCGTGGAGGCGACGTCGCCGGCGCAGCCACTCAGAAATTCAATTTCTCAGCATCCCGCGGCGGGCCGGTTAGCCGGTTATTGTTCGACGCCGCTCGCGCCTCCGTCGGTGCAGCGACTGCTTCGTTATTTCAGCAATTTGCGCCTGAACGCGACTTTCTTCGCTCTTCCTGCGTCGCTCCGCCTCTCAGCGAAACGCTGCGCCGCGCCGCCCTGACGGCGGCAACGCCTTCAGCTGCGTTGTAATTCTCCAAGCTTCAGTCGTTTCTCTTTCGCTCCTCTTCTTCGATTGTTTGTTCTTAGAGGGCGATGATTCTCCATTTGTAACTTTATTTGGTTTCCGTCACTGTCGTTTCATTACTCTGAATCTGGGCTCTCTCCAATCTTCTGGCTGTTTAAATAGATTCTTCTATGTTTTTACTGCTCCTTCTTCTTTAGTTTTTTCATTTTCCAAAATATCCATTTTCTCGTAATTTCTTGGACTTTATTCTAATTTTGCATTGTTTATATTTGCTCTCTGTATTTGGCTGGAATTGTTCAGTCTCTAATTACAATTCTTCCTTCTATTCCCTTTCCATCAGTTGATGACACTGCAGTGCCTCTGGCCAGGAGGTCCTAGGGTTCGAGTCCCCGCGGTGGCACGGTTTTCGCCACTATCTGCATAGCTAGGTCGATTTCAGCCGCTGTCTGGAAGATAATTGTAGCGGCCGGCTGCTCTGAACTGTAGTTTTCGGTGGTTTCTCCGATTAATACCAGACGAATGCCGGAGAAGTACCCTAGTAAATGGACCTCGAACCGCGCCCGATCTTCCTTCCACTTCCTTGTCCTCTCCTCATCTCTTACTTTCACACACACACGAACTACACTGCCACACATCTCGGGAGACCAGTCTGGAACTTTGAGCTTCTCCCGGGTGGGGTGATTTCCCTTTGGTGGAAGGTGGATTCCCTTTGGGGTGAAATTGGGCATGCCGACATGTAGGTTGGCGCCGGATTTCGCCATCCAGCGGGAACGCGCCGGAATCAGCAAGCAATTAATCTTTTCGGCTTTTTGTACAGGTATTATTTCCTTGTTACGGATCCTTCTTTAATTTTATCATTTACCAAAATTCCTTTTTCCTTGTTTCTTGAATCTTTTTTTTTTATTTTATTTTTTTTTAATTTGCTCTTTATATTGCATTTGCCTGGAATTGTGCAGCCTCTAATTTCTGTTCTTCCTTCATTTCCCTTTCTTTTATCCTGCGCCTCTTTCCACCTGGGTCTTCTTGACTGTCATTCCTCATATTTAATTGTTTTTCTCTGTAATGACCGTCCTTTTTTAGATATTCCGCACTTCCTCTAGTTCGAGTTGCCAACCATTTTTCGTATCTTCACACAGTCTACAGGATCTTACCTCCACTTTAATTTTTTCTTCGCGTTCTACCAGCATTCGGAAAAGGAAAATTTCCATCATGCAAATGAGCAAAGAGGCCTTGCGTCTGGTTATTTTACATCGACACAATTCCATTTTTTCTTTCTGTATGCGGTTTCTTATAATTTGTGTGCTCTGTTATTTTTATCGCTGTACCTGACGGCTGTACTCTTTAATCAACAGTAACGAACTTCCATTTAATTACAGGCCGAAGTACGTAGTTTACATTTTAGGTAAACATGGTCATGTAAATGATATTACTTATCGAGTTTGCTGAATCTCAGTTCTGAGAAAAGACAAGGTGAAGCGAAGCTGTGAAGATTATTGCGCAACAAACGTGTTGATTTGTGTTTGCGATATCGTGCGAAATTCTCACCCTTGGAGCAAATTACTTCTTGTAGATCGCGAAGGACGGGAACTAACCCACGGCGGAGACGATGTTTATACATTCAAACGCTCTGTAAGACGCTCAGAAATTGCATAAATAATTTAGGTAAGAAGGTGTTTCTACACGCGTTGGCACTACCACTGCTATCATCTTCTTCCACACCTCCATCGTACTCATTCTTGCCTTCGCGACTGCCATTCGGTGTTAACCGCCTTCATAAACCTATACTTTCCCCATATCACCGCCCACCTCCATTATAGTCCTCTGCTCTCAACGTTTTCGCATTATAGTCCCAACATAATAACAACAGCAGTGTTCTCACCACATTTGCTGAATCGCCCTTGTCTTGCCGCCTCTCTAGCTGCCATCACCACCTGATCACAAATACTTCAACTATAGTTTCCACTACCAACACCCCCTACCATCAATGTATGTTCCCATTTGTCTGTAAACACAATAACCACTACCATTTCCTTTATTACCATCACAACAATACCTGCCTACATCACGACGAACAAGACAACCCCCGTTACTACTACTACTATCACCACCAATACCTTATGTCATTTGATGCGTGACGTACCCATTTATGAGCGTAGACGATGGAGAAAGCTAACACCTGTACGACATCCACATTCTCTGGATAAATGATCACAGTAGTTGTGTGAGCTTGCCTGACACTAGCTTCTTTTTGGAAGATCACGAGGGATGAATAATGTTCAGAGACGAATGGAATAATAGTTGGGATGCGATACGCGACGCTGTGACTAGCCATTTGCAAGCACATGGAGAAAACACTAATGCCTTTACTCCAATTTAAACATAGTGGCACTTCAGGGTCACGTGCTGGGCGAAGAGGGGGGACATTGCAATCCAATCGGGAAGTCCAGTACCAAAAATTTAAATCGTAACGAAACTCCCGATTGGATGACAGTGCCCCCCTCTCAATCCAGCTCGTGACCTTTAAGTGCCACTGTGTTTAAATCGGAGTGTAACTCAGGAATCGAACCCGCAGCTTGAATTGAATTGAATTGAATTGAATTGGTCTTATTTTACGTGGCGAGACTCAGGCCATGAGGCCTGCTCTTCCGTCTGACCACGCAAATTTCGTTACACTCCTTTCAATAAGGGAAAGAAGGTATTACTTGGGCGACGAAACAGGCGATTTGAATTTAGCTCAGAGGCGTCATTTAGGCTTGAGGATCTTTTACATGCAGTAAATCTACTAACATGGGACAGCCGGCGTACGAAGGATTTTTTCGCCCTTAAAAATCCACGAACCCGCAAACGGGTTCGAACCCGCAAACTTGGGTATAACAGTCCGATACGCTAACCGTTACACCATCGCCGCCGCCAAATAACAATTACAATTAGAACTCTCGATATTGAATTGAATTGAATTGAATTGAATTGAATTGAATTGGCCTTATTTTACGTGGCGAGACTCAGGCCATGAGGCCAGCTTCGCCTCCTCGCACTTGCCCACTGCCCAAGCCCTTACGCGCCGAGGTCGGCCGGCGCTCGTATCACTACTGCCCGCCGCCCTACGGTTTGGGACGTCGTCACCTGCTCTGGCGGTTAAATTACACCTCGTGTCATAGCGGGGCGCACGTACTCCGCGCTCTCTGCCGCCACCATGGAACTCCGCCTGCGCCCTCCTCCTCCCACCTGTCACGCCGCCTGGGAGCGGAACGTGTCGGGGAAGCGACGTGGAAGGCGTAATTACCCCGCGGTTCCGCCCCGCGCGCGCGCCGGACCACAGCGGGAGGCGTTCGATACTGCGCTCTAACCCCGCAATTTGTTTGGACGGTGGATGTGGGCGTGAGGAGACGCCGAAAACGGCCCAGGCGGTTTGAATCATTCCCTAGGTTTCGTTTGTTAATGACAATGGTGAATGGGTCGTGTTAATAGAAGGTAAATGTTTGGGGTAAGGAAAGAAGGAAAGGTACTCTGAATGAAAGTGTAAGTAGTGTAATCCAGATTTTCATCAATGTTGTTGTTAGTTTTCCCACCTTCGACAGTCTCCTAAAAATAATTTATTTATTGTCATCCTCAGTTGTGAATAATACTCTATGATCTGCTGTAGTGCAATGTTATATGAGAAACATACGTTTCGCTTGTAAATACAAATGTGAAATTGGTAATTAACTCTGTAATCTGTGAAGTGGTTTTATTTTGACACAGAGTTCATTAAATTTGTCTTATATTCTTACTTAGTATTGCCATGGAATGTTTCGAATTATACCAAACCCTGTTCATTTCAGTACTTCCTTTATTTCATATTATAGAACCTGATACAATAGATTACATTACATTATATCGTTAAATTTTGGTCTTCAGTACTTCCTTGACGACGACCAGTGATTTGACGACCGACTTGTGTCGATGACAGCATTCGAACGAAGCAACCAGAACATTCCAAGCCCCACCTGTCAATGGTTACAATGAAATGAGTAAAGTACAGACGAGTTGTCGTGGAAGGTGGGGAAAGGATGTGTGTTAGTGGAAATGAAAATCAAAATAATTGGTAGTGTCATTCCCGAATTGTGTTTCAGTAAGTGGATTAACTGAACGCGCTCACAATCTAAAGCTTTCTAACGCTTTCAATCACTCACAATCGCTCACAATCTAAAGCTTTCTAACGCATGTTACTCATGGTCATTTCTGATCTCGTATTTAAAAGAAAATGGTAATATAAATTGACATTTTCGAGAGAATCCCACCTCGTCAAAAGTACGACAGAGTGAACTCAGATTTGTTAATATACAGAAAAAGTTTTGAGTTTTACGGTTCTTCACAACTCCGTATCGTCCAGAGGTTCCTACAGCAGTAAAGCATGATGATGAAATACAATGCGAGACGTCCGAACTTGTTTCGCCGAACAAGCGCGCATACCATTCCGAGCATGCCACACCTTGCTAGTGCGGCTGGAGGTGATAGGGTGGGGGCATGGTGGCGCGGCGTTCAGTGGGCCTAAATTTTCTCAAAACCGTGCGTGGGCATATTTCATAAGATATATTTTATACCCCGAAAAAGTATCTTAAAACATTGTAGCTATTACAAATAAAAAAATTAAAGGCATTTATTTACTGTGCACTATGCTATCAAACCACTTAGCATAATTTTTTTCAATATTTCAAAGTTAGTCTTACGAAACTTGCAGAACGTAAATAACTTTAATGTAAATAACTTTAGCATAATTAACTTTAACTCCCCCTTCCAAAAAAAGAACCAAGGGGCAGAGAGAACAAATAAATTCGATGACAATCCTTGGTTGTGCTATTTCCGGAAGTGTCACCTACACACTTCCCACGCATTTTTTTATTGCAGATATTTATGTAGTAATGTAATACAGGACAATTCCAACTAAATTGAAGTCAAGAAACATTCATAATAGTACCTAAGATCGATGGTAATTTACGATTATGATTATTTAGAGGTTACTTTATGATTATTTAGAGGTATAAGAAAATTGTTCGAAAAATATCAATTGTCTCTAATTCATAACCCAGGTAATCTCGGACGACAAACAATTTTTACCATGTTGGCGATGTCTCTCAAACGACGTCCAATGTAAAGGAAAGAAAAAACAAGAATTTGATTCCAGATTTTGTATGTGTTTAAAAACGTTTTATTATTTTAATTTCATTTGTTTTCGTAGTTAATCTTGGTCGGGGATTTAAGTGGCTTCATACGTGTGTTTCGGCCCATTCAGAAGTAGAGTGCATGACGTTGCAGTGCGGTGTGGGGTGCGGGAATGGCGCTAGTGATGGCAAATTGCACCAAAACATCGATACATGGATGTTTCAATACATCACTAAAGGGTTTTCGCGGTTAATAAAAAAAATCGATCGTTTTGCAACAAAATATCGATGTGATGAAATCATTGAAAGCAAAATATCGATGTTAAAATATCAGTATTTCTGGCGGAAAACATTGATGTTTTTTTGCCATCCCTAAATGGCGTCCTGCCGCCTGCGTGTCGCTCTCCTCCGCGTGCCGCGCGCCAATCGTAAGCTCTATTCTCGACGCCCCGCCCCGCCCCCTCCCGCCCCGCACCGCCCCGACCCGCCCCGCCCCGACCCGCCCCGCCCCACTTCGCCCCTTCCCCCTTCCCCTTCTACTTATGCAAATTTCTCGGGAAGTTCTCGGCGGTGCGGCGGCCGCGTGCCTCCTGAGTGCGTGGAAATCCGAGGGTCGCCGCTCCTCAAACCGTCTTAGACGCGCGTCGTCGCTTGCTTCGTGTCGGTTCGAGTCACTTCGGAGGCTGAGGCGTAGATCAGGGCCAGAATGGTGGAGAAGGGACCACTTCGACATGTCGAGAACGTCATGCAGGGTGATGACATTGCAAGAGATAGCGATGAAGCCATTTACAAATGAGTTAACTGTAAACGAAAGCAATGACAAAATGAAAGCATGGACGGAACTTGAATGTCTAATGGAAAGCATGGACGGAGCAATACCTAAGCACTAGCTCTCAAAGCTCTTCGTTTTATAGTAATCACTCTATACAATGCTTAGAAAATGTGCCAATTGTCTATTGTGTAAAAAGGTCGTGAGAAGTGCCAGTCTGTTGGTTACATTCTCTATTTTAGACACTAAATCTATGAACATGACATAAATATACTTTTGAGAGTATTAAATAAAGATATTGGTAACCTTTATTATGAATACTTCTTGGATTCACGACCACAATATTAATTATTGGAATAGCTCATGGGTGTTGGTCAATTAAAATCTTAAGTTTCCGAAACGTTGGCAAACTATTTTCCCTGGAAGTAGTAATAGTGTACTTGTCTATCCGTAACCCTGAAGAGGGAACAATAAATTTCGAAAAACTTGGCAAACTGAGATATTAATTAATTGACCAACGCCCATGATCTATTTCCATAGTTTATTATGAATGTATATTTGTCAGTTACATGACATGTACAATAAATCAATGTATTATTTGATTAACGTTTTTTTCCATTGGATAACACAAGATCATAACGCAACCTTTGGCCATCAGTTGCCTTTGAGCACCTTGGTTCTGGATATCTCACATGACCAATCTTCGACCTTTTAAGTTACCTTCAAGCTTGAATATACTTCAAAGAGGTATTGACTTTGAAAAGCTATTCACGGTCACTGGGTATGACCAGTCATTTCGATGAGTTTCAAAAAGCCAACACATGTGACTCGTATTTCCTCGTAACTACAAATCAGTGTTTTTTTTACTATGTTCTACAGTTCCTATATTTAAGCAAGATCTCCACATTTTTAATGTTTCGATGTGCAAAAGAGGTATGTGAACGTCAGTTGTTTAAGATCTTGTGACATTGCTGAACAAAAAGTATAAATTATAGTATCGAAAAGAAAAGTAACTTTTAATATTGTATTAAAGTGTTTTAATCTTTGTAAATTCCTACGTACTGGATATATAACATTCCAGATTATAGATTTCTGTAGTGCTATTGATTATACCAGGGCTGTAGTTCAGGATGGCGCAATGTATTTACTCCTTGACTACAATGTTAATGGAAAGAGGAAAACAATGATAAGGTGGTCACTAATGCCACCACAACAAACCCAACCACCCGACATATAGCTCGTTCATTTTATAAAAGTCATACTCCAAAAGGAGCTGAGTCTGCCGACGTGACATGGTTATCACAGTCACCCGGACGGCGCGTTTCCCGGACACGAAATGGTCTGGAACTCCCACCCGTTTATCGCAGTCGCGAATGAGACAGCTTCTATAACTGTTGCTTGTGATGAACTCTGCTTTGTTTGGCCTTGCACTTTTAGATTGCGACTCTTTCAATGAATTGTAGAGTATTGTGCCGTATTGGAACAAATAAGGATTGGAGAGAAATGTTCAGTGAGGAGATAAAATGAAACCAAATAAATTTTCTAAAATGAGAAGAAATGTTGACGCTCGTCAGGGCGAAATAGCAGGCAAGAAATACATTAGGGGGATTAAATATTCACAAAACGCATAATGTCAACCTCGAGAACATAGTCTACAATGAAATTGTTTTGCTCGATTTTGAATGTATTTGTATTTATAAAAATAGGCGGAAAGATGTGAAATTTTCGTTACATTGAAGTGTGGAGTGAAAGAACGATTGACGTTCATACATGCACTGAAAAGAAAAACAACATAATAATCATGGTAATTTTGTTTAGATTAAATTAGTAGCTACAAATACACTATATTTAAAAATTATGGTAAGATCTAGTTATCCTATTTGGGATACATAACATTTCAAAATTCATAAACGTTCCCAAGAAGATTTTAGCATTTTGGATACTGACCACTTCTTCCTCTTTATCCTTCTCTTGTATTTTTAGATCAGTCTTTTTTGTTTGTTTGTTTTTCGTTTTCCGGACAAGCCCGAAAAGCGGCGGAGCGGTTCATTGACCTGTCGGCTCTCTTGGTGCGGCCCTAAATCTTCGGGCGGAGTTGCGTCGGAGATCTCGCAGCTCCGGCTTCGCTCTGCTGCCCGGTCTGTCACGGCGCCTCGTGACGTCAACGCCGGCCTCTCGAGGCGCGCGCGCCAAGCAGGTTCACCCACACGACTTTTGCGCCCGCAAGCCCGCCTTGCGGAACGCCACCTTCGAAACCTTTCGTAACACGCGACTCCTCCGATTCACGGACTATGTGGACTACAAATTGAGAATTCATTCTTGGTGGATGCAGTCGGAGTAACGTAATAGTAGCCCACATTTCACACACCCAAAATGAAGATCGATCTTAAAATTTGCTCGCAAAAACAACATTGTGGACCAAAAGCTACAAACGTATTTGTAGATTTACAATATGTGACAAAGAAAGCAGAAGGAAGTGTGTACGTGCTCATAATGCTTGGACTCGCACAACTTCCCCTGGTAACAAAAATTTGGGTTACCTGTATTCCTATATTGTCTCGATTCCTTGAGATGACAGTATAGTTTATTATTATTCGTGAGTGACACGTATCTCAAATGTTTATATCTACATCAAATAATCCGTTTACTTGATACTCCGCTAATACCTTTCTCAAATATTCTGATGATATCCTCTGGAGTTCATCTAAGATAATTGTAGTAGTATTCGCTTATATTTTACAAACTAGAAGTCAATATCTTTCATTCAATTTCATTGAAATGTTTTTATTTATTTCTGTTAGATGCTTAGATAAAATATTACGAACGTCAGTTTTCGCTATTAGATATCTGTAGCTGCAGGCGTAGGTAATAGGTAAAGGTAAAAAAGTTGAAATGTGTTTGTTTCATTTTAAATATCAAGTCTTCTCGAAGTTCTATGCTGAAATTTAGCTGTCCGCTAAAGTCCTGACCTTAGAAATACTTTTAAACCATACAAATGGAAGTTACAGACTCTGTATGATGCTAAAGATTGGACGACTTCCTCTCCTGTTTGACTTTAAAGAAGGCAAACTTTAAATTTCTCCGTGATGTTCGGAGGGACGGGTGAGTGGTGATTGCTTGCAATATGATTGCGATTGATCTTAATAAAATTTCCGGACTTTGTAATTTGTATCTTTTACTTCGGTCGATGTTGAACACAGTGAAAAAGCGCATTTCAACATTCCTTCTAGTATTGATTCTGTCGAGGAAGGATTCGTCAGACGTAGTCCGCACCTGGCAAACAGTATCGTTCTTAAATACATAACCTCCTGGCGGACATTCCAACTCAGCACTAATTGCTCCAGTGGCACAAAGGGCCGTAGTGAGAGCGAGAACGAATTCCCACGAAGGCGGGCCGCGTCGCCTCCGTTCAGAGAAAGCGCGTGCGACTGGGATGACTGCGCGCGACCACGCAGTCTTCTCGCATCGCCCAGAGAAAACAAATGCCAAGGTCGGCCACATCTGCGAGCGCTCCCAATAGCGGCGGCTAAGGCGCACACTGGTCTGCGAACGCATTTCGTGGGCACAACTAGTTAGTTAATCTAGGAAAAATTGTTTACAGGTTAGGTTCGTGACTTGGAATTGTTGAATGCATTTTTTATTTATTTAATTTAAATTTATTTCTTCTTATTCAATTACAGTTTCCCAAGGACGATAGATTTGGCAATTACTTCTCTAAGGGATAATCTTGGATTGCAGTGAATTTTGGGAGATGAACCATAATTTTGTTAGTTGTCTTGGTTGATTTGGCATTGTTCAATGCAATTGAAAGGTGCTCGAGTAGATAATTTATGATCATCCTTCAGTCGTCGGGAGTAAGTTGGCATAGATTTTGTGTCCAGTGAACGAGTTGACAATTTTTCTTCACGAGGATAGCTTAAAAGTCCATAGAGGGATGAAGTGACGAATTGACAAAACGAACTGCGAAGGAAGAGAAACGAAATTCATCTTCACTTAAGCAACATATTGTTCGAATGTTCTTGGGAAAGTTTTTATTTTCTAAGTTCCTTGATTTGGATTTCCTGCTTTTAAGACGGTGGAAAAATATGACACATCTAGGTATGGGATGTGCCCATGGCATGGACGAAGTACTACTTTGAAGCAGGGGACATCAAATTCTCTGTGGATGATGATCTCCGTCATGATCGTGTACGCCCTCTTCTTAGGAATGAGTCTTTCTTCTCTTCCGATCTTGCATGTATTCTTACATTTTATTATGTTTTTGTCACTCAGAAAAACGAACAACCTGAAACACATGTACGCGATTGTGTATTTGTAATAAATGGCCAATACCATTCCATGTTTTTTGTTAATCATTTTCGTCATATTTTCTATCAAAAATTTTCCGCCTGATAGAAATGGTAAGTAAAATATGATCGTCATCAGAGTTCCAACGAGTATTAAAAATGTTGGTGTGCATGCACATGTGTGTTAGCTTTATTCTTTTGTATGGATAAAAGCCCGGGTAAGTAATTATTATTGATGAAATTTGCATAATTTAACATTGCAGCTCAAATTTTGTGAATAATACATGTGAAATAATACATAAAAGCAGTTGCAACTTGGGAATTGTAGTGCAATAAAACAATAATTCCAACAAATGGCATCAGGCTTCAAATCATAAAAATAATTTCGTGCCGCTGTAAAGTCAATATGGAGTTATCTGAAATCACAGAGCATGTCCTTGTTGCTCTCAATCTTCTCAATTCAATTTTCGATTTTTCAATTTTAACAGCGTCTTTTGTCGTTCGTTTCGACATGCGAGAGTAACTCCGTGTTTCATATGCTTTGGAAGATAACTTCCTCAATATAACGGACGTATTATTCTTGCCTCTCTGTTCAATCGTTCGTTTTGTTTTTTCATCCGACAGCTATAGTGGACACCGAATTAATACAAATTAAAGAAATCTGAACACTCTTGGAAGTCCCTTTCACTTGAGTAATAGCATACGAGATGTAATTAATTTCCAGAACTCATTTCTTACGTCCACTATAGCCGAGATTCCGGTTCACTATAACCGAATCTTCTTAAGCTTATATGTAGTGTAAGCGAAATGAGAGCAGTGACTGAAGTTCACTATAACCGATAGTTCACTACATCCGAGTTCACTATAACCGGAGTCGACTGTATATGGAATACGCGGAACGTTAAAAGAGGTGAGGCCCCTCGGCGCCGCCGACGAGGCGTGAGGAAGGGGGGGGGCGCTGTTCCTCCGGAGTAGCCAGTCGGAGCGCGGCGCTGTTTGCTCGGATGAGTCGCGCTCGCTCACGTGAAGCCGCGCGTTTTCGGATACTTCAAGATACGAGAGTAGCTACGTGCTTCCTATGCTAATGCGTTTGGTGTTTGGAGACTGGAGAAAAGGTTTTGTCGTGGTGAATCAGTATTTGTGTTAGCTTCGCGACTTCGGTTTAGGTTTTCGTTTTATTGGTATTTTTCTAAGTGCACGCTAATATTATATTACATTTTGGGAGCTTCTGCGGGAAGAATCCTTCGGTTTATTTTACACGAATAAGTTGTATTAAAAATGCGTTTCATGTTTTCATCTATTATATTTATTCTGCTAATTTGACCCACCTGTCAATCCAAGTTGCATAGTTTTTAATCCAATTATTTTTTCGTGAGTCAGGTAACTACTTTGTCTGGTATACTTCCCTAGATCTTACAACATTATACATAACTATCCTATATTTGTACATTAAAACCTACATTTTCAGCCCATTCCAATAATTTGTGTATTGCAGAATCTGTTAACTAGATTAGGTAGATGTCTCATTCATTACAACGATTCTAGTGTTCTTGGTTTTCTGTTCGATCGTTCGTTTTCTCATGATTCTGTACTTGAATCTATGTTTTTCTCTTCCACATCGAATTTGTATTCTTTTTACATCCGTGATAAGAATATTTATTTACAGAATGTCTGCACCCAAATTAGGGCTGTTGTACCTTTTGTGCGTGTTTTTAGTAACAATAACAGGCGATTCCCAATTCATATCCCCTGTTCGCGTTGAGAATCAGATGCCTTTTGGCGCGTGGCGTCGTGCAGCCCCGCGCTGCGCGGCCTCGCGGGCGGGGCCACATTCGTGGGCGTATACCGTTGCCCGGGAAACGGCGAGGCGCGGCGCGGCGCGCGTTGCGTCCAGTTGGCAGGCTTGCAAAACAAGCGAACGCTGGACCTTGCACTCCCCGCGGCGCCGCGCCGCACGCACGGGGCCGGATCGCCAGCCGCTTGCCCCGGCAACCCGAGACCACCACCTCGCGAGGGCGATACGCTCGGCTGATGGGATTCGCCACGTGCACACTTACCCTGCGGCGGAGGCGGTAATGATGGCGGATTGGATGTTGGGATGGGAGTGAATGAAGTGGATGGACCGATATCACTTTCCAGGAAATGCCACTCCCCTAGAAGTTTTAAGCAAATGAAAGAGAAGATCAGTATCAATGAGGCACAATGCTCTCGAAATTTCTGTACTACTGCTGGCTTACTGAATATCTGCCGCTCGGCTGAGCGTCACCTGAAAATTTCTCCCACAACGTATGTTTCAATTAAAAAATAAACCATAATAATAACAATAAAATTACTTTCGTAAGATGCCCACTTCTTCAACTCCTTAAATGTTATGTTAATAGACTTAATTTTAAGAGGTTTGAAACTGCCTTAATTTGGTAATATCACGTATGAGATAGTGGCGAGAAAAATCCAGTTTAAGAAGTATTAATTAAACAAGATTAACAGTAGTGTAAGAAAACACAGTATTCAGAGGTACTGTGTTCAGCCAATCAAATAATATTTTCTATATTTACTTTATTACAGTTTGAGCAAATGAGGAGGCGATGCACGTATATAATAAACAAGACACGCGTTGGGACGATCTGCTCAGATAGGGGTATAATAAATCCATGACAGAAAGAATTAGGTTAAGGGAGGCCACTGCAAATCCCAGACTTGTTTACAAACTTTGGGATAGTTTGGCTTCGTTTCCGGTTATTGATGAAGGGGTAGTCGTTCGGAAGAGAGAGGTCGACAAGAACTGCCGCTTGTTGGCTAGAATTTGATGAGAAACGATTTAAATTCACAAACATGGAGAGATGAAAGAATCGTAGTGTAATATGTTTGTTTAAAATAATAGATAGAGTAATGTATAATAAGATTTGGGGGTGTACATTTTTTTCGTGTGGAATAATGGAAATGTATTCGTGTGTGAAATTATGGTTGTAGTCGACTGGAACATGGGAGTAGCTTACGAAAAGGAGTAATAATCTAATGTCGGGGTACAACCTTGTATGTAATCGGCCCTACATCAATCAGTTTGTTGTTGTTTTCAAAGAGTTTGATTTGTGTGTATGTATGTATATATGTATGTATGTATGTATGTATGTGTGCAATATTTGTTTTATGTTACGTGATCAGCTTAGAAATAAATTAAGGAGAATGCATCCAAACGTTATCAGGTTATGAATTTTAAAGAATTGTTAGTTATTGGAAAAATGTTTGCACATTACCAAATTATATTTCAGCTTTATTATTATTATTATTATTATTATTATTATTATTATTATTTATATTTATTAGTACCTTTGATTTTTTCTGTTTTTGAATAATTTTATTTTGGAAAAACCCGAGTCTCTGTATATAGTTAAAACATTACCATCTATCAAATGCAAATTTCTGCAAGAGAATTTCTCAAAATAATTTTGTTAACCCGACAGAAATATATAATGGATGTTAGGAAATTAGGAGTTTTGATAGCAGGTTAAGTATAAAGCAAGGTATTATATGAACAAAAGTAATCATACGAGTAAGATAGGCGGGAGGATTACAGTAGGAAAAAGAATGTCCTACATCCTACATGCAAGTCAGTTTCCTTGGAATAATTGTTTTTATGACGAATGAGAGCTTATCTTCTTCTTTGCGTTCGTCTTCGAAATCGAAATTGCAAACTAAGTTACTTTCTCAAGAGTTCGTTCCATGCCCAGCTCTCCCCTCTCTGCTTCCATTCTGTGACTATTGTGATATCATTGCGGTCCATTCTGTGGAGTGATAATGTGATTGCGGTGCTGTTGACGAGCCGTCACTTCGAGAAAAGATATGCTATAATCAACGTTAATCCGAGGAAATGTTACTAATGTTAGGAATAATTATCTTACTATTCTTCCACATCCCGGAACGCTGATTAAATTGCATATCCAATCAATTGTGTGGTATGGCAGTCTCAATTTACAAAACTGGGAATACGGTGTAATATTAATTAACGTTAATTTAATCTAAAAGAGAAATCCATTTCTTTCATCATTACTTTATTACTTTTGCGGAATAAGTTAATCCTTAAAAATGAAATCGCGTACACTGAATTGTTTACTCGTGGAAATAATGAAAATGAAAATTCAGTATTCAGTTAAATTTCACTGACTTTTGAATCGCAGAAATTAGTCAAACATTATATAAGCATGGAAATGAAGTTAATGATGTGATCACATTAACCCTACATTTTCCTGCTAGCCGTTGACAGAAAAAGCTGAGGCTTCTCTAATGGATTCGTCATATTCATAAGTGTTATAGAATCATGTTGAAGTCCGCCTTGATTCAGATATAGTGATTTATTAATGAATAATGAATTAGCAGGATACTTGTGCCTCTCTTAAAAAATATTAAGTCATCTTTCCCTACTTCTTCATGCTCAGAGTTGTATTTCGACCCTTGCGTACGGAAATCATAACGTATGGAATAGAATAATAAACGAAGGTCTCCTATTCCACCGTTGTGTGATTCTGATAACGTGGCTGCGCCACACAGCTGCCTCTGTCGTTGAGGAACGGCTTCAATTCGGAATCGCATCGGCAATCTTCTCGCCCTTGTCAATGGCCCCACAGAAAGGCGCGCTGCCATTCCACCGCCGTTAATTAAGGTCCGGCCGGACAACACCCGCGCAATATCGCGAGGCATTGTGTCGGCGTGACCCGGTGTCTCTTATCGATATTAATTAACCGAGCGGATGAAAGGCTACCGCTACCAACGCCCTCCTACATCCCGGCGATTCTCTGGACCTGCCGCCCCGCGATTCGCCCGCTCGCCCACCCCCACCCACTCGCCCACCCACCCACCCACCGCCCCCACTCGCCCACCCACCCACCCAACTCGCCCACCCACTCCACCCACTCGCCCACCCACCCACCCACCCACCCACCCCCGCCCACACCCACACACTCCCGCCCACACTCCCACCCACCCACTCACCCACTCACCCACCCACTCACCCACCCACCCACACACACACAACATACACACACGCACCACCATACACCCATACACCCAACCACCCGCCCACCCATTCGCCCACCTACCCACCCACTCGCCCTCCTAACCACCCGCCCGCTCGCCCACCCATCCATCCACCCACCCACCCATCCATCCATCCATCCATCCACCCATCCATCCATCCATCCATCCATCCATCCATCCATCCATCCACCCACCCATCCACCCACACACCCACCCACCCATCCACCCACCCACCTATCCACTCACTCACTCACTCACTCACCCACCCACCCACCCGCTCGCTCGCACGCCCTACCACCCAACCAACCCACCCGGTCGCTCGCTCACCGACCCACCCCGGAGTGTGATTCGGTACGTCACTAATGGCCGATTGTTCTGCGAGGAGACACGCCGGCGGCGGAAAAGAGGGCTCGATAACTTAATGAGTTGGCGGAAATATATAGGTTCCAGGTCAGGGTTTGGCGTTTCGTGATGTTAAGGATCGTCGGAGTAATAATTACCAGAGAAGAAAGTCTCGGGCCAGAAGTGTTGTCTGGTAATTAAAAAACAATTGTGGAAGTGAGGCTGGTGAATACTCCGAGACAATGTGGCAAACCATAATTGAACTCAGTATTGCTATTTTGTGTTTTATAGTGTAATGAACTTCCCTAACGGATAATTAAATAACTGATGTGTTAACTTTTGGAAATGTATGCTGAAATTTTTTGTATCCTGCACTTCTGCAAAGAATTGCTAATTTCCGAATGCTCTTGCTTCGTTTTCCAATCGTCTGTGTCGTAAGATTTTGGACATCAAAGAACTTACAAATTTCTAACGTCTAGCGTATACCGTCACAATTGGTAGTTAAATATTAATTATCTATTTTATTTATATTTATCTCTGAGATAATTTTATTTCCCTCCCGCGATCTTGATATGAGAACTAGTCACCATGTCCAATTAGTAATCCTGACGCACGTAAGTAGTTTCTGACAGGACACATGCTCTGTGTTCATTCGAATCACGTCTCTCATGACGAAACGTTTTAAGATAAATTGTAATTCGCTAAAGACTTAAGGTGTTAAGTGAACAACAATATCCGTCCACAAATATTTTGGAGCATGTTGGCATCGATATCTCATTAGTATCTTGTTTACCTCCACGCGTGTTTCAAATTTTTAAGAGAATATACCGTATTTACGTAAATCCAATGCGCCATCGAATCTAATGGGAATCCCATATTTGAAACTTAAAATCATGAAAAAGTGTTTATCGAATGTAATGCCCACCGATGACAGAATAATAGGTATTTTATTTAAATAATGAAATAAAACAATGGATTTATAGTATACATAAACATCAAATTATAGAATTGAAAGTTTCCTAATGTTAGGTGACACATTATTAAAGAAGAAAATTCGTGAACATGAAATAAGGAAAGTACACGTTCAAAATGAATTTATTAATACATTGAATTACAACCGTAAATCACCATTATTCATTACGAAACGGATGTGCACTCGAATCTAATGCGTATCCCGATTTTGAGTACTACATTTGGTCAAAAAGGTGCGGATTAGATTCGCGTAAATAAGGTATACTGCATACTATACCACAGTTTCTCTTGTTTATTTGTATTTGGCTTTTCGGTTGATTTTTGACAAGATAATTACGTCTCCCCAAGAGACCTCTCGCTTAGATACACGTACGTATAGCTGTAGTAACCTTGTCGGGACAGAGTAGCTCTTCGTCGCGTTTATTGTGCCCTGGGCGAGGCGACAGGCCCCGTGGCGGGGGCAGCGTCCTACACCAGCGACGCGCGCGCATCTGTTTGGAGGATTAGAGGACATGACGTTGATTAAACGCAGAGGGGCGGCGCGCGGCGCCATTCTCTTCTGGGAGACGACATAAATTTGACTGCGCTTTTTAGGCCCGTGCCCGTCCTTCGCGCCCTCTCCCAAGGGTACGGGGTCACAGGGACCTGTTCGCGTTGCGGGTGCACGTGCCCAGATGTGAAGATACAGATGTACACAATTCTATTGTGGGCTGTTGATGAATGTGTTAACCGAGTTATATTGTTTGCTTGTTAATTGTCAGAACATTTGTTTTGTTTTAATTATCCATTGTGATGTTTGTTTCTGATAAGTATAAAATTTGTTAATTATTGTAATGGTGGTGTTGGATAGTGTTTACGATGAGTCAGTGTTAAGGTTGGGTAACAGGAAACTGCGTTTCACTTTTTGTGATTATTATCGGATTGGTAAAAGATATATAACATCGTATTGCAATAACTTTCTTTACTGACTTGCTCATTAGGAATGTTTGTATTTAAAATACATTCTAAATCTAAGTATACGAGAGATTGCCGTACTCTGGATGGGATGTTAAAGAAAAATTTTTGGAGCATTGGTATTTCTTTTTGCTAGTCAATTATAAAATGATTCGGATATACCATACCGTGAATCCATACCGCTCGAAGTTGGAAACACGCCGAATATTCTCTGCTTGACAAATTGCTGTCAGGCAAAGATTACTATGGCGTAATGAATCATGAAAATCCTGTACAGGGTTGGTTGCACTATAATTTTGAAACTATTCAATTGGCTTGTCTTAAAGAGTTTCCTCTGAGGTTATGACGCCATTTCAATTTCATGGAGGACCCTACAAAGTTAATAAAAAAAGGAAATTTCAAGATTTTGAGTAGTCATGATTTTCAAATACTTATTTTTTATGATTATTTAAAGTTTCTTAACGAGAACGAACTTTAACCCTTAAAGATGGTAAGTGTTGTTGATGTTTGTCATTATTGGAACTTTAGAAAACACAGAGTTTATTTGATTTTTAAAATCGCTCTAAATATGAATACAATCCATGTTTTTGTGCGAATTGAATTATACAAGTTCAAACACCTCGACACCGAAGGGTGATCGTTCCGCTTGAATTGAGCGAAAACTTTTGGGGTTTCAGATTGGAATTGTAGGGAAATTACGAATGCAAAAACTGACAGAACGGTCCGTGACAGGCTGTCGATCGTAGCGACAGCAGCTACGCAAGCGAAATGTCAGATACAAACTTTTTCTCTCAGAGAAATGGCTATTGCTGAACTGGATATCTCGAATGTACAATACATTGTTTTTTCCTTCCATTTACATTTTCTTTCTCTTTTCGTTTTTCTTCTTTAATCAATTACACCCTTTGGATTTGTATAATTTTTTTTTTTTTTTTTGCGTTTCCCCACGCCCTCCTCTCGCGCTCATTCGCTCCCTCCCTCGCTCTCGCTCCCTCCCTCGCTCTCGCTCCCTCCCTCGCTCTCGCTCCCTCCCTCGCTCTCGCTCCCTCCCTCGCTCTCGCTCCCTCCCTCGCTCTCGCTCCCTCCCTCGCTCTCGCTCTCTCCCTCGCTCTCGCTCTCTCCCTCGCTCTCTCGCTCCCTCCCTCGCTCTGGCTCCTCCTCGGCTCTCATCTCTCCACCTCGCTCTCGGCTCCCTCCCTCCCGCTCTGCTTTGCCCTTTCCTCATCTCGCTGTCTCCCTCGCTCTCACGGCTCTCCTCCCTCGCTCTTGCTCTCTCCTCGCTCACGCTCTCTCCCTCGCTCCTCGCGCTCTCTCCCTCGCTCTCGCTCTCTCCCTCGCTCTCTGCTCCCTCCCACTGAAAGCCAGCTCCTCCCTCCCTCGCATCGCTCTCCCTCCCTCAGCTCTCGCTCTCTCCTCGCTCTGCTCTCTCTCCCTCGCTCTCGCTCTCTCTCCCTCAGCTCTCATCCTCTCCTCGCTCTCGCTCTCTCTCCTCAAGCCTCGCTCCTCTCTCTCGCTCTCAGCTCTCCTACCTCATCGCTCTCCTCCCTCCGCTCCTCACTCTCTCCTCCTCGCTCTCGCTCTCTCTCCCCTCGCTCTCGCTCTCTCCCTCGCTCTCGCTCTCTCTCCCTCGCTCTCGGCTTCTCTCCCTCGCTCTCGCTTTCTGTCTCTCGCTCTCGCTTTCTGTCTCTCGCTCTCGCTTTCTCTCCCTCGCTCTCGCTTTCTCTCCCTCGCTCTCGCTTTCTCTCCCTCGCTCTCGCTTTCTCTCCCTCGCTCTCGCTTTCTCTCTCTCGCTCTCGCTTTCTCTCCCTCGCTCTCGCTTTCTCTCTCTCGCTTTCTCTCTCTCGCTTTCCCTCCCTCGCTCTCGCTTTCTCTCCCTCGCTCTCCCTCCCTCGCTCTCTCCCGCTCTCTCGCTCTCTGCCTCGCTCTCGCGCGCTCTCTCTCTCTCCATACGAGTTTTATTATAAATACAGTTACCTCTGCCACGGGTATTGTAGCCCCATAATCAGAACGGCACATTGGAGAAGTTTAAATCTTAAGCATATAATGTGTAAGTTTGGAATCGACAATGGAGACCGGTGTTAAGTGATCAGCATTTCCTCAATCGCAATTTTTACAAAGAAAATGAAGGATTTTAACAAGATAACTTTTCTTAATCATTATAATATTTTCTTTGGCTACATCACGTAGCTTTATGTAACGTATGAACATACCGCCTTATTAGGATAGTATAGGAAAACCCATAGATGTGCTCAAATTTTCCAGGGTGAAGTTATTATGCCTTGAATTTTAAACATTTAATAAATTGTTAAAATAAAAATACAGTGAATTTCTACCTGGGTTTCGACGCCAAAAACCTCGAATTATTTTCCTTACTCATTAATACATACAATTATATTTTCGGTCCTTGTATTACATTTTTAGGGTTCGGTTCTTCTAGATCCCCTCCATTGCAAGGTTGGAGCTTGCGGTATTTCGAATTCATAGAGATACATCATCTCTTTTTCTAGTGAAACGCAAACCCGCCCAAATTTTTCTTCATAGGAATGAGCAGGGGAAAGCAGGAGGGTGGATTTCCACATGCGATTATACTCACAAGGGCACGCTACTTCTTTCGTTTTGTTTTACTGAAACGAATAGAATAAAACAAAATGAAATATTATACATTACGATTAAGGTACTTGATGTACTGCAGAAAGTTGGATACTTGCTCTTTCTCCAATCTTGAGTCATTTCATTATTCTACTAGTTGGAGCATTTGTTAATCGACTTTTATAATAAATTACTAATTCGTCTGTGACTAATTCGCTACAAATGATTGTTTGGAGCGAGCATCTGTTTTCATGTACCTGGGGCACCGCATACCTTCGCCTTGAGAATCTCAGTCGGTCTGCTGTTGCCCGCTCCCGGAACTTCGCAGGAACCTTTGCGTACGCCGCTGCCATTGTTCTGTTGACTGATTGCGGCCGAGCCGGTTCTTCAGCGCTCTCCTGTTCTCCGCCTGGGGCTGCTGCTGCCCCTTGTTTTGTTGCGATTCGCTTTGCCCTCCGCGGCGTTCCTTCGGACCGCGCCCACGTGAACCGCTCTGCCGCAGGTTAAAATCCCGAAGCCGTCGTTACGGAAGATAATGCACCCGTCGCAACCCTGGCGATTTTTCGTTCTGTTGGTCTCTCAGGAGATTGGGATCTAAAATGCGTGGGAAATTGATCGGCCTGCGCTTCAAGCTACAATATTATAAGACAATAGGAACTATTTTTCTTGTAGCATGCGGGGTTTAGTGACTGGAAGAATGGTCAGTGTTGAGAGTACTTATTTGAAATATCTTCAGCATATAAGGGTAATTGAAAGTAATCGAAAACATTTATGTTTAGAGTTGTAGAAGTTAAACAGAAACCTTTATACCGTTTGAGAGTGTTTCTATTTGCCAATGTAATCCCATAAACAAGATTTTGTTGTATGGAATGTTTTTATCTTTTTTGCCCTTCAACGAATCCCAAAAATTATCCGCAGGTGGGTACAGCGGGATATCCCGCCGGTCATAGAAAACGACTAAATACTACATCATGTTATGACCGTCCCTTGCACTTCGAAATTTGACAAGCGTTATACAAAACTTTTTTGTTTAAAGGAAAACCAATACCAGCTGCTTTCTGTATGTCCAACTCGAACATATTCGTTTTGAATTTTTTTCTCAACTACGGTGATGAAAGGAGGAGGTTGACAATCAGCATTGAAAGAAAAATTGGACGGTTTGTGCGGCAAAGAAAATCGGAACTCGGTCTCAGAAACGCCGGGTCAAAGAACGCGCGGATCCGCGGTCCGAGTGATTGACGGCTCACGTGTGAGACACATGTTCACCAACTAGTTGTGGAAACGACCCTCTGTGTAATAATTAATGCGTGTAATCCGATTTTCCGATTTTTACGAAACTCTCTTCATTGATAGGAATAGGACTTAACTAGGAATAGTTGCATATGAGAAACATTTTCAGCACGAAGTTCCATCAATACAGTTTTCTTTTTATAATTTTTTTAACATGAGCAGCGATGTAGGCTGTCATAGTCAGGGTGCTGGGTCACTGGTCTTGGGCAGTGGTGTGGACTAAGTCACGGTTACGGTCAGGGCGGCGTTGGGCGAGATACTTCGCGTCAGGACTGGACGGAACGAGCAAGGGCGTGACGGACGGCGAGACGGAGTGGGACGGAATCAAAACTGATCCGAGAAAAGCAGCACAGGGCGTGGGGAGGATATATGTATATCAATTTGTTTCCATTTTATAATGTATATCGAATTTATACCCTTCTCTATCTAAGAATATATTGATATGTATATAGTGATATGTACTGAAAATACTCGGCGAATGCTGGATTATATGAGCTAGTAACAAGTAGTAATAATGAGCACATTCATGTTTACGAATAATTTGATTGCAATCTCTCAGATGTGAATTCTCCAGATTTAATTTTGTGTGGACATATTATTTTTACGGTTTAAGGTCTTGCTCCGTGTTTAGGTGTGCTGTCTGATTGAAAAGGTTCACTTCAAGATCATGCTGGTAAGAAAAGTGAACTGGATCTTCAGGATTCTAGAAAGTTCCGAGGTCAAGGAAGAAGACGATAGATAACGCACGGTATTGCTTCAACAGAAAGCTATATTGTGGTCACGTAGAGATTGCACATATTAGTGTATAGGTTTAAAATTTTTTTCTCCCGCTTACGTCGACGCAATTTTGAGAAAATTAATAGAGCATTCATGAGATTGTAAGTTTAATTTCATTATACGAAATATATTCAATTGCCTTCAACAATAATTAATAATCTTTATTTTATATTTTTATTTACTACTCCACTTATGAAATCTGGTCTGCTCGAGTCAGGGCGGTGTATAAAATATCGTTTTTTTGTCCAATTTTTCTTACCATTCTCTCTACTGACCAAAAGCTACGATACATCGAAGGAAGCGGTGTGAGGATGAAACCACGAGTTTCATTAATTTAATTAATATATTTCCTATTCTGAAACTTGTAACTGATATAATTTTGTTCGTGGAACACTTTAGATAAATATCTCTCGTGCATAAGAAGAAACTTCCTCATTTATTCCCTTTGGAACGTATCGAACATTTTCAGTGCATGAGAAGTATTCTGTGAAACATCGTTTCCTTCCTACAGTTTTTTCATGGATCCATCTTCGGGGCCAAAATTGTTAAGTTCCATTTATCTTTATTAGAGTACTGCCTGCACCATCTCTGCGTTGGTCATTAAACTTGCGCTCAAGAGTCGACCGCGCGAAGGCATTCCGCCCTTCCCCGCCTGTCCCAGTCCCGCCACGCCACGTCCCGCCACGCCCCAGCCCCGCCACGGCCCGCCACGCCCCTCCCAGCCCCTCCCCGCCACCTCCCAGCCCCACCCAGCCCCACCCAGCCCGTCCCGTCCTGACCCGTCCGTCCGTCAGCCTCACCCCCCTCCCCGCCCGCGGCGAGGCGTCGCGCGCCTTTCTTCTTCGTGTGTCACGCGGCGCGCGACCTCTGACATTCGCCCCGCGAGGAAGTCGTCTGGCGCCGCTCGGCGCCGCGTCGACCCTCGCGACGTCGCTCTTCGGCCGAGCCAGGGGTCGCCGTCCCGGGCGCGCGTGCTCGCTAACGATGGCGTGACATTGCTCTCACGTCATGACCACCCACCTACCTTCGCAGCCACCCTCCCACTCATCAATCTATTTTGTTTTCAATATTTAATATTAAAAATACAGAAAAAATGTTTTAGAGAATTTATAAAATACTAGAGTTCAAAAGGCAGAGAATTTGTCCACATGATACACAATATCAATTTATAGTGATTTGCAAAATTTTATTTGAAAATGCAAAAACATGAAATTTACATTAAGGTGGGAAAGATAATAGTTAACCGGAACTCACCAGTACCATGCATTCTTCCCCCCTTTTTTGACTGTTTTTAGTGTGAGAAAGAGGTTACATACTGATGAGAAATCGCATTTGTATCATAGTGTAAAAATGTAAAACCCAAAATAATGCAAATAATTTTAATATCTCTTTTCCAAAACGAATACGTGGGGTTTCCGGAATTACGTCTGTAGTATGTGCATATTTTGTCTGTACCTGGAGTGAGATACATAAAGTCCTCCCTGAAAAAGGAAAATAGTAGGCCTAACATTAGAAGACTGTCATTGAACATTAACATGTCAGTACAAGTCATAAATTTTTCTGTCAAACCGTAACTGCAGATCTTCTCGGCATAATACTATAGGCAACCTTAGGGCGGACGTGAAGGATTGAACACTAAGCTCCCGTAAGTTCATACAGCGGCAAAAGGGAGCAGAACAATGGACAGGCGTATGTTCACTGTAAGCCGCTGTTCATATTCCGTATTGCGAGGCAATTGTGTGCGTCCTGCGCGAATATATCAATGTCGCCTTCTGAACAGGTCGCCATGCTACACAGCGCCGTGCTTGCCTCAGATGGAAGGGGGCCTTCACAACTTTACCAGCCACCACAGCCCCCACTGCCAACGCGACCACCCACTCCGCACACGCCGTCTCCGCCGCCGTGCCGCCGCCCCGCCGCCTCCGCCCCCGCGCCGCCCGCCGCCTCCGCCTCCGCCCCCGCCCCCGCCGCCGCCCACACCGCCGCCCACACCGCCGCCCACACCACCGCCCACACCACCGCCCACACCGCCGCCCACGTCACCGCCGCTACCACCTCTTTAGCCGCCACCGTCCTCGACCCTAGGTTTCATCGACCCCACCTAATTCGAACCCCCCGCCGATGCTATCCCCCTCACCGCTCTCGGCGCCACCACACCGTCATCGCCACCGCCGCCATCCTCCACGCCACCACCCTTGCCTTTCCCATTATCATTGCCATCACCATTGCCGTCGCCACAGATTCCACTGCAAAATTTCCCCATCTCCATCCTGCTCCTCCTCTCTCCCCCTTCCGCAACAGCAACCGCACCCAGTGCTCCGCCGCCAGCTGGCTCATCCACCCGCACCGTGCGTCAGCGCACGGCGCGTCGCAACACCCGTCAGACTGCGCGGCGGCGGATGCTACGCTCACGCGGAAGCAGAATAACCGCCAACAGGGAATCAGAAGCTAGGGAGATTGAGTGAAGACCAGAAACAGTGGGGGGAAAACAGGAAAAATTAATATATAACATCTGGTAATTTACACTGCGGGTGTTATCCCCGTTCCCAACAAACTGATCAATGAACTCAGTTAATTGGGTGCAACAACAAGTATTTGTTGAGGCCCTCCCAACTTTTCGAATGTTTTCTATCCCTGCGAAGCCATTTTTAAAGTGCCAAGCATAGAGCACGAGAGCATGACTGGGAAAATCCTGAAAAACACAAGACATCTCATTGAAATCCGTTTTATATTTTTTTTATTTTCTGTGAATAGGATTCGAAAACTGAAAAATATCGTGTGACAAAGTTCTGCGAAAAGTACGAATAGAAATACCAGTCGGTAAATTGAATGCGCATCAAAACAAAAAGCGTCAAGCACAACGTCCGACGAAGGCAAGGACGGGAGATATGTGGAGTAAATGAAACACTAACATTTACAGCAAAGGGGAATCGAGAAAATGACACACTGAGGAAACGAGTCAGAAAGAGGAGGAATGAGATGACCACACGATCTGTTTCTGTTATGACATACAGAACAGATACGTAAAAATTAAGCAGATTATGTAAATACGACATCTGTGTGTAAGAGTAAAAGACATTGTCGTCCAAATTCTGAACTTTGTTGCCTAACATTTCCCGCGTCAGTTCCTTTCACTACCACAGCCTGCTTCCTCGCTTCGCTAGCCATTTCGAAGAGCACCTGCAACATTACCCTAATATTTCTCATTCCAGTGCGTCTGTGATGCGAACCAAATACGTAGATTTTACATTTTGTGGATTACTTTATGGAAACACGCATATTTATTTCTCCGCTGGCTTGCGGTAATCTTCCGATTCATTTGTATTACATCAGGCAAATAATGGAAATATATCAAAATCTCCTTCGGGCGGAAATGATTGCACGCTTCACTACTCGGTCTCCGCGTATATACAGACCGAACGATCGGAAACGCGCACGAAAAAAAAAATACACGCTTCGCCGACGCGCAAACCGCCGCTGCCATCGAAGACGCAGGAAATACAGCGATCTAGAAAGTTCAAAGTCACACAATAGTTTCAAACGGTTGCTATATTCAGAAACGTTCGATGCGTTGCAGAAACTAGGTTAGACGTGAAACGTTCGCGACGTCGCGTACTTCATATTGCGTCAGAGCAATCACAACCTATTCGTTGTCGCTTCGCTGAATCGAATTTCAAAAGACGGTTCAATCGGTTGCATTCACGCATCGGTGCTTTCTGTGGGTCACGTTTACGCCAGACGACCAGACGGCTGCATTACACTCGTGTGTATTCTTTGTGTCTGCGTCCGATGAGCCGACTCGATCACTGCGTGATTCCTTTGATGTGAGCGGCGCGGCGCGGCGCCGCCGCCAGGACGCTGGTGGAGGCGTGGCTCCAGAAGGGATTCATCGATCTTGGGGGCTCCGGACGTCATCAGGTGGCGTGGTGTGGCGCAGAGCGCCGGGTGTGACGCGTGAGTGACGTCGGGCGACTCCTGTGATGACGTAGCTCCTGTAATGACGAGATCGCCCTCCTCCGCCCGTGAGCGTCGTCGAGTCCCAGCGGCAGCCCCACTGTGAAGCTTCTGGTTGTAGTGTGATCTCATCGTAAGTCAACGGCACATTTTCGCGTAATGACGTCATGGTAGCTGTTTGCGCCCATTTTTTGGTATGAGAATCTTTAAGCGTTGTTGGAGCTATTCCTGTGATGGTTTTTGTGGGCTACGTAGAGTTCGTGGTCCTACTATTAGCGGAGAATTCAAGGGTAGGGTCAGGTTTCCCCCAAAACCAGAAATCTTATACTACTTTGATATTTTATTACTTTTCAAGTGTACAAAACTGTATAGTAGCCCCTGAATTGGAATGAGATAAATCCACTGGGAATACACATTTCGTGACTAAACGAACATGTTGAGGTACTAACAAATTTGGTTTGATATTGGCATTACCTTAAATATGATCGTGTATTAAATTTTATTACATTCAACTAATGCATGCTATATCTTTCCTCGTCTTCAAACGTGAGATTTCTTGTCCCGAATTACCAGTCAAGTGTCGTAGAGAGATGCCTGATTTGCAGGTGGATTTTACGCCGTGTGAGTCCAACGATCTCTGATCGTTGTGGATTTTTACAAAAAATGTAACAGGTTTTTCATTGCGTGAATGTGAATTCTTCCACTTTGGTATGCAAATTCCTTCAGTTTTGTAGGGTGGTAGCGTAACATTTCGTAAAACTACTTTCAGGCCAAGTGAAATCACTTTGCTGGCACGTTTCGATTTATCTGAGATGTGCCGATCATTGAACTGTGTGATTTACACAAAACAATCTTGAGTCGTTGGAACGCATTATTTCCATCGGCAGTATACTTTTAGGACTAAGTTCACTTGCTTATTTCGCGGTGTGTTAAATGGAAATTTATATTTTGTCATTGCAGGAATTCACATACGAAATTGCAGATAGAAATACTCATATCGAATTCCCACAAAACACTGGGAATTGTCTATTTTCTCCAGGGGGGAACGTTCGAAATTCCAAGGGAGGATAAATTGAATTGAAATGATAGCCCCCTTCTCTTTCCCAGCCCATTAAGAATGGTTTTTGAAAAGTTTTATTTTCAAGGTATCTTTATTGAAACATTTCTGTGTGGAAATCACAAGTGTCACAACTAGAAGAAGAGTTCCCGGCACGCACAAAATTATTCTTTGTGAGAAAGACGTCGTGGAACACCGTGTGGGTGGATGATGCCCGGCGCCACCCTCTCCCGCCAATGTGCACCCTGCCTCCGTCTGCGTTCTCTTCCGGGGCGAGCGATGTCGCGGCGTCGCGGGCGCGGCGGTCGAGGCGGGTGGCGACGCACCTGTCGTCGGCGAGTCAACGCCCGCCCGGGATGGCTGCAGGGCAGGCGACGACGCTCCGGCGGCATAGCAATGAACGGGTGGTGCTCACGAGGAGCAAGGGCACGCGCTATAGCGGACTTCCGCGATCGTTGCCCTCTCCGGTCTCCAGCCGGTCAACAAATTCCTTGCCGTCCAGGTGGTTGGAACGAGTATCGATTCTATGTTTGAACCAAGGGTCGCGGGTTCGCGAAACGCGGCGGGGCATGAATGTGTGTCTCAATTTGCGTGCGTGTGTGAAGGTATATATGGTCGGAGAGAGCTTCGAGTTCTGTTGATGCCCGATCCGAAAAGACTACATGTGTTTTGTATAGAGTTGTGGTTCAAGATGTATCCGATTAAGGGATGGGGGCTAATTAGCTTTGATCGAAAATATGTCCTCGGAAAGAAACTCATTTTCCTAGCTTTATGCATTCGCTAAGTTTAGCTCAGAGATAGCTTTGTTGGTGACACTGCTGCGATTCTGACCGAAAAGTTCTAGGATTGGAGTCCAGAGGCGGAATTTTTTACACTAGGTGTATAGCTGGGTTGCGGTAAGTTGCTTTTTGCAGAATTCTATCTGCCAACTACTCGGATCGGAAGATTTCCGTGTTTTCTCCTATCAGTACCAAGCGAATGTCGGAGCTGTTCCCTAGAGAAAGGGGCCGCGCGCGAAGCGATCGAAAGACCGCGCGCGATCTTTCCTTCCTCTTCCTTCTCCTGGCCTTTCCTTTCCTCTCCCCTCTCCCACTCTTACCTTGCATTCACCACACTTTCACACAAGTCAGGAGCTTAGAGCTGGTTCCGACTAAGATGGTTGCCTGCTGGAGGGAGATTCATGGAGAGAGAAATCTCCCGCCAGCCGCCATGTAGGTCGGCGTCAGATCTCAATATCCATCTGGGGAGAAATACGCCCCCCGCCCCAAAGGATAAATGACGTATAATATTGACCCTAGCAATGGAGGTGCCCTGAAACATCAAATAACTTAACCTGCAAGAAAAAGTTAAAAAAGTTATGGGTTGACTTGCATTTGACTTTTTATAGATACTTGCGATCGCCATTTTAACACAATCTTCACGTTGTGTAAAAACGATTGAACTTGTAGAAAATGTTTGATAACAATCCAAATAAAAACTGTAATATTTTGTTATCTACATTTTATGATCGGCAAGATTATTTTGTAATGTATTTTAATATCATTTGTCATGGTTTCAACTCCCATTTTAAAATGATATACAGTATCTTTACTTAAATTACTTGTATCTGATGCCGTTGTGACAACATTTTGCGGGTTTTTTTATTCTTAAAATATTACATTATCTTGAGGCATTGTCCATGTACAATAAATGAAAGTAAATGAATTCAGAATAAATATTATCAACTTCTAGTGCATCTAGAGAGATCCTAAATGATCAGTTTTTTTTATTTTCAATGAACAAGCAGTGGGAAATTTCATGTTTCACGTGCGACATTTCCCCCT
This sequence comes from Teleogryllus occipitalis, assembly GCA_011170035.1. Classification (NCBI taxonomy): domain Eukaryota; kingdom Metazoa; phylum Arthropoda; class Insecta; order Orthoptera; family Gryllidae; genus Teleogryllus; species Teleogryllus occipitalis. The sequence continues at coordinate 235,919 of BLKR01008971.1, forward strand.
CATTTTTAATGCACATGTTCCATAGGTCATGTTCTGACGCTATCAAGGAGATGTAACTGCCAAACATCTGCGCGTACGGAGTTTCCTAATAATAAGGGGCAACTGTCTTAACTTATAAACGCATAAAACTGCATTATATAATTTCCCACTTCACGCTCTGTGCCAAAAAGTTAACATATTCGACCCCTCTACATACCGTTGAGGTATGTAACATTAACTCTGAAATACCTGCAGATTTGTAATAGATCTACATTATTTGTTATTACTTGTACATTTTGTTACAATTAATATTTCTGTTTGTTGCAGGTAAGCGTAGTATCATGCAATGCTGCACACAACACGTTCTGACATCTGGTATGAATTTATATTTATTTACCCAAATTTTACAAAATTATCCTATCTGTTTGTAATGGTATTTCTGGAATTCTACAGGACTGTTATATTTTCTATCAAATGTGTTTCTAGAAGTGTCCCAAGCTCTACGTGTAGTAACTGTAGGCGGCCGAAGCCGGTTAAAACTGGAAGCAAACAAAGACAGTTGGTCGTGCATCGCCCTTTTCTAGCATGCAATGCCAAAGGCTGAGGTGACCTACGAGTGTTCCGCAAACCGAATTGTGCGAGGAGAGAAGTCGGTCTGGCTGGCCGCCAGCGCAATAGTAATTCCGTGTCCTGTGCCAAGGGTTCTCCGCGAGGGACTTGCGCCCGCATGATAGGTCCAATATAACGCCGAGCTGCTTCAGCCGAAAGCTGCTAATTGAACTAGGGCACTCCTACACATGCTCTCCACTCGCCCTCCCGCCCACTCCACTCCTGTATGTACCGCCCGAACGCCCTGATCTCCCTCCCTCTCTATCTCTATCTCTCTAATGTAGCGTTGAATCCCTCATCCTCCTTATGCTTTTCTCTCTTCCTTTCCTCTTCCTTCTTGTTCCTTATCGTGTTATACCTCTCTTCTTATATCTGTTCTTTCTCTTCTCGTGTGTTACCTCCTCTCTTTTCTTCTATTACATTATTTCCACCCTTCCTATTTCTTCTCTCCTCTCTTCGTGTATTTTCGCATCTCACATCTCTTCTTCTGTTGTCTCGTCTTGTAACGTCCCATCTCTCCTCTTCTTTTGTTTCTCCTGTTTTATTGGACACCGCCATATCCTTTTGACACTCACTCTTGTTGACTTCCTTTTCTCGCTTTTCATTATTCATTTCCTCGATAAGAAAATTCTTCTCTCGCTTCAGATATCCATTCCTCTCTTGCGCTTCTCAATGCGGTCGCTCCTTGATTATCCACCACATTACCCAGCCTCCTTGTCATCCTCATCATTCTCCTCGTCTTTCTCTCGACCCTCCTATCTCCATCATGCTCTTCTCGCACATCTCCATTCGTTCCTCCCATCTCTCTTTTTCCCTGCCTCCCCGCCAGGCTTTTCCTGGGCGCGTGATTTCCACCTCGCCAGCGCCCATCGCCCCGTGGGCTTCTTTGTGCGTGGGGCTGGCCCTCCCGCCCCGTGGGCGATTGAGGGCGCTCGGCTGCGGGCTATTATCGCCGCTTCGTGGTCGGGCGAGCGCGCCCCTGCACCGAATCGGGCGCTGCCGTATCCTGACCGCTGCCCGGGCGCACGGAGAGGTCTGGCTCCCGGTTGCAGCAGTTGGAGTATCGTCTGGACCGATGCTTGTTCCACTCGGATGTGTTCTTGAACTTGTACGTTGAAGTACGGAATACGACGTATTTGTGGACGTGCTGAAACAGAGAGCGAAGGGTAGAGTAACCTTCCTTCATTTAAGTATTTATTTGTTACATAAGCATTTATCACTCGAATGTGTAAAGAGATATATATGTCACTGAGTATGAAAGTACCTACACATATCTCTGAAATTGCATTTACTAAGGCATGCTTACAGCACGTACGTGTACATTTGGTCGTAATGTTACTGGCAAGTGAGGACATGAAATAATACCTTAGACAATAATACCGAAAACAGACAATACTTAAGTAGGGGTAAAGTATGTTACGTAATATGAATAGGTCTCTAACATATTTAAGTCTGTTTGTACTGAGGTTTGACTGTTATTTCATACGAATATCGGAGTGCTCTTTTCAAGTACTTATAATAATATTGCCACTGACTTGCCCCTGACATTGCTTAAGGTGTAAAAATGCTAATTGTTGTTCGAAATCTTGTGATGAGGTTGAATGGCATTTATCATATATCGTAGCAATCACGTATTTTATTTCACTTGTGTATCTGAAATTCAAATAGTGCCCTGGATTTATCAATATTTGTACATTGTACAGGTAATATTTGATTATTTTAGTGTCCTTTTGAAACTGTATTCCTCCCATTGATTGTTCATGCTAACTTCGTGATGTAATTAAATTAATATACCGGATGGACATAATTCTTTGAAAGTCTTCATGCAGCCACCTGGTCTGCATTACCATGTCGTTGGCAATCGAAACGCGTCTCCCAAAGATGAGTCACTCTCGTCGCATTTCCCATAGCGCAAGCTTACTCAGTGCTTCACGACCTTTCTAGACGGATTGACATGCTATGTTAGAACTTATGTTCTTACGCTCACAGTTGATATTGTTTTACTGTAGTTATGTTTAAACACACACACACACACACACACACATGCCGGGAGACCGGTCGGGAGCTTAGAGCTTGGCTCGGTTGGGGCGGTGCCCCGCTGGTGGAATATACCTGGTTAGATGAAACCCCGCAAGCCAAAGGTAGGTCGGCGCCGGATCTCGCCATCCAGCGGGGAAGATCACAGCCACCTCCCGATGAAAAAGCATGCACTATACTTACGGGGCTAAATAAATGTGAAATGAAATAAAATGTGAAATGAATAAAAATTCATTCATAGTGAAATGAATGAAACTGAATAATGAGAATAAGCCGTTGTTCATAAAGTCTATTAGGGGCGTTCAAAAAATGTTCTCAAATTTTTCTTTTTGAAACCCCGTCCCCTTTTAGGAACATGCTATACTAACAAAAAACCCCTGAGACAAACAGTCCATTTCGAACCATCCTCAATCACGTCACGTCTTTAATTTAATTAACAAATGAGTGATTAACATTTTCAACATAAGTTTCATCTTTTAATCCTATATATAATTTTTATGAATATTATCATTGATTTATTATTGACGTAAATAATTATTGCAAAAACATCAGAACGTTTTTTTGTTTTGTTTTGTTTTGTTTTGTTTTTTTCTTTCTTAAAATTCCTGCTCCTCTTTCATTGTCACAGTAACGGGAACCCCTCTCCGCCCTTAGAGGCGAACGTATTTTCTTAATGGCCCTATTACTTATGAATATAAATTCAATATTTTAAGAAAGCAATTTGCATGGCACTCGTCTTTTTTTAAGGGAGCTTTTTTTCAACTCGTTAATATTATTTGGATATTTTATCGAGAATTTCTCATTCTTTTTGGTCATTTTTTTTTCATTCCACACGGGGCATTAACGATTCGACTATAATTAACGCATTCAAAAATTGTGCATTCTATTACATGACAAAAAACGTTAGTTTGTATTAAACATTCGATAATACTCGCGAATATGTCATGGGAGACTAACATATTTATTTACACGTTGATATTTGAAACCTATTTTATGTTGCAACCTAATAAATAAATTGATATACAAGTGAAAAGCAGTCATTGCCATTTACACCCACACGGGAATCATGACGTTTTCGTTTCAAGTTTCACGAATTTGTGAATATTCTGAGCCGCAAGGAAAGCGAGCAAACGTTGCGAGAACGTCCCCGTGGGCTGGAAAGTGCACGAGAGAAATGAAGGATAGCGAGAATGCTTATCCAGACGGCGCGGTTCACCCACTGTGGCCTAATTAGCCCGCGTGGAGCGCTTGCGTTCGCCGACCGACTTCGGGGCGTCGACGGAGGCTGACGCAGCGCCGCCGGCGACTGACACATTCGCGCCTTCTTCCTAATTCCAGTGTAGTAATTCAGGCGCGAACCCGCCTGGTGATTTCATTCTTCAACACACTTGCAATGGCCGTTGTAGGCAGTAAGCAGTTAAAATAGTTGAGGCGCAGGAGCATGTCATTGGAGAGCGCAAGGATATTATAGAGAAGGATGAGAGAGGAAGACGAGCGGAGAGAGGAAGAGGAGCATTGGAGGGAGCGAAGATATTAGAGAGAAGGATGTGAGAGGAAGAGTTTCTGCTTCGTAATGTTGGTGACGTAATTGTAAAACATTTCTATTAAATGTAAAAATATTTGTTTGGAAATATTATCGTTTAGATTCAGATTGACTTTTGAAATGAAGGCGGGGGCGTCCACACGTTTTCATCAAAGCTCCCACATTTTTTAAAAGGTTACTGAATAGAAAGGTGTTTAAAAAGAAGCATTATGTAGTCTTACAGACAAAATTCATCTAAAAATTACGTTAAGTCCCCAAAAATTTCAAAAATTCAATTTACCGATTTCACATTTGACTTCACGTTGTAGACAATTGATCATCAGTTGACTTATTTTAAAATATTACTAGCTTACCCGGCGAACTCTGTTCCGCCTTAACAGCCGGTCCCATCTTTTTCTCGCGTCGCACTCACTGTGAGAAACTGTACTATCCTTGTTGCACTCGTGATAATAAAGCAATTGCAGATTTGTGTTTTTCTCTCAAACAAAGAAGAATTTAAAAAAACGCTCTGATATTAAATAGATAATTAAAAAATCTATTACGTAGCAGAGCGTTTTTTTTTGGAATTGATTTTTGTTTAAGAGAGAAATACAAAGCTGTATTCATAGGGACCGGCTGTTAAAGGCAATAAATAAGCAGATTTTGGAATTTATTAAGTTAAATTGTTTATTAAAAAATACAAATAAAAAAATTAAGTGGATTAATCATTCATTATTGTTCCTGTATTTTGGTGCATAGGTTGCACTCTTCAGTTAAGTACCTTGTGATAAACGACATTTTTTGTTTTATTATCAGACGCAAAAACAAACAACGCAGATGATCTTCCGAGCCGTGAACATGCCACATATAATTGACCATGGGAAAACATGGATATTCTAGATTCAAACCACAAACTTTCAAGGATTGGCCTTGTGATTTGTTGATGGTCATGGCGAATGCAAGACGGATCGGAAATTGAAGTCTTTAAAATTGAAACGTCATATCGGTTGGGATCATCGGAATCCTCGGAATGAGAACTTCCTCACCTTTAAATTTTCCTTTGAGTATCGTCGCGTAAATTACATTGTTCATCAATTTTCTAACCACCAAACGCGTACCGTTGCACAGTTTTGTTTGGTTTATGTTTCGAAGCATGATTACTACGGAGCCAACTTTTAGGCGTAAATTGTGCGGTGGTAAGCCAGGCACATGCAAGGAGTTTAAAAATTCAATTGGATAGTTGGTGGCTTCATCTTCATTCGTGACGCAGTCAACAGGCAACAATGACCGCTAACATGCGAAATCACGCGAAAACGTGCAAAAACATGCGTTCTCACACAGGAACGCTGTCGAACGGGATAAACAGTATCCTATGTCCGTCTCCTGGCTCTAAGCTTCCTTCTCACCAATTTTCAGCCAAATCGGTACAGCCGTTCTTGAGTTATAAATAGTGTAACTAACACGACTTTCTTTTATATATATAGATTAGTGTACCTATTCGTTCTCCTATCTGACTCATTTGCAACATCAAAATATTTCGTTCGTAATTATGGTTATTTCTGAATAATGTAGTCATTTAGTCATGCTGAAGTATTCTGAAAGTTTTATTGCATTCATTGTTTAATAGGGATGACATGGTGTAATCGTAGTCGTAGATTATTGTGCACACTTGAGTGAAGGCAGGTGGTGAACTTGCAGAATTCCTACTGTATAATTAGTAGTGACTTAAGCTTTCATTTTTATTCATTAAACCGGCTTCTTCAATCGCATCGAACGTCCCAGTCTCCCTTTCGTTCGCGTTTCCTAGAAGAGCGAGGCGATCGGAACTCTTTATGCAGTCAACATGAAGATTTGAAGGGCAGCAAGTCTTTAAGAACTCTCGTCCCAGGTCGCTTAAGAGTACTCTCGTGATTAAAAGTTTAAATTGCACCTCAAACGAGCAAACTTTCGGGCGGGCTAGTTTTATCTGAATAGCTAAGAAAGTTTGGTTAACTTCTATTTAGCCTGCATTACCCGTAGGTCATTTACGGAACGGTGCCTGTTCCGCAAAAATAATGTTTCGTTGTACTTGAGAAATTAAGTTTCAACAATGCGAGTTTTACGGAAGAAAAATGGGTGCAACTTCTCGGGAAGTTTGTGGTGTACTAGTCAAAGATGTGCATTGTGGATGCACATCTTCCATAATGTGCAGACGCGTGCATATACGTACTGCTTTAAAATAATAAAATATTTCGTGATATTTTCCATTTTAGTCGATAAAGGTGTACGCGAATGCAAACAGCATCTCTTCATAAGTCGGCTGATGTAATAAGAAATATAACTCTCAAAAATCAAATTTCCTGTCGAGGTACTCGGGAAGTGCATGAAGTTACAATTTTCTCATTAAAACTTGAGTAGTTGTTCGCGAGTTCTTCCCGCAGAGGTCGTCAGGGTTGCAGAGCAGAGTATAGCAGGCGAACACGAGTGCCACGGGAAAGATGGAGGGAGGGGTGAAACGCAAGCGTCGGTTATCGGAGGTGTATCTCGAGGCGCCGCAAGTGGGCCGGTGGGCCGTCTGCTAGCAATCGCAGCGCCCGCCGTTCACCTGCCGTTTGCAGCTGCGGAGCACCTTGTCCTCTATTTCTTTCTTCCTCTGTTCTGGTTGAATGTAGTCCTCTCTGTACTGTCATCGGTCTGTTTTACTCTACTCCTCTCAGTACTCACTTCCGGCCTGGGTCTGAACTATGAATGAATGAATGAAGATATCAAAAAGATTCCTCAAAAACTTTGAGTGATGACACTAATTCCCTGGGGAAACGAAGCAAAAAAGTTATTAAAATATGTTTAAATCGTGAAATTGTCCTCCAGTATTAAAAGGAACAAAAAAAAGTAATTGATTTTCTGTTAATCAAAATTTTCAGGTATTTTTTTCAAGAAGTTTGGAAAAGCATAAAACTTTGAAAACAATATTTTAATGTAAAATTATTTCTTAAGAACGAAGCTGTAGGCGTGATATTTTGAGTGTTGTCTGATAAATCCTTTCTTAAGGTAAGAAAGGGTACTATAAATTGTGTTGTACATTTTGTTTCATTTTTTGATATATTGATAATTTTTTGCAATATTACGTCTGCCCATCCACGCTTGAAATTGGTCTCATGCCAGTGACGTGTCCTTCAGGTACGCAAGGTACGTTATGTGAACATTGTAACTTAAAAAACCTGTTTCTGCATTTGTAACGGAAAATAAATCCTACCTTCTTCATCACAAATCTTCTAATTTTTCAAAACCGTGGTATCATTTTACACTAGACGTTATGAGTTGCCCGCGCTTGTCAAGCATCGGTGAGTGCGTGGCGCCCGGGGCGTCAGGAAATTCGGGTGCGATCGTGTATGCTCGGTGCATTTCGTGTGGGCCTGCGATCGGCGGCTGGGTTGCAGGACCTCGCTTGATGCAAGAGTTTCATTTCGCGGAAATTTGAAGATAAGAAAAACATTAGTAAGGCAGGAAGGCCAACGCCAGACATTACTATAACTACTTCGAATACCTGTATAAGGAAATTTAATAGCCAACTTTCTGAAACTAATGAATTGCTTACCGGTCACATATATTTTATTGCTTACTCAAACTAAGCTCTTCACTTCACGCCACTGTCTCGCGCGACCGTAAGCGAAATCTTGAAGTAAACAATTCATCAATTTGTATTAGAAAGAAAGTAACGCATTTTTGTACGTTGTCGCTTAGAGAGATGACATTGACCATTATACCAGCATACCATAAAATGTCAGATATTCAAGCACAACCTCGTAAACATAAACGCGAGAAGCGCCAGAAGAAGTTTCAAACCTTCATTCATTTGACACCGGAAGCATTCCTGAACGTAAGCGAATGATTTGGTAATTTTCGACCATAAATGCTTCGACATTTGAAATTTCGAAACATTTCTTCAGACTATGCCATTTCAGCCGAAACCGTGTACCTGGAACCTCTTCCCAACAACCTTGGGCTGTTTCCTTTCTCCTCGACATTCTTCCCTGCCCTTTCCGCGACCGCATTTAAAAGCGATTGCTCCGCCGCCCGTCCGTGTGTGTGCGCGGGGGAGGGGTTGGTCCGGATGTCACGTGGCTGTCGCTGGGGGCGCGAAGCCACGTGTCTGCCACGCGGTTGCGTGAGCGAACAGCGGGACGCCCCGCGCCGCACCGCCCCGGGCCGCGCCGCGCCACGCCGCTCGCGCTGCTCCGCCCGGGCCCTGCCCGCCCCAGGGGCCACGCCCTTCCTTCCGCCTCCGCACCGGAAGCAGCCAGACTCGTCTTTACTTGGATTAAAATGTAAGGTCGTGAGTAGGCTATATTGGGGGAGTTTGGGTCTAATTTGTTTTTCGGAGGTAGTACTAAATGGCGTCCCATTATTCTTCAGAGTGATGTTTACAATATGAATTACAATACACTAGCCTCATTCATCGTTATATTATGTTTGCACTCCTAAACTATTTTCAGTACCCTTTTATTATATAGTGCGCCGAAGTGAAGTGAAGTCTCTCTCTGCACTGGGTCGCGTCAGAGCCACCTTTTAAAAGTGGCAATGATGATGGTAGCAAACTGATCCCTGAGAAACAAGTGAAGGGACACTTCCAGCATCGGTTATGATTGTGGTGAGTGTTGTATTTACGTTTTTTTTTGTTGTTACACGTTGCTACAACATAATTTTTGTTGAAAGCATAAAGGTGCCACTGCGGAGAGGCTTTCATGCCACGCTGTACATTATGATGTGGCAATCCTCTCAATATTTATCATTTACTTGATTGTTCTTATGTAAGCTTAAGTACTATGCTGCTTCTTAACGTTTTTTAAATAATGTAGCTATAACTAGAGCTTTTGCTACGAATATCAAAAATTACTTTTTTCGTGTTTCTTTTTTACTTTTTCATGATCGCAATTTAACGAACTCGGCTTACTTCTCCAATGTCCAATTGAAAGTTTAAGACATACGCCGGATAATGTACCAGAATTCCACCACTTCATCGTAGGTTTCAAGTCCGTTCATCTCTGTTTGGATCATCCATACACCTACACACCCTTCACCAACACTCCCGAGAAACCTGACATTACCTTCTGCGCCTCTTCGGTCGCATTCACATAATTCGACTCCCCATTTCCATCACATATACACATACACACACACACACACACACACACACACATCCCCCTCGCGCCTGGCAGCCTGGCACAGGTGGTGCCCGCCTGCGCGCGGTCTCGGATTGCGCCGCCGTCGCCGGATGTTCGCGACGCGAAATGCGCCGCTTCCGTCCCAGCCGCCTTCGCACTTGCCAGGGGTGCGATTTCAGCCCCGCCCCCGCGACTCAAATCCTCACTCTCCTGCTACCGGCGGAACTCAGGTTCCTGGGTTCGCATTTCATTCAGTTGGAAGAAAACACCACTCGGCTGATGTCGTGGAACATTGACAAGATGGAAGTTGATGAAAACAATTACTTTAGAAGTAATACGCGCCTTGTAAAATGTATATCAATAGCTTAGTGCACAAACATTATGTCCACTTATGGACATTTTTGAGTTAATATTATTTTGGAGATCTCTCGTTCTTATCTACCTAGTGTATTATATGTCCTTATAAGAGGTGTCATACCTTTTCCCAGAAAGCAGTCAATGTTACTCAAAAATTAACTGCACCTTTACAATCTTTCAAGCTTATTATTTCCCGAAACTAGGAATTTTTACCATGCAATGCGTATGCACTAGGCCATCGATGTAGAGGAGTTGAGAAGAGAGAGAAGAGTACAGTAGTTAGGACTAAGAACATCATAATCTTTTGAATCTATAATTTCCCACGCTTCGTTGTCAATTGAACTTGAGGTCCTTGTGGCAATTGCAAGTAATCAATGTAATATTAGTGATCAATGCAATCATTCATCGTTTCATCGTCTGGTTGCGTAATCAATAGACTCAAATTATGGATGTTTCATTGTCCCTAATAAGTATCGTATGTTTCAGTTCCCTTTGCAATCTTGCATAAATTGGAATTAATTGTCAGTGTAATAAAGTAGCCTCTTTCAAAACTGTTGATATATCCTTATAGTTTATTTTTATAAGATGAAAATAATAACTATTCTATTACGTCCAAGGTGTTACGAACGGTAGTAAAAATAATGAATGTTTCATTTTAATGAAAATTGCTGACGAATCCCCTAAAAAATTCGTTTGGTTTAATCTTCACTTATCAGATTGAGGGGGAAGATGGGAAGGGAGAGAGAGAATGGAAATCAACGAGAGTTGGAAAAGATTGGAGACAAAACTTGATGCAATTTTGACCTACCTCATCTTGCTAAGACTTATAAATAAAGTGTGCTCTAATGTGCGCTAAAATGCTCTTGGTGTACACAATCACAAATTCCTCTTCACATGTTGAAAACGCCAAGGGAAAGGCACAGAAACGCGTTTTTTATTACGAATTTGTTTAATGTCTGCTTTTAATATTAATTAAAATTTCGTTGTATAGTGGTCGTATTATTAACTTCATTTAATGAGATTTATTTTTCATCAACAATATACAGATAATTATATTTAAAACATTGTTTAGTTATAATAAACATTATAACTTGATTTAATTTTTTAAAGTAAAAATAAATTTTAAAAAACAACACGCACGTTGTTACTTACAATTGCATTTCCTAAATGAGAAATACGATATCGATTGTGCGCCCAGCTCAGTTTAGTCCAAAACTCCAGAGCCGCAAGCTCTGTAGCTTCCTCTGCACGCGTAGCCACTCACCCGGGTGATCGCCTCCTTCCACAGCGATCAGACTGCACCGGCCCCGCCCACTTCTCGCCCCTCCCTCCTCACCTTCCCACCCGCCCTGGCCCGCCCGTGACCCGCTCATTTGCATGGTTATTACTCCGGCAGTAGGCCGACTCCCTCATTGCACTTCGGATGTAACTTAATTATAACAGAAAACTCGTAATCCACCGTTTCGCAAACGGCTTACGTCGTAACTTGCCAGATTTTGCTTTCGTCGGCCGAAACTTTCGCGAGGGGACGGGATCCGCTGCGGCGGGAATAATCGTAAAAAGTGCGTCGTTCGGATAACTGCTGCCCCCGCCACGACCCGCCCCACTTCTCTTCGATCGAGCCGCCTAGTGGGCCGAAATAACACGAAAGACAGTTTCGTACACGATAGAATTTTCTGTCATTTACAAGAAAGTTTTTCAATTGGCCAAAAGTTAGAACATATTTTAATATTTTATTTTACTTGCTTATTTTCAATGTCCCGTTTTTTCGTCATCATCCTTCAATATTTATATTAACTTATGGTGTTTAATTCAATTATAAGAGTTGCCGGAATCCCTTGAATCTGTTTTCCTCATAGTTCACATTGATTTGAGAACCACGCAAAATGAGTCGTCCGTTTTTTGTTTCTTTTTAGTGCACTCTTCCATGAATAATTACAGTTTCATTATGCAAAACCCTGCAGTCAAAATCTATTTTATGAATTCAATCTCTCTTTCGTAACATATTTACTCACACTTTGCTTTCGAAAAAGTAACTCATTTTTAATTTTGTGGCTGTTGTACATTTCGGTGCATTGGGGTATTTGCGGAGTATGTTTTGTGCTCATGTGTGCATTTGGAACCAGTGTGCGTGGGCTGATCGCGGCCCGCGCGCGCCCTCGTAAGCGGGTCGTTGGCGCGGGTCGTTGAGATTCGGAGCCCCGCCCCCTCATAAGCTCCGCTTCCCTGCGCTGGCTTTACGCCGTGGGAATGGGACGCCTCTCGTATGCCCCGGCCGGCCTCGGCTTTCCTACCCCAAAATCCCGTCTCGAGGGGAAGATATGATTGGAATTATATCTAGTTGTATGATAATGGGGATGGTGTTTCTTACGAAACTGCATTGGGATGCTTTTCTTGTGATGATTAGAAATAATGGCGTGAATAGCTTAACAAGTTCAAGACGTACAATGATTTTTTTTTTAATATTCTAATAATCCTCTTAAGGGAACGTGTTCACTGCGCAGAGGAAACTTGTAAATAATAATAGTAAAAATTCGTGCCCTGCGGCAGCAAGCACGCTGCTGAATAAAACACAAAATTGTTTTCTGGAAAGTACCCCGCAACTACTCAAGAGCAACAAGTAGTCATGTAACAATGCAATAAATTAAATATTTTAACAAAATCAGGCTTCAAAAAAACCACAATAAGATAGCACAGTACATACATACACATTACAACAGTTCTTTACATACAAAAAAATATCAAAAATGTTGCTGTTCCATTTTGCAACACTGAATAGCATGTATTTAATGAGGAGCGGCCTCTTCCTTACAGCCTTGGTGACGGATGTCGTCATATATGAGGTAAACAGTGACGCACGTCCAATCAATCGGTAAGCTCAATATGAGAGTGGGCTGAATAACTCAATCAAGTATATGGGTTTTTGAGTCAAAATGAAAATTGTATCATTGTTTTCGGAATTTTCTCGAATTTTCTGAGTATCTAACGTAAACTATAGACACCTCTCATATGGCCGAAGTCTGGACACATTGAGTCTGTTCACATTGGAAATTAGTATTATAATTAGTGACCTGCAGAAACAAAAATGGTACTGAAAAATCGCATTGTTTTTCAAATAACAGTCCCCATACTGCGTAAGAACAAATAAGATGTGATCGTAAAACAATGCAGTAAATTAAATATTTTAACAAAGTCTTCACTGATACTGCAATAGCATTATAGTATTTATATAATACGACAATTCTTACATACACAACTGAAAAATGGAAAAAAAGCGTAGGTACGTTCTCTAGGGCCTCGGTGCGGAAAATATAAATGGGACCCCTCATTACCATTCCCATTTTTATTGGAGGTCGGCGAGTGTCTTCACTTTCCTTGACTTCCAGGACCTAGGTGCCGCGTAGCGGTTACATCAGCCTAGCCACGCCTCTGCAAGAATATCAAAAAGCTGCAGTTCCATTAGGCATCATACAATGTCGTGACGTTGTAGCTCCCGTTGGGATGACATCATTACAGCTGACCAAGTGTAAATCGACTTAATGTTTTAATTGAAGTATAGTAAATATATAATGGGGGTCTTCTTCTTCGAAGTCTTGCTCTCGCATGACGTCGGATGAGCCGTAAGCAGTGATTGCGAGAATTCAGCCTTTACGAACACTATGAGAAAGGGCGGAATAACATAATCAAACTGGTGCGTTATAGTGAAAATCGAATCTGTTTCATTGTATTTGGATTTTTCCGAAGTTTCTGGGTGTGAAATGTAACCATGGATACCTCTCATATGGCCATATAGGCGGCTTACGCAACTTCTTCACGCATACGAAATTACTAATAAAAATAATAGTAATAAATATAAACATATTTCCTCTAGACATGACTAAAAATGGTGTTTAGGGCATTTGCCCTACATACCAAATCAGTAAAATGTTTATCAATATACACTAGACTCCGAGAGTCATGCGTGTTAAAAAAGTCCTAAAATACGAATATACACTTTTTATATATTAAAAATTAATATGTCAGTTAAAATAAACATATAAGATATACCGGGTGATCAGTATAAAACGCAACCCTGCTGTTCAAGGCACTGAGAGAAAAGTGAAAATTTTGCATCACTGCTTGTGAGACAGCCCCTTAGACTGCATTTCAGCGACACACCATTCACCACCACCCCCTTCCTGTGGCGTGGATCACACCTGCTCAAAACAAAACAGGCCGCGTCTTCATTCATAGCTTCCTTCTTTCAGTTACCTTACGATGCGCCTCAGCGTGGAGCAACGCAGTTTTGTGTTGGAGGAGTATTTCCGAACGCAATCTTTCAAAGAGTGCCGAGCAACTTTCAGAGACAAAACTTTCATCTGAGTCCATTCCAAACAAGAGAACCATATTGTGGTGGTTAGATCCATTGCATTAAAAAAAGATTGGAGTATGGTGTGCCACTTTTCGACGCGGATTAATTGGTCTATTGTTTTTCAGAGATACAGTAAAGGCGGATACGTATCAGAATAAATTGAGAAATTAATTTTTATTATATTTTAATTAGTCAATTATTTTTAAAGTAACCTCATGCAATAATAATAATAATAATAACAACAACAACAACAACAACAACAAACTGCGAATCTGAATGCATAATTTGTTAATATTTAAAACAGAAAAGTATAAAACATATCTTTCTGGAGCTAATGTATCTTGTTATGAAACTAAAACAAGCAAAGTTTAACTATTGAAGTGGCCTCAATGTATATTTTACATGGCAAGTTTATTTCACTTTTAAACAATGTACGAAAGAATCGTTGTTGTTGACAATTCAATTTTCTTTGGATACCAAACAAGCAGGCGCGTGCCCTTCTCTTTGAATTTGTGGACATGGCGGTCACCTGCTCTCCTCCTCAGGGTGCCGTTCGTGGGAGAGGGGATTAAGCGTACTTCTCGACAGTTTACCCGCTTGAAACCACCAGGCACTATCCGACTCGCTCAAACATGGTTGCCAGTGCATTTCGCTTTGCCTGCTCTGGGTTGCGTTTTATACTGATCACAAAAATACGTGAATTAATAATATGTTACAATCAATAATTTTATATATTAATACGCCTATTATCAAATTGTGTCTTTTGTCATACAATACACCAGAAATACGTCAATATTTTCCGAAAAGGATTTGAAATCTTGCAGAAGCGGACTTTCCTTTTATTGTTAAAAAATAAAAATATATGATCACCACACTGACGGGCGGCAGCGGTTACTTATAGAAACAAACAAGCAAACAAATGTATTTTCATTGCAATTTTTCTGAAACGTCATCGCGAAATTCTCACAAAGTCACATCCGAAAATACCCGCCAGCGTATCGCTCGTTCCGCGAAGTGGTGACCGCAGAGAAAGGCGCGCGGCCCAGACACCATTCGCTCAGGTCCGCGCCCCTGCTCGCCCATTCACTTGCGCAGCGGCCGTGAGGTAACCAAGCGGCCGGCGACGTCACCGCGCGCCCCGCGCTCGTCCACGATGGGCCGAAAGACAAGCAGGGCAAGGAAATGAAATTCAGAAATGATTAAAGAAATAAGTTAAAAATAAATAATTGAAAAGGAAATAGAAGAGGGGGGAATCGAAAATTTAGAGATAGCAAATATTGCAAAATTGTCACCCTAAAACAAAAAATTCAGGACATAATGAGTAAATTCATCGGTGCTGTAAGAGTCGAGTGATGATTAGAAGTAGAATAGTTATAGAATTGAATGAACGGCAGTTGTTCACAGTTCTTGAAATTATAAAAAACAGTGATAAATCTGTTGACTAAAAAATTGCGTTTGTTCGCAGGCTTTTTGAAAGCGAACTCTGCAAAATAGAATGAAACATTTCAGCATGTTAGTAATTTTCGTAGTACAAAGAGAACAAGTTGCTGCTAAATGCTTTTGCACATTTTTCAGTCTGAGAATAAATGTTGATATTTCATAGAAATTCCGGCAAACGTGAAAGAGAAGAGTATCTTACGTTGCATGGTTTTACTTCTTAAAAAAAGTATTGAGATGGTTTATTGGAAATCGCTGAAAATAAGCTGATACTGCAAAATTGAAAGCAGCATTTCTGAATGTAAATAATTTTTTTTAGTGCAATGGGAAGAAGTTGCTGCTAATGGAATTTTCACATTTTTAGCCTGAAAATGAACGTTCGAACTAAACAGAAATTCTGGTGCATGTGAAAGATACGAATATTGTATGTTTTCCGTTTTACCACTTTAAAAAAAGTGTGTTTGCAATGGAAATCGCCTCCAAAATACGTCTGGCGCGTTTTGAGTGTGATTTCGCCCCACTGCGCGCCGCAGGCCGCGTCGCCCGCGGTTTCCGCTCACCGCGACGCCGCGCCGCTTCCGTGAATCAGCCCACTCGTCGTAACACGAGCGACTGCCGAGCGGACGCATGGCAGGCAGTTCCGCCACCTCGGCAGTGCTACGACGCCCGTCTTCGCGAACGCTACCACCGCCGCCACCGTTCCGCAGCCGCCGCTAATCAGATTAGCGTCCAGACGGCCGGGCTTCAGCGTCGTTTTTTTCATCGCGTAGCCACGCGGGATCGTCCGGGGAGGAACCGGTTAACGCGAGGCGGAGGATAATCGCCGCGGCTTGTCTGGAAGAAGAATCGCTCCGGTTCGCGCGCTCCAAGACGGCGTTGTGGTTCCGAGATGGCGCTGCCTGAGGGAGAGGCCGAGCAGCTGACTGAGAAGCGCAGCGGCCGCCTGCTGGAGATGGCCCTTGCCATTAAGATCCAGGAGGCCGTGCTGCGGGCGGCGTTGGAACGCGAGGAAGAGGTGAGTGCCCAACACCGGGCGCTGTGCACGCTCCCGTGAAAGGAGTTTTTGAGTGTTTTGGTGAAACTCGTAAGTTTTATGATACGTCGCATGTCAGTTCGTTTGCGTTTCTTCCAGTTTGAGATGCCCACATTTCAATCAGCAGAATGACGTTTTAAGGAATCTTGGGTCATCAGTGTTATTTTACTGCATGGCCGGGGTGTTGCGCTGCAGTTAATGTTGAGATGAATGAATGGATGAGTGAATGAATTGAGTGAAATTCAATGTTAACGAGACTTGAGATTAGTAAGTAGGATGTAAATTATTCGAACACTAAGATTGTAGCAAGTAATTTCTAATACGCAGCGGCAAAGTAGACTTCTTGGTAATTAAATGGTATCTTTCCGTCAAAGAGTTGGAAAATTTTGACACCGAATTATTTGCTCTTTCTTATGTTTTATTATTATTATTATTATTATTATTATTATTATTGTTGTTGTTGTTGTTGTTAATTTATTCCAATTTCTCTCTCCTTCCGTCATTTTGTTTTCGTTTTTGCGTTGTAAGAAGAGTTTTACTGAAGCAATCATTTTATTTATTTACCACATAATAGCCTGAATTCTCCGGATTGCGGATATCCGATGACATTTCATAAACGATTAGAGGCACTGCCGCAGAAATAAATTTTGAAACTTTTTGTTTTACTTTCCACTATAGCGTTGGTAGTAGGATAATCTGAAAATGTTGGTCACACAAAAACCGGCAATAAATCAAAACTATTTTCAACATGTAGATTCCAAAACATTGGAAAACGTCAGTGGACTTGAATTGTCATTTTTTATGTTTGTGGATTTTGTGAAAAGTTCAGATTCTTATTCTCTCTCAATTGACTGGTTTCATTTTATTATGTTACCTCCCTTTCGTTCATGTGCTTCTAGAATATGGTGAATTAATATTTATATTATACGCGTTCAAAAGAAATTAATTTTAAAATCAGTTGATCTAATTCTTAATTGCTTACGTTAGAATTGAACCACGAAAAATTCCGACAGTGCGTAACGTCATATGCATACAAATTACTCATTTCGCTTGTAAACATAAATAAGGAAGGGAGCAGCGCTCCATTCGGGATTCTGGCGTCAGTGTTTCGAGTTGATGAGTAAACCTCCCATTCCTATGGGAGGGGAATGACGAGAGGGGGCGAGATAACATAGAATTCTATTGTTAGACATGATGCAATGAATTGGTGAGGTGTATTTATAATGTGGGTCAAAATGTCCTACTGGAAGAAATAATATCAATTTCGACACTTTATTGAAACTTCATAAATTAATTAACCAACGTAATTAACGTACCTACTCAAGTCCAATTAAAAAACATTTCTCTGAACAACTCTCACCTCAGACAGTGAGCATCAATTTAATTAACACAATACTCGTGCGTTTATCAATTTCAGTGCTGCACAAGTACATTGATGAGTCATTTACAGTGTCCGTATACAAGTAAACGGTTTTTCAATTAAAATAGTACTTTCAATAGACTTTTAACCTATAGATTCAATATTTCACGGGTGTGAGTAATTAAATCAGTATTGACCGTTGAATACATGCTCTTGTAAGTTTGTGTGTCAATATCTTTTTTATGGTAACATCACTCTCATTTAAAACAATTCGTTTTCGCTCATCAAATTCTGCTGATCTATCCAGAAGGTATGAGTAAAGAAAGATACACGCGAAGTGCACAGTGAAGAAACAACACTTATTTCATAATGAAGTCGAGTAAAATTACAAGAGATTCACCATGTGCGTGAATACATATATTAAAAATCTCTAAAAATTAATACTACACAAGAATCGGCTATACTGTTCATAACGTAGTTTGTGTTCTCAAATTAATTCGTTTATCAATCCCAAACCATGACATTTACAATTCAAGTGCTTAATCCTCTTAAGAGTGAATGATTCTTTCATAATCGATAACAAGCGATTTAGGTCATATAGGGCGCGGTTGGCAGTTTGAATGAGGAAACTAAATTTTCCTCTAATCTCTTTCGGTATCATTAATAACGCGTGTGCAAATAATTGCAGCGAATTTAATCATGAGCCTGTGCAGTTGCTTCTTTCTTAATGAGCAGCATTCGCGCAACGAATGAACATGCAAAAACACATTATTCACAAACGCCTCCTACACACTTCACGGCTCGAGGAAGACCATATGGATCCGCTGCCAACATATTCGCTGTTTTCCCGCCCCGAACTTCCTAAATATCAGCCAGCGGGCATGTGCAAGAGATCGCTGCCATTAAAAACCACTCAACCGGCAGGCATTATTGACATCCTAAATGGGACATCGCGAGTTGTCGTATGAACAGCTCGTGCTGATGCCATTCGTCATTCTGCGAGGCGCAAATGTCCATAAATGTGAAGAGCTCGGGGTGAAATGAGGAGCGGTTAATGAAATCATTGTTCATCATTATAATGTTGAGTTCTAAAATGCGTTCACTTTAGTTTGCAACTTTCGTCCTAACAATTAAACTAAAAAGGAACGAAGTATTCGTAAAGATTCGTAATTCACATTGTGGTTTTACTTATTTATTTTTATAATAAACTACTTACTGTATCGCGAGGCACTTGAAACGTAGTGACATGCGGATTACAAGATACATAAAATTTATTTTTCTTTACATAATTTCAAATAAAATTACACTACGCATCTAAAACTTCAAAACAACTGTTTTTTTGGTAGAATTTTGGCATAATGCAATTCTAGAATTCTGTTGCATTTGATACAAAAGGCAAATAAAACAATGGTGGATGGCGAACAGTCATAGGAAGATATGCTATAAAAATAGATGGAATGACCATTGGTTTGTGAAAGTGGGGTGGCATATACGCTTGAAGATATGTTCCCGAAGGAGGCATCCTCGAGGAAGGACACATTAAATAACGTTTCATTTGAGTCTGCTTAAATACGCAACCTCTATTCAGCTGTGAGAATTCCGTCGACTACATTCTACATCTCCCTCTTTCTTTCCCCAGAGTCTTGCCTTCCGTGCCTATATTTTACGAACGCTTTACGCCAGTTCCTTAGAATCTCGTGACTCCAAGTAACATTTTCCGTTGGCAGTGAAATATCCAGTCGTTCGTTTGCTCTGCGATCCATGGTCGCATGTTCCTCTAGCCTCACAGCTGGAGAGTTGAATGCACGCAGCAACTCCCGCCCGCCCTCCTCCCAGTCATCCACCCCAGCCCGTCTACCCATTGCCTACCCGTCCGCCGACATCGCCCACTCTCCCCGCCCCGCTCCGCTCCGCTCCGCTCCGTCCCGCCCCGCTCCGCTCCGTCCCGCTCCGCTCCGTCCCGCTCCGCTCCGTCCCGCTCCGCTCCCACCCCTGCCCGGCCCCGCCCCCCGCTCCACTCCTCTCTGTCCCGCCACGCCAGACCTATTACACAAACTACGTAACGCTCGTCTGCCTTCCTCCCCCTACCTATTACTTGCCCACTCGCCTTCCTCTCTACAAATTGCCTGGCCGCCCGCTTTCCTTCCTACCTTTTGCCCGCCTGCCTACCACAGATCCCGCCGCCCCCGCCTGGGTCCCAAATTTACCTCCGGCGGCGACGCGACGCATGGGGTCCCCGCGTCGCCACCTTATCTCCCCCGGGCGCCTGTGATATATGGGCCGCGCCCTCTCGTGTTAAGCCCGCAGATAACTTGCGGCGTGAGGCGGCGGCAGAGGCGAAGCAGGCCTAGAACTGGTGGGGGGGGGGGCAGCTCAACCGATGACGAGGGTAACAATGGCTGTGAAGACAAGGCGGCGAGAGTAATGATGGCGGTGGATGTGGTAGTGATGACCGGGGTCACAACTATGATTACGTTGCGAGCCACAAAATTGGCAAATTACAATGACGTAAGGGCGTGTAGTGTGTTGTAGCAATTTCTATGAATGGTTTTGGCTCAAGGTGTTCTGCACGGACATGTGTTGGTGAGAATAAAGAATCAGTCCACCAGGAACAAGTGTTTACGTTTGTAAAGGAAGTAAATATTCTCATATAGGTTTTCATTCTCATCTCAAGTTTATTTTATTTTTATCGACCTTTTGATTAAAAATAAATGCAATTTATGATAGGTGAAAGGATAACCGTACCATTTAAATCATTGGTGGTGGAGTGGTATAAAATGAACTATCCCTATGCAGACCACAGATTCGTTCGCCAGAACAAAGTTCTTTAGAATCCTAGCCATTGAACTGGTATAGCCGAGGTTAAAGGCGTGCGTTGTGACCATTAAAACTGTAAAATGTTTCTGCTGTGATAATGTAAATCGTGAGGAACGAAGGCGCATTGGCAGGAGGGAGGGTGCGTGGTCGCCCTGCATGCCACTTTTTCTTTTCCTGCACGCGTGAAGATATCTTGTAGGTTGTTGAAAAACGAACACCATAAATCGCGAGCTTGAAAATGTTTGTCGTGGGCGATTTGATTTATATTGATTCTTAGAAATAAAATTTCAAAAATAAGTTATATACTTGTGGAAAGAAAGACTTGTTTTCGTGTTTCTTTAGATTCGTCCTACATGGCAAGTGTTTGTCATATATCGTACTCAGGAAAAGGTATAAATACGAATGTAATTTTAAAATATTTTACCTTCATGTCTAATTCCTTAATTTTATTCTGTGCTGTTTAGGAAGCCTTTGTATTAGAAATTTCTTTTTACTCAAGTCGTTGAATATTGCTGATGTCTTAGAATTTAGTTCAAGTACACATATCCATTTGAAAACATTGTCGAAATGAACGGTAAATTAGTTTGGTATAAATAAAACAGAGGCGGATCATTCTTAATCATAACCAAAGTGCACAAGGCAGTGTAGTCAATACATAATGTTTTAGTTTTTGACCTTTCTCATAATCAAAACGCCTTTTGAACAACGGAAGCCAAATCGCGAACGTTACTTCTACGAATTTGTTGAGATTAATATACACTGCACCTGGGAAGACAAATATTCCCGTAGTCACGTTACATCCCTAGTATTTTATGAGTTAATTTAAAAATTCCGTGAAATATTCCAGCAGTGCCTTGGATCGCCGGGACCGCTTCCACCGTTACTTGTTGAATAATGTAGCACTTTCCCCTCCGCGGGGTGGCCGCCGCCGACACCCACGCCGCCCTCGCTTCCGTCGCCAACACCGCCCCTCAAACCGCCTCCGCCGCTGCCACCAACACCACCACCACCACCACCACCACCACCACCACCACCACCACCACCACCACTGTCTCCAATAACACTCGCCCGCCTCCGCCACCACCAACTCCCCGCCTCCGCCAACAACTCCCCGCCGCCAACAACTCCCCTGCCCTTCTCCTCCGCCAACAACTCCCCTGCCCTTCTCCTCCGCCAACAACTCCCCTGCCCTTCTCCTCCGCCAACAACTCCCCTGCCCTTCTCCTCCGCCAACAACTCCCCTGCCCTTCTGCTCCTCCGCCAACAACTCCCCTGCCCTTCTGCTCCTCCCCTGCCCTTCTGCTCCTCCGCCAACAACTCCCCTGCCCTTCTGCTCCTCCGCCAACAACTCTCCTGCCCTTCTGCTCCTCCGCCAACAACTCCCCTGCTCCTCTTCTTCTGCGCCTCCGCCAACAACTCCCCTGCCCTTCTCCTCCTCCGCCAACAACTCCCCTACCCCTCTTCTTCTGCGCCTCCGCCAACAACTCCCCTCTTCTTGTGCGCCTCCGCCAACAACTCCCCTCTTCTTGTGCGCCTCCGCCAACAACTCCCCTCTTCTTGTGCGCCTCCGCCAACAACTCCCCTCTTCTTCTGCGCCTCCGCCAACAACTCCCCTCTTCTTCTGCGCCTCCGCCAACAACTCCCCTCTCCTTCTCCGCCAACAACTCCCCTCTCCTTCTCCGCCTCCGCCAACAACTCCCCTCTCCTTCTATGCCTCCGCCAAGAACCCCCTTTCTCGCCCCCGCCTCAGCCTACAACTGCTCCTCTCCGCTGCCTTCGCCGACACCGCCCCCCCAACGATGCCGCTCCCCATCGCCGCCGCCACCCACTCCACCCCACCCCCTCCACAACCACAACCACCGTCACCGCAACTGCCCCTCCGCACCTGGCGCAGAGCGGGCAGGGGGCGGGCGGTCGCGTGAGGGAATGAAGGGCCGGAGGGAAG
This sequence comes from Teleogryllus occipitalis, assembly GCA_011170035.1. Lineage (NCBI taxonomy): Eukaryota > Metazoa > Arthropoda > Insecta > Orthoptera > Gryllidae > Teleogryllus > Teleogryllus occipitalis. Next base: position 258,507 of record BLKR01008971.1, read on the forward strand.
CGGCGTGGGTTCACGCGTGTGAGTCATGCGTGCGACGCGACCCGCACTGCGTTTCCGGAAACAGCTCGCCCTACGCGACTCTCCTTTCCGCTTGATGTACGCGCGCGCCGCGAGCGCCTTTGCTCGCCCGCCCGCCCGCCCGCCCGCCCGCCCGCCCGCCCGCCCGCCCGCCCGCCCGCCCGCCCGCCCGCCCGCCCGCCCGCGTCAGAAGGGCGCCCGTTGTTTGCCTTGGTGGGAATAATGTGCCGTAACGCGAGGGGAGGAACTTGGAGAGGCGTAGAAGGGCTTAAATCCTACTCAGCGCCCCCCGCGAGCGGCTTTGAATAGGCTTGCTATTAGGCCTTGAAGTTTTGCTCAAAACGACAAATTTATAATTATTGTCAAACCTCGTTAGTTCCAGCTGCGAGCTGTTGAAAATCTCTTCACATCAAAGAATGTTGAGTTTACTGAGGAACCCTCTGCAAATGGAATAAATATTTTTGATGTGGTGTCTGCTCTAGTCTTAATTCGGGAAGAGAAAAAAAATGTATTTTTAACTCGCAGATGTTCGCATTGAGATTAAGGCATTTTTCTCGGCACTCGAAAAGTCTACAGAGATTGAAACTGAGAAGGGAGGAAACATTTTTGTAATTTGGAAAGTCCATTAAAGCATTATCGGATTTATTGATTAGACAGGCATTCCTTAAATATTATGTATTGTATTTCTGTTAAATTGAATATTTAAATTCGTATACGAGGTAATTATATTTGTTCTTCGAATTTTATTCTTGCTCGTTAACTCAAAAAGATTCAGTAATTCAGAGCATGCAAAATACGCTTGAAATTCCCTTCAGTTTAGAACCAGAGATTCAAGTGTACTACTTTGGCAGCTCTGCCTTTGAACATTCGTTTCATTTGATATGACATGATAGTTTCTGCTTTGTGATATAATTTAATGTAGCTTGACGTCGTAGTGTTCTATCTTAGTTTTCATCCAATGCATTAAGAAATGGGAACAGAGAGTACCTCCATTTTTGCCCATTAGTCAGTCTTACACAATGGACTCGCGTGAGCTACTGCAAGAATTTCAACATTGCAGATGAATAATGCGGGATATGCAAATTATGGTAAACTAGAAAATGAGGCATTATTTGCACCTACAGTTACTCATCGGTTAGTTTGTTCATATATTCACAAAGAAGAATATTTACGGGAAAAGAAAAAAAAAACTATTTTGTATAATTCTTCCATTAATACTTCCGAAAGGAACCCAAACGCTAAACATATAACAAAAAACTTCTACAATTGTGACATAAAAACGAATGAGTCAATGAATTCTTAGCTCTGCAAAACATGTTCCAAAATGACCGAAATAGTAAGTCTACTTAAATTCTCAAGATCTATGGAACGACGCTGTACGAAGGGTCACGTTATCCGACCATAGACTAAACGAAGACTTTTTTCGTTTCTACCAGCTGTCAAGGACTTTGTAGAGGTACTGTTCCAAACGTTTGCCATGGCCAGATACTGTCTTATGAAGTAAAGGTATGTGCTTTATTTTCTGTATACTTTTCGTTTAACCATTTTCTTCTTTTCTTTTCCCTGCAACTAAATGCTAACATGGCAATAATTAACATGATTTTTTATTATTTTGTTGGAATATTAAAGAATGATGTATTCATGTTTCAATGTGGCTTTTTGGCAACTATCTAGAAAATGAAATGATGCAAACTTTGTGAAGTAGTTCTCATGCTTCATTTTAGACGGTTTTACGATATTACGTATGTATCATGTAACATAGTGATCCAGATTGTGTGGTGCTCAACCAAATGCCAGTTGCCCTATCGGAGGCGGTGATCAACGACCGACCAGAAACTTCCTAATTGCTGCTACCCACGTGTTCCTTCGTTTCATTACGCGGCGCGGCGGCCGACCCACGTGTCATTATGGCGCACGGGCCCCGAGCAGAGCAGAGCAGAGCAAAGCAGGGCAAGGCAGGCGGCGGCCGAGGTGGCTTTCTTCGTCGTGGGCCGCACGCGTGCGCGCATTCGAACCCCCCACGCACCGGCGGCAGGTGAGAGCGACACCTGAGCAGCGGCGGCGGAGGCGGCGGCGGCGACAGTGGCGGTGGCGGCGGCGGCGACGGTGGCGGCGGCGGCGACGGTGACGGTGACGGTGACGGTGACGGCGATGGTGACGGCGGCGGCGGAGGGGGCGGCGACGGCGGCGACGACGACGGCGGAGACGACGACGGCGGAGACGACGGCGGCGGAGACGACGGCGGCGGAGACGACGGCGGCGGAGACGACGGCGGCGGAGACGACGGCGGCGGAGACGACGACGGCGGCAGCGACAGAGATGGCGGCGGCGGCTGATGAAAGGAGCCCGGCTCGCCACGTGGGAGCGGCCGCCCCGTTGTTCCGGCGCCGGAGAAAAGGCACATCTGCGTCGGCAGGGTGCGCGGCGGAGGCACGTGCTGGCTGGCGGACCAGACTGAGGGCGGAGGTGGAGAAGGTGCTCAAGGAGGAGGCGAAAGTTACGGAGGCGGCGGGAGGAAGACGCCGCCGTAAAACATGAGAAATTTACGCGCTACAAAAGTGCTTCTTCATCCGATATTTTTAATCAAAATTAGAGTGCGGTCCACACATCAGGTGATGAATTATTTAAATGTGATTTAAAATTTGAAAGCCATTTGTTATTGTCCCTACGTACATAGGGCTACAAAAGCTGTAATCATTGTATTGTTTTTTAACTGATCGCATCTCTCGTTTTAACCCTTCGTCTGGCTTGATTTCGATGTATTTATGTACATGAGTGTCTCCATTTTCATCCTTATAGGCGAAATTTTGAGATTTTATAAAATTTGTTTCAGAAACAGTGCGAGGCTTATAGACCCGAATTTAGAAGAGGTATATAGAGCCATTAAGAGATAATCACAATAAGCAACGAATGGAACACTTTGCTAGATGGTTCACCTGGCACTTCTTGTATTGCAATTCCAATCCTGATTAGTGCTTGTGTAATTTCTGATGCAATCGAGTTTCCCATTCATTCATTCATTCATTCATTCATTTTCGTTAACGTCTCCGAAATACGTTTACCCAAAGGAAAAGACAAACAAAACGTTATAATGCTGCATTTGGTTGCCAAAAACAAATTAGAGTGAATGGAAATGGATAATTACTGTTAACAGATGACTTGGGTATCGGAATATTGTCATAAGTTTTTATATAAATGGTGATTTTAAGAGACGAGGAAGTCAAGAAAGCATGGATTAAACACAATACCGTGACCGCGAACTTCTCAGTAATGAATAAGGTAGTGATAACGGGAGTTACCATGACACCACGTAGAGACTGCTGCGACGTCAAAGGGAAGTGAAACGACACTCGTAGGCGGTGACAAAAGAGCAGGTTCCCTTGGACTCAGGGAAGCGCGTTCGCGTCTGTGTTGTTACAGTATCAGCATTGCTACGCACATGGCACCACCTACACGAGAGATAAATGAAATCTCAAAACATTAACACTTACTGACAGGCGATGACAAGTCTTCATATCAGGTTCATAACTTTTGCCACAACCGAACCTTATCGCCTCCCGAACCGCGTTGGAAACTTGATGTGTCAGCTCCGAGTGACTTTCTTCTCTATTAAGCGTGCAGGCTCTGCAGTGCAGCCGCAACTCTACCCACAACATTGTCGAGAGGCAATAATATTCCGACATTCATCTTTTCGGCCTCGAAATATTCGCGAACACACAAAAATGCATGATCCTCTTCAACACTACACGATTGCGCGATGTCGGTGCGGCAAAGGCCTTTTCATTCGCACTGATGCTGCTGAAAACGGGGATCTCGCGATTCTCGAGCGACTTCGTGAGTCAGATGAACGGCAACGCTGAACCCTGGCTGTGAGAAAGGAAACAAATCCTCACAAGCAGATTGCTCCAGAGCATTTCACATGACGTACCACAGCACGTGGCGAGAGACCTGTCAGAGTCGCTTACACGCTGCCGATACTGTGGGGGCACTATGGTGAGCGGTTTTTGTTATTTACGGTAACATCTAGGTCATTAGCGACCACTGTTGGAGTTAATAGTATAGTAACTATGAAGATGAAACGATATGGTGATAAGGGGTGAAATAACGAACACAAATATAACCATGCCTTAGCAACCTCGGCCACCGGATCGCCAGTGTGGTGAGTGTCCTGGCAAAATAGTTTCCCTCAAGAAAAATGGGTTGTTCAGGTTGCTGCTGGATTGTGACGGTGTAGAGCGGCAGCGAGGGCGATTGCGAAGTTGCGGGGAGTTGTGGATATCTTGCATTTTGAATTTTTCATTTATTAGGCTCTAGAGTAGCGATATTATTTGGGGCGACAGTGTCTCCAGCAGTGCGAACTCAAGTTGTGAGTTTCGATACGGCCAGAGAGAACGTTCAGGCGAGTGCGTTGTTGACAGCGGTTGCGGCTGCTTTGAACAAGGACTGACGAGGTGTCAAAGAGTTGTGGGCGGCAGCGGAAGTGATGACGGAAAGACTACGGATGGTGTGAGGAAAGTTGACTGCAAGGCAGGTGTGATCACCGAGAAGGCTGCGTTGTGGGTGGATGGCGTGGGTGCGTGGGTGCGTTGATGACTGCGCTCCGTTGGTGGCAGAAGCTGGGGGGGCGGGAGGCGTGGTGGGTGGCGTAAGTGCTGGAAAGTGTGACAGGAAGGTTGATGACGTCACAAACGCCCAAGATGGCCACGAAGGTGTGGCAGTTGGGGGAGGATGAGCTACGTACGTGACCAATACGTTAAGAAGCAGCGTTGTAGATGACTGTAGCTGGATGCGAATATGTTTTGATAATTAGGTAAAGCTGATGGATGTTCGGAATACGTGAAGCACACATTATGTGGTGATGATGTACATATTAAGATAGCTACGGCATGATAACTTTAAAAAAATCAATTTGTTTCGGCCAATTTAACTAGTTTCGCTCGTGCGTATCCATGTCGTAACTGAGGTACCGACGATTGACATAAAACATCCTCGAATTCAGACTACGCAAAATGTCCAAAGCATTTTACGCAAAAATACACTTATGGTTCATCTTGACTTGTATTCTTCATAAAACCACAAGTAAAATGTGATGTTCCTAATTAAAACACACTTTCCATCGTGTTCCATTTGCCTATACACTTCAGGTGTGGGGAACAAATCGGTGGCACGGCAGACGAGCAGAATCGGTAGTTTGAATGGGGTGGAAGCGGAACGTAGACAGCGAGTTCAAGGGCCGCCCGGTGGTGGCGGTGGCGTGGACGCCGACGGGGGCGGCGCCAGCGCCAGCGGGGCGAGGGCGGCGGCTGAGATGGAAGAGTCGGCGGCGGCGCCCCGCAAGGTGGCCGGCGCGAGGCCGCCAGCTGTTCGCCTGTCGCCCGCCGACCTCCCGCGCTGATTTACACCCGGCGCCGACGCCTCCAGCACCTCCGAAGACCTCCTGCAACTGCTGCTCTCTCCCACCTTCGGATGGGGGTCTGGCTCGAAAGCAACCGGCATCGTTCACTGTCGGCCATTTGGTGGTTTCTAATGATTGGCTCAAGATCAGAGAATTTACGAATACGAATTTACTCGGTTTCAATATGTCTGTTCTTCATCTAAAATTTAAATACATTTTATTGTCCGCCGGGAAAGTCTCTCCCCAGTGGCACCTTGCTGCTTGCAACAAAAAATATGTTGGTAGCAACATGTAACGAAAGAAAACGAGAATAGCCGCACTCACCACAATCGTAACAGATGCTGAAAGTGTTGTCCCCTTCACTTGTTTCCCAGCTGCCTATTTGCTAACATCATTGCCATTTTTAATACGAGGCCCTGACTCGGCCCAGTGCGAAGAGACTTTCCTGGCGCACTATTTATGAAATGCTGATTTTTTTTTTCTAAAATTTCAAGCATGCAATAATTACGTGCGTTAAATTAATTAATCAAGCATATATATTTAACATTACTATTTGTATGGACACATTCCAGGCAAACACAAGATTGCACTGAAGTAATGGACTTTGATTTAAGTCGCAAGAAGCAGATCGAATTTCTTCTTTTGTTCAGTATAATTTGAATCAGTCAGAAATTGAAGTGCGCCTTACTGTCAGTACCAGTTATTTGGAGTCATTTCGCAATATTCTGGACAAAAATCTGCAAGATTTGTGTGTGGGCTGGAGAGAAGAGATCCAATCAATTTCTTGAAATCTACTTATACATTCTTTGGAACACGTATGTACACGGTTGACAGTAAAGCCTGTGAAATTTTGCGATTAACAATACGGTCGATTTCAAAGGCAATGCCTTGCAAAGGCTGTTGGACAGCTATTGTCCTCGGAGCTAATATCCAATGCTCACGGACGCCCACCCTCTCGCCCTCATATTCGCCCTCGCCCTCGCACGTGATGAGGTAAGCCGCACAACTGTTCTCTGCGCTCCGACCCTCACATTTGCCTCGCCCCTTCGTTCCCGGGGAGAGCGGACAACAATATATGCGACAAATCCGAGTGCGCTTTAATCACGGCTGTCCAATTAAGCATTGACGTAGGTGGTAAGCATAATGTGGATTGCAATTTTCTGAAATTTACTTCGAGAAACTAAGAAAATAGAAATATTTGTATTTCATCTTTAGTTAATAAAAATTTAATGTAAGTAATGAAGAATAACTTGTTATTCTTCATTAAGGGCAAAATCCGCCTGCAGTTGAAAGGACATATCATCAAAATTCAGTCCTACGAATGAGTATATTTTTCTGAATAATAATACTTTCATTTTGGGGCGTTGTTGAATTTCTTATGCTTTATAAAATAAATCATTAGTTAATCGTAAAATACCTCCTATTATTCGGTTTTTGTTGTATTTGTTTACACTATTAATTTGCTCTTTTCATTCTTTTGCAGTTACTACTTTCATTTTTTTATATCATTAACCAATTGATCACGTACATATTTTCCGGATGTTTCTTCATTAAAATCAAATATCTGTGTGGATTAATTCACCTGAAGCATAGCGCGCTTACTTTTATTCAGTCTTTTGTTGTCCAGGTTAGATCTCTTCACTCTCCGCGTACGATTCTTGTTCTCGTGAGGAGAACCTCCTGACCGAAGGCCGATCGTATCGTCGAATGCAAATTACAGTTGTTTCCGCGCTCTCGGGACGCAAATGCTCGCTTTTCCCGAGACCTCGGCCCGCCCCTCCCCCTCACGCCCCGCCCTACCCCGCTCTGCTCGACCCGCTCCGCCGCCCCCGCCCCGCCCCGCCCCGCCCCGCCCCGCCCCGCCCTCCCCTCCTCTCCTCGCCCCACCCCAACCCTCCCCAAACCTCGTCAGCTCCCTCCCCCCAGCCTGCGCGCGGACGTAATCGCCCGCCTTCGAGGTAATCTGCAATCCAAAATGGCCGAATTATGCTCTGCTCGGCGCCGCCGCCGCGCTGCTGCGCTTCAGCCTGTGCTACCTAGCGCTCATTTCGTCTCGCCCACCTACTTAAGTTAGTTATTCCGTCAGCAATATTATATAAAATTGAATTTGTAATTCCTTTCGAGATTCAAATATTTTTTTATTTCTCGTCAACGAAAATGTCTAATTTTCAAATGTTGACACTCGTCTGTACCTTTCATTCGTAATTCAATTACGTATAGTTAAAGAGAGTGGGCTGGAGTTCTGGAGCTTAAAATAGTAGTACGTGGGCCGTATTTCTACTCTATACGTTACATACGGTGTTTGGAGAAAAATAAAATTGAAATTAAGCATTACAATGCAATTTTCGTTCTCTTGTGTGCTTCTTTTATTGAAGAAACCGCTTTCATTCAAGAAAATTATAATGTAATATTTCCTATACTAAACTATATATCCATGATCTTAAGAGACCACGTCTTCTTGCCTTTCCGTCTATCTTGTTTCTTGCATGTAGTTTTGTCATAATCTGTTTCGTAATTATCTGTGTGAGCGGTATTGTCGTTCAACCAATGAACTGGTCCCTGGGGGTAATTTCGCGACTAAACGCACCTTGTAGGCGTTCAGCGTCATCCACGCTACAAGGTTCCTGGGTGGAACTTTTTGTTCTCTTAGAGCCGTAAAGCTGGAGTCTGAGTCATCGGTCCAGTACTTCCTAAGCAAGCCCCTCAAATCTTATATCGTTCGCAGATGAAATAAAATTCATTAAATGATGCCCGAAAACACTATGAACTGAAAGAGCATTCAAACTCTTAAGTTGTATATTGGCGTTCTTTCTTTATATTTGAGTGTGAAAATAAAATGCTAATGTCAATTACCGAATATCAGTCATTGCTTAGCGAGTAAAAACAGAAGATGATGATCACGGTCTCTGCAAGTACAGAATAGAAAATGGTTGTCTAGTGACCCAACACTTTTAACACTAAACGATTTCTTTAGTTACTCCTCAATTTCAGAACAAATTCGTATTTCTAAATTCATTCAATAGGAAATTCGATCCTTGAAATGTTTGCTAGTTCCAAAACATTCCAGCAGAAAAATGAATTGTGGACGTCAAAGAAAACACATCAATAGAAAAGTAGATCAACTAGATCAGATTAGTAGGAACAAAAGCCAAGAAAGCTGTGCACTATTACACGCAAAACTTAGAAATGTTCTTCGACACTGTACATGGTACGTGAAAGCCGCGACCTCTACGCCAAATATTGAGCACTTAACAATCAACGCGAGACACCACACCTTCGACCACCGCAACCGCTCTTGAGGGCACCCAACGATGGTATCGCGAGTGAAAGCCGCTCGCCGCGTCCTTGTTGAGGCGACGGCATTAGCGCCTACTTGCATAGCTTGTGCACATACACACGGCGCGACGCGGCGGTCGCCGTGGGCCGACGACGGTAGCCACGCACAGGGTCGGGTTACAAGGAGGCCTTGGGCGCTGCCTTGAACTCGCTCGGCGCTGCCCAAAGCCCACAGCGGTTCGCTTATGCCCACAACCGGAGCACTTTGAGAGGCTTTGTTGGGCATGGACAGAGCAAAGCGGTGTACTTGGTTCTTGCGATATTTTTCTAAGAATAGAGCGTCGTTGCTGTTCAACAGAAAACTCGATGCTGTGACTAATGTCTCTAAATGGGTCTATTGAAATGAATATTAATATAATATCTAACAATTAATTTTTTTCTTTTGGAACCTTTCGGGAATAATATGATTAATTCGTGCTACTGACGGGACACAACATATAGCAGAACACGTTCGCCGTACTCGCGCCACCTAGCAAATCTCCTAATTTCGAATCCAACTCTCTTACGATGACTAGGAATTGCGTTGAAAAGTTTGCTCAGCAGTTCTTGATCTAGTGAGCCTGTTGCATGTATCCCTGGAACTTGAGCTACCCCGAATAAATAAACCGCCAGAAAATGAACTACACACCCGCACTGTATTATCCAGCCGTATTCTAAAATTCCGAAATTCCTAGAACCGTCAATTCCCAGCAACATTTCTGTCATCCTACTCGTCGAAGTTGTACCTCTCAGCATTCCGCAGTTAGGTATCCTGAGTGTGCTTCTGCCTCTGTCAATCACAGGGGTTCAGATCAATCACTCCCCCCCCCCCCACCAGTGGTGCCACCATTCAGTGTTTGGGTTTCAACTACATGCCTGAAGCCTGACCATAGCCATTCGATGCTCTTCGCAGTATGAACTATAATTACAGCTGTACACGAGGACTCTGCCCCGCTTCCACCCGCGCACGTTCCTCCAATCCCGACACCGAACCATTACTCTAACCACCACCCTCATTACCACCACAATCACTACCCTCATTACCATCGCTACCGCTGCCATCACCCCCGCTGTTGCTGTCATCGTCGCCATTACCTCTCACCATCACCCTCCCCATCGTCGCCGCCACTGCTGCCCCCCCGTCCTCGCGAGCCCCGTGGGCGGCGTCGATTGTTCCCCGGCGCTCCATTCAAGAGCTGCCTCCGCCGCCAAGCGCAGAGGGCCGAGGCCGCGTCGCGTAGCCGCGTTGCGCGCCATGCCATGCCCTGCCGCCAGCGCTTAATTAACACTCGCCGGGTGCCGCCCCGCCCCGCCCCCGCCCCCGCCCCCGCCCCCGCCGGGGACGCGTGCTGCGCCGCACTCTGGGTCGAAAGGCGCGTTCACAACACTGCGAAGCACATAATATTGTTCAAACCTTTTCGAATCAATTAGACAACTCATTGAATTCAAAATTAACAAATGATGGAAACTTGTGCAGAGAATAGTCCAGAAACGCCAGCCTCTAGACTTTTTTTTTCTAGGGCTTTTATCCAGCCGACAGCCGGTTGCCCTTTACGTCCCGAAGGGACGCATATTTGACCATACACTAGACAAACACTCTTGCGGGCTCCTCTGATCTGGGGTCAGCAGAACGCGAGGCCCTCTGCGACAACACACGCAACGTCAAGGGACAAACAGCCATGCCCCAAGGCGGGACTCGAACCCGCGACCCTTCGGACCGAAGCGCTGAGTCGGTACTCGCTCTTAGCCACCTCGGCCATCCAGGTCGGCGTCTCTAGACTTACTGTGTAGATATTTTCCCCATAAAGACACTGGTTTATTATTCATTCTTACATAATAAAATTTCAAATCACTTCGCAATTCAGCGAATAGTTCCGTAAATTCATACAATGCACGAACTTATACTACTCTACAGAAGAAATCAATAAAGGACACAGGAAGATCTAGGTCTCGCATCATTTGTGATATCAAAATGTCTTCACGTTTGTAGAGAAGTGATCTAATAATATTTTATAATAACTGCTAATTTTGTAAATGCAGTTTTAAATTGCACAATTATTACTCATCATTCCGTGAACCCATAGTTTTAAAGCTCTTCGAAAGATACTGTGAAACAACAATGTAATAAAAAATAATTCGAATCCTTTTTACAGATCTTAGAAAGGTCATTGAAAAAGTTGATTTAAAAACATTCCTTGGTTCACATTACATACGCGCCGTAAGAAATAAAATTAAAATAAATAGAAACTGTCCGAAAATGTATTAAAGCGAAACAGTTCCTTTTTAAGTTTTTATTTGTGTATTTTACAGGATTTTATTTGGAATTTATGGAAATACTTCCTTCAAAATCGCAACAAAAAAAAATCCATGTTGGGGTCTAGGCGTAGTTTGGCCCACTGTGCGTAGCCCGCATGAACGGCCGTCGCTCGCTCCGTCCGCTCCTTTCTCATTAACGGCCCGGCCCCGTTTCCGATAGCCTGCTGGTCGAGTGCCTAGCGACGGCTAAGGGGCGACCCTAACGAAGATCGGCGCCGCCGCCGCCGCCGCGTTGATGATGAAGACAAAGGGCGACGTTTACGATGATGACTGCGATAGAGGTGATGGTGGTCAACACTGAACCAATGTTAACAACGTCACGAACGACATTGGCGGAGGCACTGATTATGATGGTGTTATTGGAGGCGTTAACAAGGATGGTGACTAAAACTTGGAAATAGCTGTAATGAACGGTGACTTTTGAGGAGTCGTTTCAGATTTACAAAAAAGGCAAAATCCAATTGCTAACTTAGTAACTCGAAAGTGATGAACAATGGTCAAGATAGAACATGGACGATTTCATAATCTATAGATTACGCCTACACATTTGAAGACTTGGATCGTGCAGGATGGGATCAATCGTTGAGAAATTAATTCGAGAAGGGTAATTGCCAATGAGAAAAACAACTTATATGAGGAATAACTGATACGAAAAATGGTCGTCTGGATAATACCGACAACTGTGAAGTTGTGATAGTCGTATTCGTCTTCGTTGTCGTCGTCATCGATTACAATCCCAGAGTATGAAAGCCTTCAATCACGGCGAGAATGGCCGCACCAGACAGGCAGGACGCAGCGGTCGCGCAGAAGATCCTTAACCCGGGATTGGAAGTCGATGCATTGAGCAAGGAACCCTTATAAATTCGGACGTGCCTCAAAGCGGAGGCGGAGGTAGAGACTTCAGACGTTGAGCTACAATGAAGATCTTCCGTAAAGCTGTTCTTTGATTTGTCATCACGAGAGTCAGATTTCAATGAGAGCCTCCCATCGAGGTGTAAGGATTCCTTTCATAAATGGCTGCATTGAAATTGCTTTTCAACTCAACTCCATCTGCTCTCGTTTTAAATTATTCTGGAAATGAATGCATTCTTACTTAGATAATTGAAATCGTTATTTTCAGTTCAGGTTTTTCATTACTGCAGGGCTACATTCAACGATGAAAATATACAAATAGTGCTTTGCTACTTTGACACTGACATGCGAATATATGAATAAATAAATGAATGATTGAGTGGATAAATGAATAGAATTTGGAATGGATGCCTCAGCCCGTCACTTTTTTCTACCCGTTCATCACTGTTTCTTTACAGTTTTGCTGATTCACTAATTCATAATTTATTTTCCTGACACTTCAGACGCCCACTAGAAATAAGTATTCAAATACTTATTTTACTCTCCTTGTTGTAAGTTATCTGCCTTAATATGATCCACGAGAACTTAAGGGCCATGAGATCGTCACTAAATTAGATTTCTTCGCCCCCCATGCATCAGTGAAAGTTTAATTTTTCGTTTCCTACTTTAAGTAAGATACAATAATGAGGGACGTGGTTTCTATTACGTTTGTTATAACGTTTGGTTGCAAATTGAATAAACACACGGTTTAGTGAGAAAATAGTTTTATTCAAGCTACTAGAGTTCTATACAGTCAATCTTTCATATCAGCAATGTACCTGACTGTTTTTAAAAACAAATTTAAAGGTGACTCAGAAAAAAATAAGGGGTTTCAATCTTCCGACGCTTCTGGTGCTAGAGATAACATCTGGACTGTGAGTTAATATTAAAAATCTCGTGAATGATATCTCATGATAGTGATTATGAGTTTGAAAGACACTTGAAAAATTAGTCTCACTATAGTTTGCTTTCAATTTAAGAGGAATTATGTACTGTAAAATCTATTCCAGTAGATCAAGGCACCTTATGCGAAAAAATCCAACAAATAAATAATAATGCAAAAATATGAGTTGGTATGCGAATTACAGGACATAATTAAACTATTCCAAACTATAAATTAAATATTTTTCCATTATTTCTAATATTCACACACACACACACATATGTCGACACGGGTTCATACGTGCAAAAAGTCTTTTCTTTTGATGTGGAGGAAAAAACCCTTCGTATTTTTTTAAATTAAATTTCGTAGCTGTAAGACTGAGCGTTATGATTTATCGAAATATATAAGCTTCGTGTAAAATTAACTAGGGAGGTCTGTGTGGCGGTTCCTTGTTTACGAGGCAATAACAGAGTGCAACGTTGCCATTTCTGTGCATTTGGTGGCTGCTTACAGACGTGCACCTCTTCTTAAAGTCGTTTCGGGTTTTACGACCTCAGAGAATGTGCTCTCTCAATTCCTTTTCTTTTGAAAAAAAAAGAATTCTGGACGTCTTTTACTTATGATAAATTTAATGGGCGTTGGATGAGTGTTTAAAACCATGTATTTTGACCAATTGCAGTTCATGGGTAAGGGGTCGGATGGGAAGTTGATTTCAGATTTTTCATTAGCAACAGAATCTGGCACCAGAGAAATGTTTTCCGCCCCAGAACAGGCCAAGAATTAATTAATAATTTCATCAACTTCTTTATTGAAAATACAATGGTTACGAAATATATAATCTAGAATTTCTTCCCTTTTCTTTGGTGTAAATTTTTACCTCCAATTCATGTCACTTTCACTTTCCTTTTTCAAATTTCCGACAACGAGTTTGCACTCAAAGCTTGCCGAGAAATGTATAATAATTTTCGCTCTGACACAGGTAAAATATAAGAATTTCATTCCTTCAACTTCTTGTGATAAATAAAGGTGAAGTTAGGCGTTCAGAGGGGATGGTGGATTTGCTGCTCTTTTTGTCGATGCCCTTTATTTTTCCCCTTTGTACTCCCACTCCACTGTCTGAGTGGCAAAGGCCAGATGGGGTTGCGTGTCGAAGACCTTTTGCAGCCGTAAGCGCCCTTGTGAGCGCAGTTTCACTGATGTGCAGAACAACAGGTGGTTCCAAATATGTTCGCGTGTGGCCGCTGCGATCTTCCATTCTCCACTTTCAACAGTTTCTCCTGCTCCCTTCTGTGCTCCGTTTCTTCCGCTGATCATAAGGTTTTGAAATGAAATACTAACCTTAAGGAAGATACTATAACTTTTTCCCAAATGATATATAAATCATCTCCCAGAATCTATTTATGAGGTATATTAATTAACACTAACTTCGTGAATTACATTTTTTACATAGTAATTTTTATTTAAACATAGTACGAAAATATTATGGTATTGTTTAAAATAATTTAAGCAGACATCAATGACCAAGACCTGAAATGCGAATTGTCTCTTTTTTTACCAAGTTATTCTAGAAGGCTTCTGCTTCAAAATACAGGCTCTAATCCTAACATACGTAAAATTAAATCGATTTGTTATGTAGGTTGTACGTGTACGACGTGTGTGGCATGCTTTTTATATTCATTGAAGAAATCTACGAAATGCAGAATAATAAGCGATGACAATTCAAGAAAGACTGAATTTGCTATATTGATAGTACAAACAAAATTACTGTAGTACCATTTATTGAACTTGTGTATAGAAGAAACAATCAGAAATTTAAAGGAAAAACAAGGACATAAAATTTAATTGTTAAGATATACACTCTTTAAGATGTGTTGATAATACAGCAAGCTGAGATAGTTCAAGAAGAGAATTACAGAAAATGATAGACAAACAGGAACAAGGATTTCTAATAATGTAATTTTAGAAAGAGTGAAGCAGGAGAGATCACTGTTAAAAACCATTTGGAATTTTTTGGACACGTTTTCAAGTTTAACCAATTGTTAAGAACCACTTTTGACTGTAAAATAGTTGGAGAAAGAAGAAGAGGGAGACGTAGAATGAACATCTCAGATGAACGTCAAAACGAACTACTTTTCACAAACTATACAGAAATGAAGAGGGCAACTGGAAGTAGAATGTCATGGCGGCAGCGACAAGGCAATTTGTTGCCTGTAGGTTGATGATGATTCCTGCACGTGCCCCGCCCTTGTATCTGGGTCTATCACGCTGGTCCCTTTTCTCTCTCGAGCTGCCCACATCTCTGCTTCGGTGACAGTTGACAGTGGCCTCGACCTCCCCTGCTCTCGGGGACAGCCACCCTCTGCGGAACGATGACACTTCACGTCACGCGTGCCTCCATTTATTTCATGTGCTTTGCTCTGGATAATTTTCGCTAACGAGGATAATATCGTTGACAGAAGCGCGGCGCTCTGTTTGCCTTTCCACAATCTGCTGCGTTAAAGGCATGTTTGCCTTTGTGTGTTAACAAAAAAGGTCTTGCATTTGGTAGCTTGGAAAGAAGCTGGATTTTATATTGTCAAAGACACGCACTGATACACTCTGATAAGCGATAACTTTTATATTTAGGGACATAAAACGCGTAGTGTGATTCAGTTTCACTGCAAACAAAGTTAGTCAAAAGGAAAGACGGGAATTTTTATTTGGAATGCCGTTATCATTGAATTTTTCAAATTAGGATGAACGAACATCAAGAATTTTGTAAAAATTTGTTTTACAAACGCGGGCAATCTCTTTGTGAAGTGTTGTAAATCTTGTATTTATTTTATTGTGGTATGTTTTAGCTTTGTCACGAAAGATTTTTTTCATTGGATAGCGAATGTTTTTAAGAAGCTACTATATTTGCCTTTGTGTACATTTCAGAATCATTTTTTTATGAATAAGATGATATTTTCTCCATATTGATAGTACATCAGGTCTCTGATATTTTTTCAGTACATAGGTCGTCATTAATTTCATAAACATTTCCGCTATATAACACGTGCATTTTATGTGGTATCTTCTACTTCTACTTCAATTTCATACTATTACGAATAAACCATTCAGTACTTAAGCATTATACTCGGAAAACTGTACAAGCGCCGCTGACGGTAGGTGGTGCCAGTCGTCGCAAGTGGCGCATTTGCATTCTGAGGCGGCTCCCGCCTGTCTCGGAGGCGTATAATCTAGGCGGGATGACTCAGGTTGCCACATATCAAGTGGCGCGCAAGGCGGCACATCGACCTGGGACCTGTGACCCAGGCAATGCAGCTAGACAAGGCGCCCCTACCCTCACACGACGCGACGAACGCTGGTGGGAAATGGGTTGACGGCAAAATAAATAAAACTGATATCACTGCAGTGCCCCTGACCGGGAGGTTCTAGGTTCGAGTCCCGAGAGGGGCAGGATTTTCGACACTAGCTACGAAACAAAGTCGAATTCAGTCGCTGTCTGTAGGAGAGTTCTAGCGGCCGGCTGATCTGATCGGTAGTTTACCGTGGTTTCTCCGATCAACACCAGGGGAATGCCGGAATAGTACCCTAACAAACGGGCCATGCACTGCGCGTTATTTCCTTCCTCTTCCTTTTATCTCACCCCTTGTTTACACACATTTACATGCACTACACTACCACACATGCCGGGAGACCGGTCGGGAGCTTGTCCCGGCTGGGGCGGTGCACGCTGGTGGGAGGTACCTGGTTGGGGAAAACCAGGCTAGCCGACGGGTAGGACGGCGGCGGATGTCACCATCCAGCAGAGGAAAGATCACTGCCACATCCTGAGGAAAAACATGCACTACACTTATGGTAATATTGACCTTAACAGTTGACGCGCCCGGAATCACTATCAGTCAATCAAAATAAATAAACAAGCTAATAAATCAAAGATTCATGTGAGACAACTGCGGACTTAAATATGAAGATCATTTTTTTTATAAGACGAAGCTAAACGGAACCATGTATTCTTGGGTTTTTCTAACGTGGCAGCCAAGGGTAGTACCTCCAATATGGAATTCGGCACGACATTTTGAGTCATAATCAGTCCTGCCACAAGATGTCGCATAATCGCGACCGCATCAAGCAGTGCAGCAGATCAAGCGACTCTTCCGGAAGGATTGAGAAGGACTCAAAAAGTCGTGCCGAATTCCATCTTGGAGATACTTCCCTCAGCCGCCACGTTAGAAAAACCCAAGTACAGTGCTGTTCATGGAAAAAGTTCGTAGACAGAAATATCAGTCCGTGATTAATTAACGTCATCAGGCCGATATAGCAAATAACTGACGCTGTTGAAATTCTTAAAGCGAGTCGAGGTTTATAATCTAGTCCGTTATTTGTTGTAATAAGCCGCGTGTCGTTCAGTGATTTCCCTGCAACCGCCTTTTGAAAAGAAGATTTAAGGTTGATAAGAAACATTTTTCTTAGAGTTGGAATATTCATACACCTTGTATATCTAAAGCTGTTTTTTATCGATTGTTCTTAACGGACGGTGGACAGCAACATCTTTACGGACACCGGCCATTTGTGAATGGCTTTAAGAGTTTGGTGGCGTTACGTCGATATTATAAAACAGTATCATAATTTAATAATAAAGAAAAACTGAAAGAAAGTTTCAAGTTTTCGGTAGGTTGAAACGATTCCTTTAGAATCGTTACAAATAAGCTTATCAATTCTTTTCCCTCCCTTGCTCCATCCCTTCCAAAGGTTGGGTAGCAGCATAGCAAATAGTTAGTCTCAACTATGTCTCCGTAAGACAAACCTTGTAAAGGGGCCCTTCCTCCTTGATTCATTCTAGTTTTGCCCATACGAGTCTCCTCATACAACGTGAATATATACAACGCTGCGAGTAAAACCAAGGAAAATCCGTAATTATTTGATTTTCTGTTGGAGATTTTTTCTCCTGGTTGAACGTATCCTGAACCTGTGTGTACGTATTTCCTGTGCCACTTATAATGGGAAATTACGAGGAAGTTGTTGGAAAAATAATAAAGTGTATAAATTAATGTCGCTGTTTAATTCACTATATTTAAACATTTTAAAAAAGTAAATAAATAAAACATTGTGTTTAAGATTGTTTGTTACAGATACAGAATTTGACATTAAACTGTTTTAAACATCACAAAAAGAATATCGTAAAGGGTCATATAAAATAAAATAGTAGTACAATTCTTTCACGCTTCTTTGTTAATGTTATATTTAAGTTTTCTTTTTACTATATTTCCTGCGTGTAAATAAGTAATATTTGATTGAACAATATTTACAACAGGGTAACATTTCCATTATCGTTTATATACAAATAGAACATTAATTCTATCTAACGCTTTTTTTCATAGGAAAGATTATCATTCGTACGCGTGAATCTATAACAATTGTAATATATCATTGCTTGAGAACTAGAACAACACTGGAAAGCATTTCCAACATAATTGATCCAAAGAATCAATTTAATTTTTAAGTAAAGATGTCGTAAAAGGTTATTTTTATGTCATAATATTAATTATTTCCTTCTAATAGTGAAATTCTAAATGATTCAGAGAACTTCTTATTTAACATTTTATCAACTGACACTTCCACTAATGTCACATACATATAAACACAAAACCGCAGTAAAGAGTCAGATGCCAGAATGGCGTTTCTTTTACGATAAGGAAGCAGTGTTATTTTCTCCCGAGGAGGAAGAACAAATAAGGGAATAAGCGCGCGCGTTCGCGTGCCTCGCCAACGCGGCTTCCCGGCGCTCCCTTCGGGCCCTGCCTTCCAGGAACAGGCGCGTCATGCGGTGTCGCTCGAGCCTCTGCTCGTGGCGTAGCTCGGGTTTCTATCCGAATTGAACACTGTGATCTCTCAAATGATCGTTTAAAAAATAACACTCACAATATCAATTATGATCTTCAGTATTGAATGGTTTCGGCCTTACCGGAAGAATGGTTTTGATGATATGGTTGAATGAGATTGAAGGGGAGGTAGGGGGAAACGGGGAAATCCCGAGAAAACCTGCTGTAAACCACTTTGTTCCCTGCAAATTCAGGGATTTGAACCCTTGTACACGAATGAAAGGTCTGATTACTACACCACTGGTCTACCCAGTAATAATAATAATATAAATAATGGATGTATTTAGAGTTTTGGGTCGGTAGTTCGACTTCGCCGGCCAGCTACCAGTGTTCCCCGTGCCTGGGCCTAGTGAAATTCCCCTGCTTGGGGGTAAGAGGCGGACATGAGGCGAACATGACGTACTCTTCAGCGTATTTAGCAAATCCGCCTGCTTGAGATTTTTTCGTCACATAGCTACAGAAACTGGGACGATTTCAATGGGAACCTACAACTATATTTTTGCCTCGCCCGGGAATCGAACCCGGGAACCACAGCACGGGAAGCTAGTACGGTGCCCATGAGCCATCCAGAATGCTATAATATAAATAATAAAAGTAATAAACAAAATTACAATATGTTCACTCTCATGCACTGAGTGATCCATACACCCTCCAGCGCCGCTCGCAGCCTGGCTTACGCCGATTGTCAATCTGCACCGCTGCACTGTTCCAACAACCTCCACTGAAACATCAGAACGGCTACAACAGATTTACAACGCTAGCTAGCCTCAAGCTCATGTATGCGTACCTTAGGGCGATTCTAAGGTATTTGTGGTGTGCATTTAATTTAACTACTTTTCAGTTTTCTATTTTTTCATATAACGAACAGTTTGAGTGGAATACATAAATTAGAGTGCTGAGGTTACAAAATCGTAACAAAGACTGCGTCAGGCAGTACGAAAATGTAAAGATTTTATTTTGAATGGAAATTCCAATAAAAGTTGACATCTGATTGTCAGAGAATGTTCCCTGTCGCGTTCTTCCAGTTGATCTGCAACATTGTGGCAAAACTCTGCGATATGCTAATGGTTCTCTCAACGGCAAACAATCAACACATTCTTGGAACCCACGTCACCTGCGGTCTCTGTTATTATACACCCGAGAATGCCACGCCGCAAATGATAGTCCCCGCGCTGCATCTGGGTCAGCAACTTTTAAGTGTTCTCAGATGTAGAGGTAGTTCACATTTATATGGGACGCTCGATTCCACCTGATATTATCGTGCTAAGAATGAAGCCCTCGTTTTGACTTCTCGCTACAGTGTATTGGCAACCAAGCTGACAGAGAATTTCAGCTCGTATAAATTGCTGGAATGGAATCATTTTCTGACAGAAAACTCTGTAAAAATGAGGAATTGCAATGTGATATTTTTTCTCCCACCATTTAAAAATTGAGGATAAATACAGGTCTTCATCTCCTTCCTTTCATATTTCCCAATCACATTGATTTTCTTTCTATAATCAATATCTCCATAGAACGTCACATACGTAGTAGTCAGCTCTATAATTATATTTGGATGCGTTTGAGACAAGAATTCTTCCAAAATGAGTAGATACGCTAATTATTTCAACCGCGGCTCGCTATTTTTATGGTTAAGAACAAAGTAAAGGAGTTTGGGAGTTGCATCGCGAACGGGTATCTCAGAACGTTACTTCCCTTTGTGGTTCTAGTGTTGCTGGAGAGAATCCCAGTAAATAAACTCGCCAGTCTCTCCACTTCGCGCATCCAAAAAGCCGCAAAATGAAGAACAAAGTTCTCCTCTTTTAATAATGAAGCACACCGATGCAAAACTTCAAACATAAGCGGAACTCTCGCGTATAAAATGCATCGTCATTTTCAGAGTACTTTATGAGTATGAACTCCGTTCTCGTCATTCAACTAATATCGCCTGCATCTGACAGGAAACATTGCAGATTATAGGCTTCACAATTTGCTATTTTAATACTATGGTCAATTATGTGAGAGACTATTTCAAACTATTTTCTGTAGTAAGAATAATGGAGGTTTTATACGTCGACGTAAAGTGATTGCGGCGGCAACTGCTCATTTGTTCGTTTTCCATGTAGGGCATGGGTAATTCCAGCCATGAATTTCATTATTTATGATTTCATAACAGCCCAGAAGAGCGAGATGCGGTGACTTTCTACTTAATCGCCAGCATCCTTGGATATTGCAGTTGAAAAATAATAATCTTCGAAAAACAGTCGGTCTCCGCGCATCCTTTGTGAATTATATAAGCTGTTGTAAACTCTGAGACCTGGCTTCAATTCTCGGTCGGGGTGACAAGTGGAACTTGCTAAGAATTATATTATTTCTATCGTTCCTGTAACGCAGATCTCGGATTTGATATCCGCTAGTATGTATTCTACACAATTGACTAAATTAAAAAAAAAAAATACACGTGGAAGCAAAAATATTATCTGCACCTAATCGGTTCGTGATACCTTTTCTTCTTTCTTCCATCCTACGTAACATATCTCGCCGACAGAGTCATCGTCCTGAAATTGAAAAACAGCACTTGAGTATTTTCATCCGCTTCCCTTCCCGGTGTCTGCCTCTAACCGCCTGCAGCGTCGCTCACCTGGCGTGCGCACGGAGCGATTTGCAATATCGCGGCGGCGCCCTCGAAGCGGTTGCCATGGCAACGTTCACGTGCGGTCGCTCGCGTTCTCTCTCTCTCGCCCTCTTGCTGTTGCGCCCGAAGCAGCGCGTGCGTCCAGGAGGAGCTCTTCGCGGAACGGCGCACATTGGGGCAAGATCCCCGAAAAGCTGGCCAAAAGTCGAAGAAACACTTTATATTTAGGGAATTTTAAGCAAGCAGGTGGGTAGGCTGGTTCCCAGACTAATTCCGCGATTAGAAAAGATCTGAGGTGTCACAGTGACATTCTGCATCATTGGAAACGCGGTCGTTGAGCGAGTAGCTGTTACACGACACAAAGATCGTAAATCAGCCGTTACTTTGAACGCGTGTAAAAGTTTTCGCTTTTGAGCAATTTTCATTATTCAAAATAATCGAAAATCGTGATGATGAGTGCAATGCTTATATGTTTTACAAATACTTAAAAAACATTCAAATTTCTTCATTATTAATTAATGTTGAAACAAAATGATGCAATTAATTTGTTTGTTTGTTTTTTTAGTGGAAAACAGTTATGTTCCACAGCGAAATTTTTAAGAACTTCATTCTCTACTTTTTAGCTATTGCAATGCCAAAGAAAAAGCTGCTAATAGTTGCTATTCTACATTTCATGCAGCCTAATGATTTTAATGATCGAAACATTTAGAAATTTTTAAATTTTTAATCTGCCATTTTGTTTTTGCAATGATTACATCGGAATCAGCACATCCATAAGACCCTGTTTACAAATTTTTATGAAAATTGAAACATTTTTAGGCGTTACTTAATTTTTAATCCGCCATATTGGATCCGCCATTTGGTTTTTTGCAATTTTGACATTGGAATCGTACTCAGCGTGCCCAAGAATCATGGTATACAAACTTTAATTAAATTTGTATAATGTTTTCATATTTTGCCCAGGTTTTTGGGATCTTGGCCCAATGTGCGGCGCAGCGCGCGGTGCGGAGGCGAAGGTCACCTGTGGACTTGTGCGTGGAGATTCCCTCACCTCGAATATGTATTCGAGTCCTGCGGAAGGCTTTCGAGATGGATTCCAAATTCTGCGAGGTCCGCACGAGTGCTCCGGTTTCAACGGCGCTTTACTCCATAGCTAACGTTGCTTCGAGCCTCACTAACGTCTGCGCTTCCAAATATCAGAATTTTTTGCCGAACTTTGGCGTGCATTGCGCGTGGCGAAACGAGGCATTGTGAAACTGTGGAATTCGACTAAGCCACATTTCGTTTGTGATACGTCCCAAGTTAAATCCCTTTGTTTCAATTCTTAGATTTTCAAGAACTGAGCTATGGAATGTCAGAAATTAAAAGCAACAGATGCTGTGAACGTACACAAGAGGAATCAGGAGCATGCAGAATAAGATTCTCCATAATCGTATCTTATACTATCAGATCCTCTTCCTTGCACATTTGAAAATACTCGTTCATTACCGCGTTCAGTCTTCTTATATCATAGTATTTTATCTTTTGCCAACTCACAAATGATGCAAGTTTTCTATAAACTGTCATCGACGTCTTGTTGACCTAAGCTTTCACTCCATATCCAGTTTGTAAATAAATTATGTCCCCCAGCAATCGTGGTCTATAGTTCTCTATTTTAACCCCCATGAATACGCCTCCTACTTCATAGCCTTCCTGGTCGTGCTGACATCATCTTCCAAGCGGTCTTTGGAATCGATCACTACCGAATGAGCTACTTCACAATAACAACATTAATAATTTATCTATGGGCATCTCTCCACGCGCCTGTGCACCAAATGACTTTTAATCCTAGAAGTTGTTTCTTTTCTTTCCCTATTGGTTAATGATGCTTCTCCCCTTCGCGTCCCTCTGCACTTCCCCGACGGCGTGACCTTTCCATCCTGCACTGCTCCCGCACGCGCGTTTGCTCGCCCTAGTTTCTACGAAGCGCACTCGGGGCGTTTGCCGCCGCCGTGGCCGCTGCGCGCCCCGCGACTGTTAATTGGGGTTTTTGGAAAGCTTCTCTCGGGACAGCGCTCTCCGGATCTTCTGCGCGGAGCTTGTGATTAAAGTATTATTGTGCCTCACCTAATGAGTAGAGACCGGATTTTTATGTAATTACATATTTTTTGTCTTTCTACTTACCTTTCTCAAAACTGTAATTTTAGCAAATCGTCGCCGTTCTAATCCAATATCAATTTGTTTCATAGCATATTTTACATATTTAGTACTATATTACATATTTTACATATTTGCTATTTTCACAAGATGTTTTATTTTATCAATTTTCTTCTGTTATACTTATTTTTTTATGAAAAGAAATATTTTTAAAATATCATAGTTTTTTCTTACAGTATTACCGAGTGCTGTCGAATTGAAATGCGCTACGTTAAGACGCTTTAGAAAAATACGTTTATTTAGAACTTAATATTTACATTGCATTGCGGTTTTCCACCACATTTCTAATGGCTAATAATAGCAATAATACTAATAGTTCCGAGCTGTTTAGACTCGTCTTGAAGAGTTTTCAAAGTCTGAGATTTTCTCCTCTCTTGGTATCACTTCACTTTGCTTCACTGCCTACGTTACTATTTACAAAAGACTTTACGGGCACTTCACCGGTTGGTTCCGATCTGACCTATTTAATAACTCCGTTGCAGGCGTCCCTGTCGCGTCCTTGTTGCCGTGGCCCTATTACCCAATGCCTAAAGTACACCACACATGCGTCCCTGTCGCGTCCTTATTGTGCTCACTACACTACGCCACTGCTGCATCTTGTCGCGCCGCTACCCCGCCCCCGCGGCGGTCCCCGCCGCTCACGGCTCGGGCGGTGGCTTGCACGCCCGGCGGTACTCGACGGGGATCAGGCCGTTCTGGGCGGTGTGGTAGTAGTAGCAGGCGGCGCTGCCGTTTATGGCTTCGGCAATGACCCGCTCGCGCAGACTCTTTACTGACTGCTTGTTCCGCGCAAGACGAGTGAGGGCAGCCGCACTGCTCTCGCACCTCTCCCCCAGGGCTCCCACCACTACGGGCAGGAACTCGACCTCCCGGAAGTTCCTCTGCAGGAGCACAGGAACGATCTCGCGGTACTTGGCGGCCTTTTCAGCATATTTGTCTTCCAGGGCCCTTGGGTAGGCCACTGTGACCGCCACTTCCACGCAGATCGCCTGATGCCCCTTTCCTAAGACTAGATCCGGGCGCCTCCTCCCGCCGACCGCCTGGTCCTCGAATAGCACTCGCCAGCCGCCTGCTGTTGCCGCGTTCTTGATATGTTTAACAACGCGGTTGTGGCGGAGCTTCACTATTTCGAGGTTTGGCCGGCACTCGCCGATGACGTGGCCTATTGTTTCAGCTGCGGGTGTACCTGGCTCCCGCAGCTGCGTGCACCCCCGGCGGCACGTTCTTCTCCCGCGCTCGTTCTGTGGCTTGTAGTTGAGCCGCGTTGAGCTGTTGAGGCGAGCCGCGTGTACGAACTTGTAGACGGTTGGCCTCATGTGCTCTCCAGAACGCAGGAAAAACGTTGATTCACGACCAACTCCCTCGAGCGCACTCGCGAACAGGCCCTGGAGTTGTTGTTCTCTCCACCTTCTGGCGTGCGCTTGATGTATTAGTGTGCGCAGCTTCTTTACCAGAAGGTGGCGGGACCTGACGGTGACAGTGTCAGGCTCGGTTTCCTCGTCACCTGGAGTGGCTGCGAGGAAGTTCTCGAGGGCGTCGGTGTCATCGGCCGCCGGGGCAGAGGGGGGGTCTTCAAGCTGCTCCAGCGGGAGTGGGGCGGGCGTTGCGGGCGCGGGGGCGTCCGCTAATGGCCTCGCTGCTGGAGACTCCGAAGGGGCGAGGGGGGCCGTGGGCGGCGACGGCGCCCGGTCGTGGGCAGCCTCTCCGGTGACTACGTCGGCGGGGGCGGGCGTCGGCGCCGGCGCTCGCTCATCAGCGGGCTCCGCGGCCACCGTGGGTCGCTCCGGGGAGGCGCGCGCGGCCGGGCTCCACGCCGGCTGTGGCGGCTCGGCCGGGTCAGCGGGCGTCCCTCTGGCGGCAGTCAGTGGGTCGGCGCGCCGGCTCAGCTCCGGGGCGGTGCCGCCGGCAGCAAAAGGCGGTGGCTCGCCCGGCAGAGCAGATGCCAGGGAGGCCACAGGGGGGGGCGCGGGTTCATCCATGATGTCGGGCCCGTCGGGAGGGTAGTCCCACGGATCCCAGTGCATGGCAAGCCAGTCCTCTTGCTCTGGGCCGACGATTTCGGGCTCGCCATGCACGTCCTCGCTCTCTCTCCCTTCCTCCACCGGGTCCAGCGTGCCCTCACACCGCCCCACCGCGGCGGGACTCGGCTGGCCGGTGAGTGTGACCTCCCCAGGGAGCTCGATGCAGGGGAGCCCCTCCTCCGCGGTGTCCTGTGGCGGCCGCCAGGTTAAGCCCAGACGTCGGGTGGCCTGGCGGGCGCGCGAGAAGCACGACTCGCCGTGATTGGTGCGGGAGTTGGCGGCGCCGTTAAGATATGTGTAAACGTCCACCTCCTCTGCGCACTCATGCCGGCAGTATGCCGCTTCCTCGCGCAGGTCCGCCATCGCGTCCGCTCGGACTCTGGCGTCAGCGCTTGTCAACAGTTTGTAGGCGCTGTCGACGAGCCAGATGTCCGCTTCTGTGGCTGCCTCCAGCAGTCCAACTCCCCCATCTTCCCTGCCTGCGTACAGGAAGGCGTTGGAGGAGCCGTGACCGAGCGTGAGAAACTCCCGTGCACGGGCACGGACAGTTTTGTCGTACTGCCTGAGCATTTGCTTACTAAAGCGGCCCAGGCGGAGCGGGAACACCGTGGCAGGTTGCACGTATTGTGCAAGAGCGTCCAGCTTTTGGTGGTCCCGGAGGCGTGATGCGGCGATTTTGTCTATTAGGGACTGCTGCTCCCTTAACCCCTCCCACCTTTCTATTAGGTTGAAACCTACAGGCTTCCCGAGATAACTACTTACTAACTACTTACACTACTAACGACAGTGCAGTGCGCCTGCTTCAGTTATCTCAGTGAAGGAAGTGCAAGTCAGCGACAGATTATTTTAAATTTTTGGTGAGAAAAGTATTACTCACGCCGGGTTTCGTGATTTATCGTTAATTTTCGAGACACTTTGGCGATGGCCGATGTGTAACACTTCGATGAGAATGCTGCACGCTGAAGTGTTTGTTTGCTGGTAGTAGATATCGCCAGTTTGTACCAGAGCTATTGCGTCTAGTCTGGCTGCTAAACCACTTGACTTGGGTAGCAATAGAACCTTTTATTACTGACGGGAAAGTTCTAGGTCACAAATGTGCATCCACTTGTCCTCTCCTAAAGATTTTTAAAACATTTGTATTATTTTTAAAATTTGGTTGGGAAATTTGTGATCAATTCTATTTCCTATTAGGTAAAGGTGTTAAATAATTAGTGTATTTTAATATTACATATTATATCCAATTTTACATATTTCCAATTTTAAATATTCTCTCTGTTTTCATTACATATTTGCATACATATTTTGACGTTTGATACTACATATTTTTCCGGTCTCTACTAATGAGAATCACGTGCCCATACAGCGGTAGCATATCGCCGAATGAATGTCATCCGCACATCGAATGACCCGTCGGTCGCCTTCCGGAACAGAATTGCTATGGGTTGCTTACTGATTTATGAAGCCAAAGAAACCAGTCCTCTCTTCCGTTTCTTGTGTTCCAAATTGATTTGTGTGTTTCGCTCTTATTATTTTTCTACACAATTATTTTCTCGGATATTATGCAAATTAATTTTCTCGGAATTTATTCTATCCATTTGTGTTCGTGGAAAAGGTTCTCGGGCAATATTGTCGAACAAAGCGTTTTAGTTGTTTTCCACTGACTACGAATGCGTATAATTTCTGTTTGTTTTCATTACGCAAAAACATTCATTGGTTGGAAACTCCCAGAGTGTTGGATTAAATTTATTTGCCACACCCGTCACCGTTACGAAACATAATGCTTCATTTGCTGGCATTTTCACCTAAAGGTAATTACTGAAATAGGAAATCCAGTTCATATAGAAGCAGCGTACTAATGGAATTGCAAATCATGTGTGGTGTTAGAATCATGTAATGTTCATGGAAGGTGTTAGAATCCCCACATTTGAAAGTGTACGTCGGTAGCAATTTTCCTGACAGAAAGATATTTTCGATTGGTGATGCATTGTATTCTCCAAGCTTGCCGAAGGAGCGCTTATTATTCCCGTGGGCTTTTCCCCCGAAATGAGAGACACTCGAGGCTGCCGCCCGCTGTTGCATGCCAAAGCGTCAGACGCCACGCCGTGTCTCGACGAAGCGACGATGGGAATACGATCTCCCCCGCACGACGCCTCTGTCACCTGCGGCGGCGGCGGCGGCGGCGGCGGCGGCGGCGTGGGCGCGCGGTCGCGGCGGTGCCGCAGTGCTAACGAGCATCGCCTACGCCACGCGCGCCGCCCCCGCAGCCTCTCAGACTGCTGCGCCGCCGACGCGGCCGTCGCTATCCGCCCCCGCGTATCCGCTATTACCGCTCGCTACCTCCGCGGTTTTTACGGTCTCCGGTTGGAAGTGCGCCGCCTTATCTCCACCGGTAGAGTTCATTCTCGGCAGAATTGCCCTCTCGACCGCTGGCTTTCCACTTCTTTCGTAATGCACGTTTTGTACTTCGTTACAACCACATTTTATGAACAGCCCGGAAGTTCAGGTATTTATTTTACCAAAGGTAGGCATGTAAAAAGGTATTTATTTTACATAAAATAGGCATATAAAAAGGCATTTATTCTAGCTAAAGTAGGAGTGTAAAAAAGCAATAAACAATGAAAAAGGATATTTAACACTAATTATTACAAAAAATGAATAATTAAAATGATTCACAGTTTTATTCTAACTCCCATAAGTTACAACAGTACTTAAACCAGGAGCGGTGGCTCAGTGCATGAACTGATGTCACTGTAGTCTCTCTGACCGGTAGGTCCTAGGTTCGAGTATCGACGGCGCCAGAATTTTCGACACTAGCTTGTCAGCTAGGTCGAATTCAGTGACTGGCTGGAGAATTCTAGCTGCCGGCTGCTCTGATCGGCAGTTTTCCGTGTTTTTTTCGATCAACACCAAGCGAATGTCGAAGAAGTACCCCCAACAAACGGTCCACGGACCGCGCGCGATTTTTCCGTCCTCTTCCTTGTCCTATCCTCTCACACATACTCACACTAACATGCACTACACTACCACATTTGCCAGGAGATCGGTCGGGGACTTAGAACTTGTCCCGGCTGGTGCGGTGGCCCGGGGAAAACTTTGTTTTAGTGTGTCATTGTAAATTTATGAAATAATCACTAGCAAAAAACACGAAAAGGGAAAAAAATAACGCAAATGTCTAAAAAAAAGTCCTACAAGTTGAAAATGACAAAAAATGACCCAATGACTGTAAATTTTTATCACCTACATTTCGTGATAAACATTGATTTACAAGTTATCAGTGTTGCATTATTGACGTAGCTAAAATGTCATATCAGAACATGAAACCTGCTTATGAACATTGGATTTATCAACTTGTGTAGCTATACCATTTACAAGGTTTTCGAGATTATTACCTACCACAACCGCTGATGATAGGTGCAAATTTGTGTGGCTGGAATGTGTGCTCTCCTCATTTTCAATGAAATTCGGCGTTGCTGGTATTAATATTACCGTGCATGACAAAATAGGAGCTCAGGTTGTAAGGGGCAATTTTATTACGCTCTCTTTATAGCATTTCGAGCAAACACTGGCGTTGTTCTCGTTCTGTAAGACACGGCCAAGAGAGAAACTGGTGATCCACACATTTTTCGACGTGGTCGTGTGAGCATACACATTGTTTAAGAATGTGTGTTGGGAATTAGCTGATACGCAGAGGGCAGAGATCAAGTCACTTTTGCATATTCAGGATTTGCTCTGTCGGACCGACCCAGTTACTTACTCGTTATATTGATCCCTCTTCCCCTGGAGTATGTCATACTCCGACGAAGATAAAATCGCGAAGTTGATACGGTTCTGCATATTTGGCATTGGGCAGAAATAAAATTTGTTCCATCTCTCGGACCGACCTACGCTTCGTTCGTGCATTTGCTAGTCGATGGTGAGGCTCCGCCCTTCGACCTCTGCATGTAACATAAACCATCCTTGTGACCAGCCAACGCAAAATTCCTTACGCATTTTACGTACAATATACAGATATAGCTTGTATTCACTCACTTCTTTCACGAATCTACTATTGAAGTATTCGTAGTATTAAATTCCACATGTGTTCCATTTATCCAGAACCTTCAACTGTTTGTGAAAAATATGGCGCCCCCGTTGTGCGCTCGTGGGTGGCGCATTCTAGGTCGCGCGCTCTTGCTCCGACTGACCTCTGCACGAGACTACGAACGTTACAACTCCGCACATACCCACCTGAAACGAGCCCGAAAGACACAAGTTCAAACGCAATAATATTTTATAATATTCATTGATAAAATCGTTTCTTAAAATAAAATAAAAAATTTTAAGCAAATAATGGAATGCACGAATGAAATGGGGGGAAAAGAATGAGTTGGTGGTGAATTAAGTAATGAATCAATAAATACTATACGAGAATGTTAATTAACAAATGTTACGATACTAAACCGTTTTCTTCTGTGGCCAATGAGAGAACGTAGATCGGGAGAAATAATTCAGGGCATCAACTGATGTCAGTGCAGGACCTTTGACCGGGATGTTCTAAGTTCGAGTCCCCACGGTGGCAGAATTTTCGACACTAGCTTGTCAACTAGGTCAAATTCAGTCGCAGTCTGGAGGAGAATTCTAGCGGCCGGCTGCTCTGATCGGTAGTTTACCGTGGTTTCTCCGATCAACACCAGGCGAATGCCGGAGCAGTACTTAACAAACGGGCCACGGGCCGCGCGCGATCTTTCCTACCTCTTCCTTTTCCTATCCTCTCCCCTTACACACACTTACACTAATATACACTACACTAATACACATGCCGGGAGACTGGTCGGGAGCTTAGAGCTTGTCCCGACTGGGGCGGTGCCCCGCTGGTGAGAGAGATCTGGTTGGAGAAATCCCGCTAGTCTACGGTCGGCGCCGGATCTCGCCATCGAGCAGGGGAAGAACACTGCCACCTCCCGAGAAAAACACCCACGGCACTTACGGGACTAATGACGCTAGTAGTTGACGCGTCCGGAATCACTGACAATCAATCAATCTGATTCCTTTTGCACAAGAGAGTCATGTGGGCCGTGGCGGGGAGCGTGCTTGCGACTGTGACTCGGCGGATGACGACGTGCACCAAAAGCGCCCCCCTCAAGCTCCCTCACCCCCACCCCTGCGTGTTATTAAAAACGCGCCTTCTCTGGCGCTGCATAGGACTCGTTTTAATAACGTGTTTTTTGCGCTTCCTTTGAAAATGTCGTACTTTTGAGGAATGAGTTTTTTTTCTATTGAGAATATTCAGGTCGTTTCGCAAGACAGAAGAAATGGTGGTGAAATGTCAGAACAGCGTGGGGTTTGAGCGGAGGTAGTGGTCAGTTCTGAGAAAACGCGAGTGTTCCACATGTGCAAAGGGAAGAATGTTAGAGAAGAAATAGCTTTGTGATGTCTATACCTGCAAATACTATCCAAGTTTATTATTATTATTATTATTATTATTATTATTATTATTATTATTATTATTATTATTATTATCGCTTGCTTTGTCTGGCACTGCCTCTCTCGATCTCTCCATTTCTTTATGCTTACTTTTAAAATACTCCATTGAAAAAGAGGACTATATTCTCGTAATGAAACATGTGCTCTAAAATCTATTGACAATATTTCCGAAGACTTTTTTGTACTATGTTACTCTGAATTAAATTCCTTCTTTCAGAGGTGTTTCTTTTCGTCCTTTCTACGATTTCTATTCTCAGTTATATTCACACTACTTCCCTGGACGAGATTATTTGTTGATCATCTTTAAGCCACTGGGAGAGTACCCATTTGTAATGTGTCCACAGCTTTCGTTCGTGTTGTCATCAGCTTATTTCTGATTAAACCTTTTCGAAACACGGCAGTCTATTAATTAGAGTGGATTTGTCAGCGGGTCATTTTGAAACTACGCGATCATCTTGAAGCACAAAGCACGTGGCAACGCATTCCTCTGCGCGAACGACACGCCATTCGTTGCTTGTCCCGAGCTGTCATTCTCATCCTCCGTGCGTATTAATAAAACCCCCGCGCCCCACCGCCTGCCATTCGATAATCTCTGTGTGCGCGCCGCGAGGCGCTGAGGGCGAGCCTGCGACTGACGGACGCCGCCGCCGCGGGGCTGATGGTCTGCAGAGGAAGCGAATCGGGACACACACACACGCATCAACCGCCGCCACCCTCACAACACAACCATCCGCCCCCACTCCCAGTTCAACCCATATTCGTCCCACGTCTATCCTTTCTCTCTCTCTTTTCCCTCACCCCGCCTCGCTCCTACCACGTCTCTCATCAGGCCTCTCCCTTTCTTTGTTTCTCCTTTCCTCCGTGCCTACCCTTGTCCGTCTGGGCCCTTTCTTACAACTAGCGAATCTAATTTCACTTTTGACTAATCTCATTTCTTTGGCTGTTCTCGTTTCTAACCAGTACCACTCCACCCGAAGCTGATTGCATCGAATCCCTCCTCCATTCGATCGCTTATCTTAACTATTTTCTCTACTCCTTCGTTTCTTCCTTTCTTCAACCCACCTCGCCCTCACTCGCCTCCCCCCTCTCCGCCCTGTGACCCTGTACATTCAAGTTTTATGCTGGATTTTCTTTGTGAATGAAAGATACCCATGATGATAACTGGTGGTAACACTGTTAGTGTTGGAACCAAACAAAAGCTGTTTTTATCACCGTTCGTGGAGCAAATTATCTCTCGTCCGAGTTAACCCGGCAAGTCTGGTATTTCCTACACATGCGTTTTGGGCGTACGGCCTGTCCCTTCTTCTCGTACCAGTATTCGGCGCACTGAAGACTGGCCCTTTTGTGATGGCAGTGAGCGCTGAAGTTCCCAGCAGTTTTGTCCTTTGTTATTATTATTATTATTATTATTATTATTATTATTATTGTCATTATTGGAATTGTATGGAAATGTCATAATTCCTAGTATACTCGTAAGATTGATCATATATGGTCAAAAACTACTTGAAACGAGCCATCTATCTGCAATATTATTATTATTATTATTATTATTATTATTAACTATGGTTAAAAACATCAGTGGTGTTTAGTCGATGTACATCGATATGTGGTAATATTGATGTCTTTTTTTAGCATCCCTAGCCCAATGGGAAACACACCTGTAAGAATGATCTGAACAAGTCATTTAACACGGAAGACTATGTAGATACTTGATTACACGCATGTTAGTGGTTAAATATATGAAACTCGTAGTGTAGCTTGATACCGTGTTAGTAGGGCAGTTATGATTATGATAATTGTGATGAATAGGAATGTAGTTAATGTCTTCTGTAAGTGTATTTTTTTGACAATAAACAATCGTTAAAACTCGTGAACTTTAGAAGGAATATAACACATAATTTTTACCTCATTCAATTGACGGTCTTCGTTAGATTGCTTTCTTTCATCTTTCGAAATTCCTTTTATGATAACCTCCTATTCCACGCTCCTTTGACGAGAACTGGACGGTCCGATTGAGAAAAGTCGCACCAACTTATCTGTCTACTTCTCGGTGTTTCATATTTCGTCATTTCCTCCCTTCTTCGTATATCGTTTTTGACCTCTTTGTGTCGTCAGGGAGTTCCCGGCCCTACGTCTTCCTAAACTTCGATCATAATCTTATTTCCAAAGACTCGAGGGATTCGCTGTGTGAGGCTTGGTCCGCGTGGGGACCGGCCAAAGCCTTTGCCTGCGAACCGACTCGGCGGAAACATCTGTCGCTGTCTCGGGGTTCACGGAAGGCGAAGCGATTGCGAGACCTGGGATTTCCGACGCTAGCCAGCGGATTCTGCCCGCCGCAGCCGTCGCCACCGCCGCTGCCACTGAATCAACTCTAAGTACGGACTCCAAGTGTTTCAATCGCGTATCTTGTTGCCAACACTGCCAATCATCGGCACCAATCCCCGCACGTTTTCTCTGGCTTACCTTATCCCTCGTCTCGAGAGCATTATTTTTTCTTCTTCTACCGTATATTTTTTATTCTCTTCATTATTAAAAATAATGTTTAATCTTCTTATCCTATCCCTCCTCATATTTGCCTGTTCTAAGTATGACGGTTCTTCTCTTCCTTATAACTCCTTAATCCTTATTTCCATCTATGGGTCTCATCATCATTCTACTTATTCTCATCCTCGTCATTCTCCTTAGCAGCATCCTTCTATTCTCATCCTTTTCATTTTTACTTTCTCGTATACATACGTATATACGGAGTTATAGAGGAAGTTATGTAATGCTGCGGAAAATCGATTTCAAGATTTCAAAGGAAATACACGTTTTGGGATCCCATGATGCCAAAAAAGTAGTACTTTTCAAAACGTCCGTCCGTCACAAATGTAATTTTTTTGAAATATCTCTCATGCCTTTAATTTGCACATTTCCAGCAGTTCGTATACATTATTGCACTTGTGAATGAAACCGCTTCAAATGACTTAATGAAGTTTTTCGAGAACTCAATAGTTTCCTGTGAAAAAGAGTATCAAATTTCGCATTTATAGAAAAGCTTAAACGTAATTTTCATAGAAACGGCTCCAAATTTTTCAATTAAAATTACTATTTAGGACGAGTTTTTACTCTTCTTTAATATTCTTAAAGTAAGATTTCAGTTCTACTATTCGGAAACCGAAAAGTTGAAAAAAATTTTAAAAAAAAAATTACTATGGGTGACGAGAAATAGCAGCCGGCAAGAGTTGACGACATGCCAGAATAGTAAATTAACAGAAAACTAATACGAGAAAGTCTGTGACATTGTTGCACCATTAGTTATTGTTTTCTTTACCCTATCACATTCATCTCTCTTAATCCAATTTTCACTCTAATCTCGACTTTACTTTTTTTACTCTCTCTCTCTCTCTCTCTCTCTCTCTCTCTCTCTCTCTCTCTCTCTCTCTCTCTCAGTTCGTATCCTTCCCTTCATCCCGCTCCAGCTTATTCTCATATTCGTTTATCTCCCCCCCCCCCCGCATATCTTGTTCACATCAGACTCGTATTATCATGGTCACACATCTCAGACCATCCCATTATACTGCGATTTTCACAGAATTGCGTTTGAAGGATATAAGCTATTTCAGTGTCATCCAATGGGAAGGCCAAACGCCACCATTATGACGTCACTGTAGTGACGTGTAAGGTCCCGATTGAACAAAACACAAAACGGCTGATATCCTTCAAACGCAACTCTATGACAGCCGCAGTATAAGACTCCCTCCGTGTATCACCGCCATCATCTCCTTTCCCATCCACGCCGCCTTCGCCACGTCCATCTGTTGTCGCGGTTGGCGTTGCCGCGGCCTGAGAGGGCGAGGCTTGAGCGCGTGGCGGTGACCCAATTGCCTGTGTCGCGGCCAACGCGGCGGAGGGCGCGGCTCTCGCCGGAACCACGCGTCGCTTCCGCCTCGCTCGAAGCCCCCGCCCCCGCCCCCGCCCCTGCCCCTCCCCTCTTCAACCCACCCCTTTCCCCCCTCTCCCCCAGGCTTCTACTGCTGCAGCTCAAGGGGAATAAAGAGCACAGGCGCTGGAGCCTCGACCTTTGGGAAGAAAGACCGCTGTACCATTCGTGATATTGTGCTCGGAATTGGATGCTACAGAGATCTTATTTCAAGAAAAACGTCTAAGACACAGAAGGTTATGGTGTTGAATCAGCGCACTGCAGCGTGAAGAGAATTGCTTAATATACTGTAGTATATACTCTTGTAAATAATGTTCTCCAATACTTCCTCCTATGTGAATACTATTAAGATAAATTGCGTTGAATATTGATGTTGAGAAATTGACGTATTAAATATGAATTTGTCAACAGTTAGGGATCACTATGTAATTTGTAATCTGTCATCGGTAACATTTAAAAGCAATCATTTGTTCTCAAGAGAATGGGATGGAATTCTGTTAATGGTTCGTTATATCTCAACGGAGAAAAATCGTTTCTTAAAAACATGTTGATCCTCGGGGGGAGTACGAAGCCGATTTGCTCTAGATCAGGCGTGTCCAACTTCCAAGGCCTCAGGGGCCACAACTAAATCTGTAATATGGTTGCAGGTCATATTTTCTTTACTACTGTACCTGCAGCGTACAAGCGACTCTGACAGTTCTCTTACCACGTGCTTTAGTACGTCATGTGACCTGCTCTGAAGTAATTAGCTTGCGAGGAGCTCTTACAGTCTGGGTTGAGCGTTGCCGCTCATCTGACTCGCACGATGTCGCGGAGGCGATAAGGTTCGGCTTTGGTGAGGTATAAACATCATATCAAGACGTATCATCCCTTGTCAGTACGAGTCGGTTCGTAAGTGTTAATGTTTTGAGATTTAATTTTTCTGTCGTGTAGGTGGTACCATGAGCGTAGTAATATGTGGCAACAGCGCATTGAACTGTCAGTCACTTAAACGCTGCTGGTACTGTAGGACGATACACACCTGACTTCCCCGTATTGTTGATCACGGCTTTTTGCCCGGCTACTTTGAATCAGGAGGGGGGGATGGAACCTGCGTGATATCAGGCTGTACCATGCATAATGTAGGGAAACACTTCGGGATGCGTTTGAATTTCTGAATTTAATAGAAAAATTTATTTTATTATAAACTTAACCTATTTTTACAATAACGTGGTGTTGACCCGGACAGAGCTCGTGCGGTAGGCGCGCAGTGTTCTCGCCCGACATGGAGTAAGAGACGTTAACTTTTGACTAATAACTTTTCGCGGACCGAAAGTCGGACAATCCTGTCCCAGATGAAGAATGGTTACAAGAGATTTTTATATGTATAATATGTATGAGATTTTTACGATAACATTAACTGGAAAACGAGTATGATACGTCATCTTGAATTTATCAGAAAAATGATTGTTGGATATAGCAATAAGAATTCTCTCACAAACAAACAAAAAAATACTTTTATGTAGTCAAAAGTAATCTGCTTCAAGAAGGAGTTACATTGGATTGTTTCACTAACATCGTTATAGACATGGGAATTCATACTGGCTCCAACTACTTCAAGATTCACTTAATAGTTAGCTGATAAAAAACATTTAACAACTAAGTGTTCCCATCTTTAAAAAAACTCCTTGGACGGGGGAAGGGGATTAATCTGTTAATCTCTGGTTAATGAATGACACATTTCTTTGTAAAAGATTATATTTTCTCTCTGAATACTTCTGGGTTGGCCTCTATGCCCGCGCGCGAGCTTTCAATCTCTGAGAATTGGGGTTCAAAGTCGATCCTTGTGACATGCGTAGTGGGCAAAGCGAGTTCTTGACAATTTTCTCGGGGTTCTTTCGGTTCCCCTGCCTCTCATTACAAAATCATTATCACCTACTCATTAAATCGTTTATCCATTCCAGAAATGTCCACAAAGCTTAGGTACTGACATCTTCATAAAGACGAAAACGCGTACCACCTCGCTTTTCGTTCGGTAGAGTTCATCCCGACCCAAGGCAGCTCTTCAGTCGCTTTAGAACTTGCCGAAAGGCCTGTTCTGATCTTGAAGGCGGCAACGCTCCGTGCATTCGTAAGCGCGGTTGTTCTGTAGTAGTTTCGGAGCGCGCGTCCTCTGTGGGGGACGACGGTGGCAGCGAGTGTGAGGTGCGGGGCCGGAATGGGCGGAGTCCGTGGCGGGCCCTCCCAAGAAAGGCCGTGATGAATGCGCAGCGCTTGGGCCCAGCGCGTCCATTAAGCGCCTGTGGGCCTCCCTTTGAAGAGCCTGCGGCGAAGGCAGCGCGCCAAGTGCGGAGCGGCCGAATGCGCCTGGCGTGGAGAGCTGATTGCGTTGTCGCCCGCCCGCCCGCCCGCCCGCCCGCCCGCCCGCCCGCCCGCCCGCCCGCCCGCCCGCCCGCCCGCCCGCCCGCCCGCCCGCCCGCCCGCCCGCCCGCCCGCCCGCCCGCCCGCCCGCCCGCCCGACCGACCGACCGACCGACCGACCGACCGACCGACCGACCGACCGACCGACCGACCGACCGACCGACCGACCGACCGACCGACCGACCGACCGACCGACCGACCGACCGACCGACCGACCGACCGACCGACCGACCGACCGACCGACTGACCGACTGACCGACCGACCGACCGACCGACCGACCGACCGACCGACCGACCGACCGACCGACCGACCGACCGACCGACCGACCGACCGACCGACCGACCGACATGCTGAGTTGCGACCGGCACGCGCGTCCGCGATAAGCGCAGGGGGTGGAGCAGCAGGCGACAGGAAGTGTTGGGACATCGGCAGGCGTACTTGGGCGTGTTGGTACTAGCGCAGGCTCTTCTAAGGTCTTGTAAGGAACTGTTGTGTGTATATGAGGTACCATGGAAGTGCGTACGTTTTATTTTATTTAGTTTTCTCTCTGTCAAAGTCACATGTTATTTTTACAGGTTTAAAAAAATTAATAAGTGTAAATATTTTTCTACATATTTAACAAATGGTTGACAAGTAATTAGGAGCGAAAAATCTCTAATTTTGTAACCAATGCATTAGTTAGTGGTCGATAGTTTAATAGTCGTTGTGCATTTTTTATGACACTATACAGTTGCTTAGAAAGTTTAGTTCTTTCAGTGTCTTAAAATTCTTGAGATAATGTTTACACGTCTCCATCAATATAATTTAAATTCTAAATTATAGTATCTTGGCATTATCGGTATTTTACGCTGTAACCATCGTCTAGAATTCATCATTCAGAAATTCTTAATTTGCTTCATAGAAAGACTTCATTACGCGGGCGTGAGTAACGCCTATTTCTTTGGCAGTAAATAATTTGAGTTTATCTCTCCCAATTTTTAATATACCTTCAGGACGGCTGTTCCTAATTTTATGACAATTTTGCTTTTCGGAGTAAAGAGGAACAAAAAAAAACAACAAACAGTTATGCTGAAAGACTGAAAAGCAAATTTTCGTAGAACGTTCAGTTATATAGGACTCCGTGTTTACACTGGAACAGCTGATGCTGTTCAAAAATAACTTCATTCGTATTATTAGAGAACTGCTTTGAATTAACCCTCCCGCAGCAAGGTGCCGCTCATTACCACTCGCCTTATCTGCGCGCCGCCCTCCGGGAATCCGGAACTCCGCGGACTCGCGAGCGCGCCCCACGTGTTCCCGCGCGGGTGGCGCATCTGGCGAGGGAGGGCAGCTGGCGGACACGCGCGCCCGCGGTGGAAAGGACTAGGAGGGAGGAGGAAGATGAATGACGGAGGGGAGGTGGAAGAGATTGAGTCGCGGAGGGGGAGGAAGATGACGGACGGAGGGGGCGAGGAGATGGGGGAGGATGAGTCGCGGAGGAGGAACATATGTGATGGAGGTGACGACGAGAGGAAGGGAAGGTGGAGGATGAGTCGGGGAGGGGAAGGAGGATGGGTCGAGTTGGAGGTAGACGCGTGACGGAGGTGACCAGGAGAGGGAGGGGAGGTGGAGGATGAGTCGTGGAGGGGAGGGGAGGAGAGGGAGGGAAGGTGGAGGAGGAGTCGCGGAGGGGAAGAGGGTAGGGAGGTTGAGGATGATGAGTCGCGGAGAGGGTGGGGAGGTGGAGGAGGATGAGTCGCGGAGGAAAACGAGTGATGGAGGGGGCAAGGAGAGGGAGGGTGGTGGAGGATGAGTCGGAGAGGCGAGGAGATTGAGGGGAGGTTGTGGAGGAGAGTGATCGCGAGGGCCGGAGGGGTGGTGGAGGAGGAAGAGGAGTGCTGGAGGGAGGGGAGGTGGAGGAGGAGGAGAGGAGTGGGTGTGGAGGATGAGTCGCGGGGGGAGTGGAGAGATAGGGGAGGAGGACAACGAGGATCTGCGGGCCGCGAAGCAGAGGCTGGCGCTCAGGGAGGGCATCCGTGACCTGCAATTCTGCGCTGACGTCCGGCGCCGCTCCGGCCCCTCGTCCTCCTCGCCCCGCACCACTTGACTCTGTCGCCTCCGCGGGCCTCCATGCAGATGGCGCTCCCAACTCGCCCGAATTTGCTGCTGGAGTGCGGCTGCACCTGATTCCGGCCTGCGATGGATTTCATTTGTCACGTTCCGTTTCGCCCTCCGATGTTTCTCGGCTACATCCTGTCCTTTTAGTCATTTTGATTCGCCATTTCGGGATAGCGCCCGCCCTTTCGAATCGCACCCGCGCTTTCGGATCGCATCTGACCTTTCGGATCGCACTCGCTATATAGGATAGGAAGCACTGCATCGGATTGCACAAGCCGTTTCGGACTACATCTGCTCTTGCGAGTTGTACCCGCCCTTTCGAACCATCCAGCCACACGTCCCTTTCCCTTTCCTGTCCTAGTCCTTCGCGACCTATCCGGTTTTATTCTCGTAATCTGTTTTTGAAGCCGTCATATTGCACCCATCTTTTGTTAATATCTACTGCTCCAACAGTCTACGGAACATTCATTCGAAAGTCTGTTTTCGAAAAATTATTTTTATGAACTTTTTTTGCTGTAAATAAAAGTGCTCCGATTCCGGCTGTCTTGCATGTAGCAGAATTCTTCTCGCCGGTGAATTCTCAGAAGAAATGTGTGGAAGGATACAATATATCAAAGACGAGCAATTTGTCTGCAGTGCAGACATCGAAGAAAAGTGATCCCAATGTTAACAATTTATTAATTCCTAGTTTGTTTCAATTTTCCTTCCAATCCACATTGCTATGAGAAGAATCATGCCCCTCTTTCGTCTTGCAGGACACTGCATCTCCTTTTCCCATCAATATTCATTTCTCCCAGACCTCTTTATAACTGTTCACTTCATCCGGCTTCTCTTCATTTTTAAGTATTTTTGTCAATCAATTATTTGCACTCTTCGTTTCATCCTCTTCCGCTAAGATGTTTCTTGTGCTCATTCGGTCTTGTCAAAAAGTGGGCTCTATACATGAATTGCATTACATATGATAATTTGCATTTCGAAGTTAGTTTCACTTTTCTACTTTCAGGAAGGGTATTTCGAAGACTTTTTCTCGACGAGGTTGTTTTAAAAAAAATAAGTATGGACACTTAGTTAAAATTACTGTAAATACTTTTTGCATCAAAATGGTTGTCTTCACATTCATCATACCATATTAGCTATTTTTCGTTCAAAAAATACTGTTCATTCTATTTGCTGGTCGAGAGTTTGAATGATTCATAAATAGGTTAATTGCATGGGACGCACTCTTGTTTATAGCAAAAAAAAGTATATGAAGGCGAACCGCATACAAGAAAGCCCTCGCTTGCAGCAAAAAGTATGATTAATGATCGCAGTGAACGACCATAACCATCGGTAGCCACTGAGCCACTTTCCAATTACCATACGTCGAAGGTCCTCCGAAAGGGTTGTCGGTACGCATTCTGTACCTTTGACAGGGGATGCTATTCGAGCACAATTGAATGTCACATGCATAGAGCTCCAATCACGTGGCATCAGTTGACCGTTGCATAGCTGGCCTCGGTGACCGTTTCAAGCGCAGAGATCCCGGAGTGAGAAAAGGCTCTTCAACTCCGCGTCGAGCCTCGTTCTCAAGGACTTTCTACTCGGTACGGACGTGACGGACTGTTACACCCAAGTTTGAGGATTTAAACCCCATCAAAGCCTGGATTTTTTAAGGGCGAAAAAATCCTTCGCATGCGTTACTTCGGAGGGGAAGTAAAGGCGGCTGTCACATGTTGTAGATTTACTGCATGTAAAAAAAATCCTGAAGCCTAAAAGAAGCTTCTGAGCTAAATTCAAATCGTCTGCTTCCTCACCCGAGTGATACATTCTTTCGCTGCAAGATGGCGAAAGGAGCGAAGGGAAATTTGCGAGGCCAGACGGAAGAACAGGCTTCATGGCCTGATCCTCGCCACGTAAAATAAGGAATCATTGATACATAGCTATTCACGAGAGAATTCCAAGACATATGAAACGGCTTTACCAAACACTTCTCTCGTCTGTGTATTAATTAGTGGTTGTCACTCTTGCTCTCTCATCTCCCCTTGTGGTCACATTCTAGACCCTTTCCCTTCCTAGGATCCCATCCTCCTCGTCGTGTCCACTCATCTATCCACTTGACCCTGGCCCGCGGTCTAGTCTAGTCTAGTTGCTCCCTCGCTCGTGCTTCTCCGCTCCTCTCCGCTCGAGCGCGGGGTGTGCTTGTCCTGTCCGAGCAGCCCTTGACCCGAATCGCTTTGATCCGCTCGATGTCGATTATGCCCGAACCGGGCCGGCAGTAAACACCGGGCTTATTCGCTTTCCGCTCGGTAACCGTGCCACGCGGCCCGGCCCCGCCTCCACGCGACCCGTGCCGCGGAATCGGATGATCCGATGTGGCGATATAGCGCGCTAAATGCATCTCTGGAAATAAATAAATCATGGACGAGGCACGAATGATGTGATATGTTGTAAGTTGATGGTGATAAATATAGTTGTCTGAGAAGTGTAATATTTTCGCTAGTTCATTTTGCTGAAATAATTTTTATCCAGTTTTTACTTACTTATTTTGAGTCGCTAAAACTTCCGCTGAAGACGATCACAGTTTACCATGCTTGCAATTCGATGCAAGCATGATAAATCAATTCGATGCAAGCAATGTGGGGCCAGGTATACTGAAAGAAATATGCTGTAAATATCTTCAGGTTTGATTTTAATGATTTTTCCTTATTAAAACTCCCGATGAATGGTCGCATATTTTGTACCCTTATTCTACGGAATACCAAACCACAAGCATTACAAAGGCAAGCTTTCAATCCTTTTTTCAAATCACACACATCCATTTGTTTATATTTAAATTGTCTACGATAAACAACTACCGTGAAACAATTTGCTCGCAACCAAATCTGTCTTAGGACGGGGTTATTGGGACAAACAAGAATTCAATATCTCGAATCCGAAGACGAATGTTCGCCCACTCCCAGGCCCACTCGACTCCTCCCCTTCCACCTCCCTCGCCCAACAATGATTTTAGTTCCTGAAATAGCTCGTCGGGCGCTCTGTTTTACGTCGAGCGGGGCTATTTTGAGTAGCTTGCGCATCACACGCAGTGACCCTGGTGTTACGACCAATATGGAATATCGACCATCCACTGGCTATTGGCCTTTCGCGGGTCACTGGCTCTCTCTCGCCGCCGCTGCAGCGTGGTCTCCGAAGCGTGCGCGCGCGCGCGAGCGAGGGTTCGTGCGTGAGCCAATGAGCGCGTGTGCGCGCGTGCGTGTTCTTGTGTCGGGAGCGCCGCGCCGCCCCGCCCCGCCCCGCCGCTCATCTTTGCGTAAACGCATTTGTTTTCTCTCAAAGGCTGTTTTCTGTATAGCGACGACTTATCGGAACGACTAATGTAAACATACATCCACAACTCAGCCATAATAGATCGTTTGCTTTGCTGCCGACCTTACAGGGCGATGCATCTCATGGAACGACGCTTTTATGGCGTACCCATAATCTGAGATAGTAAATGGAGCGGTTATCGGACTTTTTGTGGTCGTCCTATATTTTCTAGATTGTGCCGTATGTCTTATACTTCTTGTTTTGATTGTGGGTTGAAGAACTAACGGTAATTCCGCTTTCATAAAATTCTATAGGAGAGGAGATACCGCTCTTCACTTTTCTAAATCACCATTCATAAAGCTTCCGATACACGTTCTGTCTGGCAGTCCTCCTAGATGATTGTAAAATGGAGGGTATTCCGGAAGGTGATGTGTAGAAACTGGACAAGAGCGAAGTGAGTGGTGGAATATAATATTTTTCAGTTTTGAGGGTAAATAGCTACCCAGGTGCTAAGGGTACAAGATTTTTTCCAATCTGAAACGGTTGTCCCAAAGAAATAAATAAATGAAGGAGTGTAGACAATTCAGATAAATTCTATAAATTATTATTACTTATTTCTTCTCAAATTCGCAACACACAAGTAGATTATTCATTGAATTTCTAGAAGAAAATCTATCGTTTAAGAAAACCATTCTCATTTTGGTGATTTAAAAGCATTCTTAACTTACCAACTTTTCGAAACTTTATGTGACCCTAATCAGCTCTTGCTCATTATTTCCACAACTATGTATTGTATCGAGAAACCGCGTTATACAGTCGACTCCGTTATAGTGAACTCGGATATAATGAACTTTGGTCACTGGTCCGTTTTCACTTACATTACAAAAAAGCATAAGAAGATTCGGTTATAGTGAACCTGAACCTCGGCTATAGTGAACCTAGGAAATACGTCCTGGAAGTTAATTGGATCTCGGATGTTACTAGACGATTGAAAGGGCCTTCGGAGAGTGGGACGGTGTGCCATTAGTGGAAGAGGCATTGAAAGGTGTCAAGATTGCATTACGATACATAGAAATAGAGAACAATGGAGAATCAAGTATGGAGAGAGAACAAACTGAGGCTGGAGAAGAATCTAGAGATGAAAAATGTACGAAGCAAACAATTGAAAATAATTTATTTTTTGAAGGACCAATGAAGATATCGAAATTTTCAGTTTGTGCTGTTAATGAATGTTCCTGTATATTAATAAAATCAATCATTGTGAAAAAAATCTGTTTATTTTTGACATTGGATGTAGTGAACCAAACATGCGAGTCCCCAGAAGTTCACTGTAATCGGAGACGACTGTATATTATTTCAGAGAGGAGAATTATTAAGTGATAATGAAATTTCTGGATACTATGTGGCGGTAACGCGCTATTAGTTGTGGAAAGAAAAAGGAAGCCTCATGAAGGGGCAATAAAGTTTGGAAACGATAACAAAACAAAATTTTTAAATTACCAGTTTTGTATTAGAAAATTCAAGAAATGCAAACATTTATAATGCTTCATGTTTATAATTTACCATCTAAAAATCACTCTTATTATCAGTGCATGTTGATTATTAATAGGAAGTCTAATAGGACTGTGTTGAATT
Organism: Teleogryllus occipitalis; assembly: GCA_011170035.1. Lineage (NCBI taxonomy): Eukaryota > Metazoa > Arthropoda > Insecta > Orthoptera > Gryllidae > Teleogryllus > Teleogryllus occipitalis. Next base: position 302,826 of record BLKR01008971.1, read on the forward strand.
TTAAACAACAACCATTCTTGAAAAAATGGAAGATTTTTTTTTGGTCTTTTCCAATAATTATTTTATTGTTACACCCTGCCTCTAGGTTCTCTACTTGAAATAATTATCTATTTTGTTACAGGTAAGCTCAGAATCCTTCATTGAAGAATTCATCATTGAAGTAAGTAATATTACGGACATTGCATCTTTGGCAATGATAGAACCTGCCATCATTAAACAAGTAATATTACCATTATTGATTTATTTTGAGAATATAAAAATTAAAATCATGTCGCATACTTTTTTTTTTTAACTTTCAGCCCTAAACCGAACAAATCGCGCTGCTATTTTCTCCTTTTGTTCTTTTGTATTTGACACAATTGAGAGCAGGCGCGGGTCGTCATTAAAGGCTGTAAGGCGGAGCCTCTCCTGTAGAAATTGCCGCCCAAAAGAAATTTAAAAATATATTTATAAATGTATTTATTAATTAATAATGGATTTATGAGTTATGTTATATAACAATCATATCAAAATTTTTGTTTATGACTTCGATAACGTTCGTTCGTCATGCATTTGAAGCTGTTGACAGGGAAGACAAAAGCGTTAGGCTCTCGCTTCATTCCGCCATAAGGCCTGTGCAAAACGACGAGGCGTTTCGTCATGCATTCACTGCACAGGCTTACCGGGCGACGAAGGCTGCGGGCAGATAGTCTTCAAGAGTGGGGTGTATGGTCTGAAGAAGGGCGTACTCATCAGATAGCATTACTATGCAACTCAGAGAGTAGCAATGAGCATCAACTAGTTTTCCCAATATTCGGTATGAGGGCTACTCTGTTATGCGTGTATCGAAAATGATTTTGTATAGAAATACAATACAATGCATGCAATGCATTTGCAGCCATCCTCATTTAGAAAACCACGAATATTTATTTTAGCGAAGTGTTCTCTTTAGGATACCAAAAAGTTCTAGGAATTCCAGGATATGTATGAGATGAAAATTTTACAATTTTCCATCAGCTAAACATAATTACCGTTGTATTTTCAATGTCCCGTATCCAACGATATTCATTTTGAAACGGCAACGGTTTTCTGTTAAAAGCATGGAACTAATTCAAATAGCGACATCAAAAGAGAACACGCATGTAAATGGATTGTGTCACATTGTCTCATTCTCGGAAAAAAACATTGTTCACGGGAAATTTCAAGTGCACCAACATTTCGGGTTGTCACGCGATGCCTCTGATAAGCGTTAGTCCGCCTCCAACGAGGTTTTAAATTGAACTCCCTCATATTAAATGAACTTCGATTTCTCCTGTTCATTACAAGAATTTTGCAGATGATCATTACATTTGATGGATTCCATACAGACATCAGAGTTCCCTCCGGTCTGTCAAATCCATTTAATCTTTGTCCCGGTGATGAAAATTTCCAGTTGCGAAACGCTCATTCCCTCACGAGACATCTGGAGAACTGCAATTAATGAAATCTCTGGTAATGGAAAATTCCATGTGAATGTGCAGGAAAACTTCCACCCTTTTTAATTCAATTTCTCGAATTCTGAAGCCCGAATTTCAACTACGAGTTGAATTATTATTCTGGTTAATTAAAAGAATTATCACCTATTATAAAACGTAGGGTTGTGAGCAAAATAAAAAAAAATCCTTTCCTGAGATGCATTTTGTTCTATTTTATATAGCGTTTTATAGCAGTTCGTTTTCTGTTGGTGCAGCACTTCATATGAAATAATTTCTCCCGTCGAATTTTTCATGTCGGATACCACAAATTGTGGACACAATGCGGACTAAAGTTCGTGCATTTGATGAACATTATTCTCAAAGTGATGTTGATGAACACTATTCGCAAAGTCTTCCAGTATTGTTTGTTCTCCACAATCAATCTAAGGGTAATATAGACGATATTAAATAGCAATATTAATATAATAAATTATATTTATAATCATATCAATATAAATAGACAAATATTCTACTGTACGAGGCAGTTTATAGAAACTACTTCGCAGATAGTATTAGCCGAAACTATTTTATGACATCTTAGAATACTGCTTCCGAATGAATTTTACAAAACTCTCCATATCACTTCTCAAAGTAAAGAGAGCATCATCTCTTCCACTAACCCGTAACGCACACATGTTCCGAGGTTCTGAAAAGGAAACGCAATTTCGCGGCGGCGCGGCGTGGCGCCGCCGCTGAGAAAAAGCTGAGAGCGGCCGGGCGCGGCGTCTTCATTATCCGCCTCAAACGAGCTCGCAGGCGCCTCCCCCGCCCGCCCCCTCCCTCCCTCCCTCGCGCGCCGCGGAGCGTCGCGCCCTACAGAGGAAAGCAGAGCTCTTCCCACGATCAGGAGAGAAGCAGCGAGCAGCCTTCCTTCGTCTTCGGATTAGCGATGCGACATCGACGCTCAAAATTAAAAACATGATGTGGTTTATGCTTAAAATGTTTTTCAACACCGGTGTTTTCAAGCTGGGTTAGTAACCTCTGAGAAGAAATTCGTATGCAACGAAATTTCATTTGACAGCGTTCGTGTTTATTAATTCATAATTAACATTTGACTACAAATGTATGAGCGAAACAAAATAGTAGCTATAAGAAACACTAGTTGCACTGGGAATCATCAAATGCATTGAACTTATTATGTTCATTAGTAGTTCATTAATAGCTTTAAGCCGATATATGAGCAGAGCAAAATAGTAGTATAAGAAACACAAGTTGCACTGGGGATCATCTTATTCTTTTTGCTGTTCTTATCCCAGTTGTCTCCGCGTTGTCCTCACTTGGGCCAGTGTCGTCCAGGTGGGACCAGGTGCTTTGTTTAGCTCATTTGCCCATCTTCTCCTCTGTCTCCCTTGGTTCATCCAGCCATACCAGGGGTCCTAGGTTATTGGTCTTTGTTTTATTGTACGGTTTCTTATAACTACTATTTTGTTTCGCTTATATATTGTCTTGATGATTTCACTTTAGTGATTTTACAAATATCAACCTACTCTAACCCTGCTAAAGCAGGAGGCCTTTGCCCTTTACGGGATGTTGTAGGTTAATAATAATAATAATAATAATAATAATAATAATAATAATAATAATAATAATAATAATAATAATAATAATAATAATAATTATAATAAATTTTTGACCGAAAACAAAGCAAAAAAATAATAAGAACAAAGGACATAGATGATCCTGAAACCCTCGCTCGCTGGGTCATCTTAAAGAGCCAATTTTTAGTTTGCTGAATAAGGCTACGGGAAGAAGGGTCAGGCCCTACGCCCACGGCCCACGCGTTGACCGCCTCTCCAATATAACACGAAATAGAAAGACGGGTGCATTGGGGTGGTCTCGGGAGATAGTTTGTTCCATGAAGGTAGTTCAAATAGCATTTGTTTGGTTCCAACACATACACTAACATGTTATCAGTTGTTATTTCATATTTTACCTTTTGCAGTATTGTGATCATGGGAATTTTTCTTTCAAAACATCGAAAACGTAAGATCGTGGACAACAAAACATAGACGTTAAAAAAATCGGCGTTAAAATATCGATGTTTAAAACATCGATGCGACATCAATGTTTAAAACATCGATGTTTCTACGGAAATTTGGTTGTTTTGAAAACATTTACGTCGGTGTCGTATCCTTACTTGTAATGCGCACCCACCGTAGTCGTCGTCAACGCCGCCGCGTCGTTCGCCAACTCACCTCTCCCGCGTCTACTCGTCTCACTTCCAGTGTCACCCGTCTTCCGATATCTTGCGTGTAACGGGAGAGCTAAACCTCCAAAATGCAAAATGTCAAAAACGCTCTCAATTTGTAGATTATTCCCTTCAAAACGAAAGTAGTGCCGCGCTCTACGAAAAATGTGTTTTGTGTGTTAAGGGCGCACCGATGATGAGTCAGGCACTACGGTAACGCGTGTTGAGGCTTAATATGCGTTGAGGATTGCATGCGCGCCTGCAGATTTCTTTGTAGTATACTCTTCAGTATTCTAAGTTTCTTTATCTTATATCTGTGTGATACAATCATAGGAGAGAAGTACCTACCCATCAGTAGTACATTTACGGAGTTATGTGTCAATCGAGTGATGTAAATCGTACCAAACCGTTATCTTGTATTCATCAATAAAATAGATGACATTTTTGCGTTGACAAGCATGGAAGTAATTTTCCAATTATCCTCTCTTTGACTTAATCATTCGTTGGTATGAAAATAAGTTTCTTATGGACGTAATAAACTCCCAAATAAAAAGCAATTCTGGGATAAAAAATGATCATGTTAACGGTAGTCTGTGTTCCTGATCGTACAAAATAAGTAATTCAATCTCCTCGTTAGAACGATAATAGAAACTAAAAAACCTTCCTTTTCTCTCCTTATTTCTTCCCAATTTGACTTCACAAAATGCGGAACGTCCCATCAAACGTAAAAAGGCCCCCCAGTGTTTGAGAAATTTCGTAACCCCGAGGCTTTCCTTCTTCTCAGACGTCAGCTCTTTCTCGCTTTGAACACGCAGCTGCCGGCGTATTTGACGCCGACGCCCCACCCCTCTCCAACCTCACCCTTAACCTCTCCCCCCCCCCTGCTCCTCCACCCTTCCCTCCCCCACCCCGACCCCGCTCCTCCCTCAACAGCGCCTTTGCGCGTGCATGAATGTGCTTTTGGCCGACTTCATCGCCTTTATAAAGTTCCGTGAGCTACGACGGGGCTCTTGCCGGACCGGGGCCCCTCGGCTTCGTCGGCGCGATACTAAAAGGTTTTATTCGCCAGTGCCGTAATAATGCTTTACGGCATAATTAGCCTATATGGAGTAATTGAAGAGAGCGAAATACCCGTTCCGATGAACGAGAAAAATTCGGGCTATGTGGAAATGTGACGACCGGAAGTGGTACATGAGAAATCCGAACGGGTGTGTTATTAGTCTCGGAAGGTCTAATTCTGACTCCCAAACTCTTCTAGTATACTCAAAAATATCAATAAATAAAATAAAATAAGTTTAAAAAAATCACAACCGCAAAATGAACAATATGTTCTTGTAGAACATTCAGTATGTGACAAAAATAACATTTTGCAAAAATATAGGTCTGAGAAGAAAAGATTGAACCTTTGTCCTTGTCGGAGGTTCGACAGATTGGCAGGAAGGAAACGAGAGAAGTCTGCAGACAACTTACAGCATATTCTAAACTGTTTTTTTTTTTTAATTTTATTTTTATTTTGTTTTTAATAGAAATGATACTAGACAATAACCATGTTTTACTAAAACATATGGTTTACTAAAACAATATCCATATTTTATTTCGAGATCAAGGAACGTGTTCTAATTCGAATACTTGTGAATTGTGGTTCAGACGATTTCCGATCGTTCTTGCTGAGTCGCAATAAAATCTAAAGGGGGGCAGTGTTATCCCTAAAAATCAGAGGCGACAACTCCCCTCGCTCTCCGTTATCTACTCCATTGGTGGGAGCTTTTCTCTTCTCTTCTCACCCTCGCATTCGTTGGTTCCTCTGGAAGAAGGGGGTGGGCGAAGCGAGCTCTGCCCCGGTCCGACCACGCTCGGATTTACGTCTGCGCGCGGCTTGATTGGGATGGATTAATGTTATCGGGCGCCGCGAACCCTTGGCTTTGGTTTGAGCACGCACGCAAATCACCACCGCAGGACCAGGTGGAGACTTTATAGACCTGCTGCGAGTACTGAGCGGAGAAATGTATCAGGAACTACAAAACTAGGGTAGAATAGGAACATGGAAAAGCACAGTAGTAATACTTAGCATAAAGAAGGTAAGTTAAATGATTTGGGAAGTCAGAAAGTTTTTTTTTATTAAAGGCTTATTTACAGTTTGATCATCTATGAGAACAATAAGTAAATTTGTGAACCAGATAATTAGCATTGATTGAAGAAGATACTAATTAGTATCTTTCCATTAATATTCACCCGATAAAAGTACACCCAAAGACCTCGTTAATCAAAGGTAGTATTTGATTAGTTCGTCGGTGTTACTACTGTATCAAAGGACCATTCATTAATGAGGGAGGAAATTATTTGACATCTGAATATTAATAAATATTTCTACTCTATTAAGACAAATCTCTCGCATTGCTGGAACGCCTCCACAGATCTCACCACTCGCCCCGCCCCTCTTGAAAGGCATAGGAGCTCTGCTCCGTTCCGACCACGCTCGGATTTATGCACGAGCTCTCGACCTGATTGCGATGGATTAATTTTATCGAACTCTTGGCTTCGATTCGAACTCGCACACGGATTTTCACCCGTTGTCAGACTGCATAGAGCCATTGTACTCAACGATAAAATAGTAATCTTGCGAAGTACATGAAGAGAATAATTTTTAAAAAACCAAAAAAGGAAAACTTTACGGGGATAGTAGATACGAGAGGATGTAGTTGATTATTGTTCGGTAGGAGAAAGTATCGACCGCTAGGAAGTAATTCTAGACTCTGATGTCATGGCAGAAAAGGTGGTAAGAGCGGCAAGATGGCAAACTCCACTCTCCCAGGTGTTTGTTTATCAAAGGTAACATCGTCTAGTTTTTTAGTGTTACTTTGAAACCAAACAATCAATCGCAAAACATTAAGAAGAAAGTGAATGACTTGCCAACATCAATGTATCGTGATACGATTGTTGGTTCGATTGTTTTGTAGTGGTCACTAGTAATGCTATTCCCTCCACCCTTAGGTTTTCTCTGGCAGGTCTTATAAGTTCTGTTTTGGTCCAACCACTGATCTGATTTAAGAATGAACGCAGCATTATTGCGATGGATTATTGCCCCGAAACTCTGGTTTGAACTCTCAGACAGAGATTTCGCCTGTGGATTCGAACCTCAGTATCCCGTCATCGCTTGATGATTTCGCGTTTTATCCGCGTCCAAATCGAGAAATCGGATACACCGTACTGCAAGTATCTAGTACATGAATGTTGTACTCAAGGAGGCAGTATGCGCAGGAGTGACCACCGATGTTAAGGCTGTGGGGTTGTAATTCCCGTGACTGTTAGTAATGGAGGGAGAAACGACAAGAATGCCAAGAAAGCGAATATTTTTGTTAATTAAAAGCCCTTATTTGAATATTTCTTGGTGTGACATGGGAAACATTGGACTATTCATAATGTATTTATTGGGAAGTGAATAATTTCGCAACGCCAAAGAATCGTTATATGAGAAAATCTGTTCCTTATTTTTATTTAAAACATAAATATATTTTGTGACGGTCCAGAGCGGTACTTACCACTCGTCCTCCCTGTCGTTGTTCTCTGGGGGTGAGACGCAGCACTCTCTGCCCCGGTTGGTTGGTTGGTTGGTTGGTTGGTTGGTTGATTGATTGATGTTTCCGGGCACGTCAACTGCTATGGTAATTAGTCCTCTTAGTGTTGGAATATTTTATTTCGCGAAGTAGCGGGGTTTCTCGTCCACTAATGTCGAGATCCGACGCAGACCTACATGTAAGCTTTCGGGAGGTTTCTTTCTCCAGGTATCTCTCCCAGCCGGGACAAGCTCTAAATTCCTGAGTGGTCTCCCAACATGTGTACCGAGAGCGGTAGTTCAGTGCATCAACTGATGTCACTGCAGCGCCTCTGAACGGGAGATCCTTGGTTCGAGCCCTGACAGGATTTGCGGTTAGGATTTTCAGGACAGGCGGCAGGATTTTCGACACTAGCTTTTCAGCTAGGTCGAATTCAGTCGCTGCCTGAAGGAGAATTCTAGTGGCCGGCTGCTCTGATGGGTAATTTTCCGTGGTTTCTCCGATCAACACCAGGCGAATGCCGGAGCAGTACCCTACCAAACGGGCCACGGATCGCGCGCGATCTGTCCTTCCTCTTCCTTGTTCTATCCTCTCCCCTTATACACACACTTACACTAACATGCACTACACTACCACATATACCGGGAGATTAGTCGGGAGCTTAGGTCTTGTCCGGGCTGGGGTGGTGCCCCGCTGGTGGGAGAGTCCTGGTTAGGGGGAAACCTCACTAGCCGACGGTAGGTCGGCGCCGGATCTCGCCATCCAGCGTGGAAAGATCACCGCCATCTTCCGAGAATAAACATTCACTACACTAACGGGACTAATGACCAAAGCAGTTGACGCGCCCGGAAACACGAAAAAAAAACAACCAACCCAGCATGTGTGGTAGTGCTATGCCCCGGATTTATACCCGAACACTGCGTGATTGCGATGGATTAATGCTATCGCTCTCATGGCTCTGGTTCGAGCGGATCCGCACTCGACTGTCCGAGCCCGCCCGCGCGCGGGTGCTCGCCTGTGGGTTCGAACTCCAGATAGTGCTTCTCCCCTCCTCGCTTGATGAATTCGCGTTTTATGCCCGGCCTCGTTCGGGAACTTTATCGGCGGTGTATATTTTAACGGGCGGGTGCGGCGGACGCGTTAACACGTCCAGCGGACCACTTCATCAAGCACTCGACCGCGGGTGTGCGGCGGGAATTAAAAATACCTGCGGTCGCGCGCGCCCGATGAGAAAGATGTGTGGGATGCTGGGTGAGTGGGTGGCGGGGTTAGCGGTTGGGTGGTGGAGGAGAGTGAATGTGCGGGTGACCGGTCGAGTGTGATCAAAGAGTTTGTTGTGTGTGTGGGTTGCTTGTAGATTGGGGAGGGGTGAGTGCATGAGCGAGATCGTGAGAATGTGTGCAAAGTTGGACGAGGAGTGCGTACAGGAATGATTTGCGTGTGCGGATTCTGTCGTCACAAGGATCATGTTGAACGAATGTCCTCGAAAAGTGGGTTTATGATTTTCAGCACGTTTGATTAAATAATTGATTTAATTTACGGGCGGGTCAACTGCTAAGGCCATTAGTCCCGTAAGTGTAGGAGCACGTTTGATGTACAGGACTGTTATGTATAATTTTTTATTCATTTTAATTTAATTTAATTACAACCCAATACATTTGCGTTTTTGTACGGAACCCATGCACGTTCCGGGTACGTAACACACGTCCGTTCTGGTTTGCTCGTGTTTAACCTCGCGTTTGCAGAGTGTCACGGTATCCCGAAAGCACCCCCCCCTCACCACGCCCACTTTACCATGTCCAGGATTACAATGAATTATTGTGCAAAAATATAGTTCCATTAATTATTATTCCGTTCTGAATTAAAATTATAAAAAACATTGCTGTTGTTTTAAATTACGGATCCTAGGCTTTTGGTTAAGATGGTCCTCTGCGCTAATGAAACGAAAGTCGTAGTTGGTTCCGCTGACCTGTCTGAGTCGCATCGGATGGTGATGTGTTGGGCAACGAGATGGACGGTTGATCTTGATAGATGTGCATCAGCCTGTAAGACATTGATTATTGAGAAGGTGGATGAGTAAGTGATGGGTGGGTGAACGGGAGAAGGGCTAGGCGACGCCTACGGCTCGTCCTGCCCTTGAGGGTCGACTCCACCGCCTCCGCTTCGTATCGATATCTAGTACCTCGCTGTGTGCATTGAACTGAGTCGCCGTGACATTTCCGTGTGTGTTCATCGTCTTTTGCCACGTGCGGTTGGTCAAAGACAATGCTTTCTCTAAAGGTCGGAGTTCGTGTTGTACCTCGCGGGTGGAAAAAGAAATAAAATATACTAGACGGTTAGAAAACGAGACTAGCAGGTGTACACCTATATGAACTGAAAAACGAACGCAACTAGAAGCAGGAGTCGAAGTTTCTGCTCTAGCAGTGGTTTATGGAACAAAAACTTAGAAAACCATTCTTCGAGTTGATTCCTTTTAGTTATATACGTATATATCAGTCTGATATACGTTTTGAGCTCAGAACATTTTATTTATTTTAAAATTGTTTAAAAGAGATTTGGAGCAAATCTCATTTGCGAATTGAAGTTTTTAACTTTCCAGATTTATTATATACGGATGCCACGTTAATTTTCTATTTCATCTTCCATTTCATCTCCAGTGATCGAAAGTAGAAACATAATGTTCATTTCTCTTGTAATTGAGAGAGAGTGGTAAATCAAGAAATCGAATTTAAGAATCCGCGAACAAACACACGTTCTCTGTATCTTTCACTTGTGTACCATTGGCAAGAGAAATCGGAAGAACTCTTTCTCTATTCTGAAGCATGAAAACACAATTATTTTTCTCACACAGTGTAAGTAATATTTTTCATCGTAGATTTCTTATGATTTGTTCTTGAATCCTCACGAACGGAGAACTATTTTCCTGCTTTTTTATTATTTAATTCTTCCTAATTATTTATAACTTACAAATTACATAATGTACTATTCCTTTCTTCGTTGAAGTTATTCAGTCCATTGTTAGTAAATTGCAATTGAAAGATTAGTCAACATTGTTCATAGAGTTTTTTAAAAAATTGAGAAGTAAATTATTGATCATTAAAAATTCGGATTATGAATTGGCGATTTAATTGCGTAAGTAATTAGTAATAATAATAATAATAATAATAATAATAATAATAATAATAATAATAATAATAATAATAATAATAATAATAATAATAATAATAATAATAAACAATCTGAAAATATGATTAATCTTCGTCCTCTACACTCGTGTTTAAATTGTTTTTGTTTAGGTTTAACATCTATTCCGTGTGATTCCATTCCATATTTAATGATCTGATCTAATAAGTTGCCTGGCTAGTATGTTCAACAACGAACCTCCACCTTTCTCTTCAATATTCCCCGACAGCCCGGATATTTCCAGATGAGCGGCTGCAGGAACCTTTCGCAAGGCGAAGGGCTGAAGGGAAAGTGAAGGGTGGCTGGGGGAATCCCCAGCTCCAAATGTCAGCACCTGGAGGCGCGAGGGCGGTGCTCTGCGCGTTGTTAGAGAAGCAACCACAGCATTCCAGACAGAGCACATGGAGCGCAAGCACAAGCAAAAAAACGAGAAGAAAATATCTATTCTAGAAACTTCAAAAATAACTAGGTGATTTTTTTATAACTAGGAGAAAAAACTTGTTTTTTCATGTAAAAGAAATATTGAATGTCAAATGTCTCGGCCGAATAAAACTCTCCTACCAACCAGTAGTGAAAATACTTTCTTTTATTGTTATATGTAGTTTGTATGTATCTAGTATACATAAATTTATATATGTTTTAAAATCTATTTCATCTTTCACAAGGAAATTTTGTAACTGTCATTGAATTAACATGCCATTTGCAAGTAGTTCATCAAAGCAATCCCTTCAAAAACGCCGTCAGATTAAGTTCATGATCAACGGAGTGGAAAAAGGCTACCAATTAAGTTTGATATTATTGTAAATAAAATGTATTTAAAGCGTGTATTCATTTGAATTGAAAATTTTGTTCCCAATAAAAAACACTTCACTGTCATTTGATTGTAGCAGTCGTTTAAAGACAGAGCGTGACCTGTTTGTGTGTTTGGACCTTTTTCAAGCCACTGTGCGACGTCGGTGAGAGGGGCCCCACGGGCTGGCGCGGGTGCGTATTTTTGTCACGCGGCCCCGTCGCCTCAGCCGCCACCGCCAGCGACAACGAGGAACCTCGGAATTGTTGTGTGCAAGATGATGGTTTCCCGAAATTGCGCGTCGTGTTCATTGGGACGTGCTTCCTTTCATTTTCACGAACTCTAACTTTACCTGCTTGGTCATTTCTGAAAACACTAGGTTACTTTAACCAGTATTATTTAATATGTAAGCTAATGAATGTTGGTGGTAACAACTGATATCCTGTGCTGTTGCGACTGTTGGTCGAACGTCGTTCGTTCATTAATAATTACTCTAAGTTCCGTTTCTAACATTAGTTTTTTATTTTAGTTACTGTTATTGGTCCAGAACGTCAGTGACTCCAAAATTAAATTACCCGCGATGAAAGGGATATATGGAAAGTAACATTAGGGATGCCTCTACCATATCTAAAAGTGCTTTGGGTCGTGAAAGAGAATTCACTGCGTAAGAAAATAACCAGGGCGCTTGTTGAAAACTCGGATATTTGTGGTATTGTCTCAACCGATGGGTATACCGAGGAGCATTTTTCTGAGGAGCGAATTATATCACTTGAAAATTTCACGCGACTCGTTAAATGACTTTACGAGCATTTCTGTTTCCTAAAAGGGTTTTTGAAAGGATGTTTTATCTGTTTTACTTTTTAGTTAAAATCCTTCGATTGTAGAATTAAACGAATGAGGATAGAAGAGCCCATACTTTCCCATATTATTTGTAATGTGTACAAATTATTACCATTTTCAATTAACACTTTGGCGAGCTCTTCCAAAACTCTTCACCAAACGAAGTGAGGGTATTTCTTCAATAATAATAATAATAATAATAATAATAATAATAATAATAATAATAATAATAATAATAATAATAATTAATAATTAATAATCAGGCGTTTAATTTAGTAATATTATTAAGAATGATCATGAAATATTACTATTATTATTAAGCATTGCTGTTCAAACTACTTACGATGAAATTACCCCACTTCGAAGGTATTTGGTGCTGATGGTTGAAATCAATGCTGTCGCAGTCTCACTAGCGAGCGGGCCGTAAAGCGCGAGATGCCACCACATGTGCGGCTGTCGCCTTCGTAATCCGGGCGCAGCGTCGAAGGGGCGCTCGTAAAAGCGTTTCATGGGCTGCGGAGAGCAGCCGGGCACCCGCCCCCGCCCCCGCCCCTGCGCCCTCGCCCCCGATAGGGCCACGCAATATGGAACGGAAAGCGTTCCTCATCCGCCTACGCGCCCCGCCCCCCACCCCATTTCACCCCACCCTTCGCCCGCCTCGGTCATGCGAGCTAACGCATGCGTCCGTTCACCCTTCCGAGACAAATTGAAAAATATATGGAGGGACTAGGACAAAGTGGTCTAATGGAACCCTTTAGCAAGGGAATGGGCTTTTTGTAATAAGGAGATTTGTGTTTCCTTCGGGGTTAGCTTGAGATTACCACGTCGACGTAAAATGAAAAGGAATTTCTGAAAAAATCGTAACTTTCTTGTAATCAAATTTCTTTTTCGCTGAAACAAAAATTTGTTATTGGTGTGAATTATTAGATTGTCCCGTTTGTTGATGATTGTCTCCTTGCTCAATGGGGACAACAAAGAATGAAGATGTCTATTGAAGGAGATGATTTCCTAGTGGATAATTTCTATGCAAAAATACTATAACATTAAATGAGAGAGTTCTTCGTTTCTGATTAAGCACTGAACCAACAGATAATTATACATTAGCTATTCCTTTATTTATTTGTAAATGGTCTTTCTTTGGAATGTACTTGAGTTAGGTGTATTTCGACTTCCATTCCCCGCGGAGATATTTTTTCTGAAAGAACCCCTGCGGAACGTATATAGCAGTGTAGGTAAAATGCACACTTTCAAGAAATATTGTGCATATCTCGTGTTTTTAATGTAATACGCATTGTTTGAAGCCGCTGGAGCCTGAAAATCAGTGGTTTTGCGGTTACTTTATTTATTACGTTTTTGTAAAACGAAAATCACAATATTGAGAGATTATCAATTCAGCATTTAATTGAAATTAAAAATATTTGGTTATCAATTACTTGAATGAATTACATCTTTGGTATTGTTTTAAGGAAAAATCTGAAAGTTCACTCGCTTTTCTAATTCTAAGTAATAATTGTGCTAATGTTGATGCATTTCCTGCAAATCTGTAGAAACTACAGATATCCATTCATGTAAATATAATATTAGCTGTATGATATTAACTGTGCGTTATTCCTCAATGTGTTTCCCGGATCTATGGTCCCCATTTTTTCATCCTTGCTCTATTTCCGTGAAATCGCTGGGAACTTCCGTAATGAATGCGACACAAACGCAACTATTCACATGCATGTGGAAAACCACTTCAAGCCATCATGCTAAGGAGTTAAACACTAAAAAGTTCAAAGAACTGGCAGGACATTGTAACAGAGATTTTGTGGGAACGCATTATCTGCTGAATGTATCATAAAATACAATGGAAAATAACCTTTGCGGTATGTTGAACAAATCTATATCTTATTTTAAACTGTTTTCTTTGCGACCCAATGATATATGCTAGAACCTGCTCAATGCAATGGAATCAAAATTGATGAACATGACTTCATTATATTATCGTGCAATGAAGGAACGTTTTTACCTCAGAATGTCCATTGAATGTGCTACTTAAATATTTGAAATTGAATTAGTTTTCCTCGAAGATACTTGGACATTACATTGTCATTAATGAACAACTTGATAAATGTGTACCTAAGACAATGCATTTCATGTGCCGTAGGTAATTGTAGAACTCACAAAAATTCTCCTAACATAATATTTGACGACCAAGCCTCAAGGTCTTCGTTCACACTGCCGAAGGAATTTAGACACAAGAGAGTACACAACGGTCCTCTCGTCTCGAGAGAAAGGTCACTTCAGCTCTCGGAACGCAGTTCTTCCCCGGGCTCCTGAGAGAGGGGATGTCAGTGCGTAATGGGAACAGACGACCGCTCCACAAGGCGGTGTACCCCAAGGCTCCTTGTCCGCCCTCTTTACAAGGGACCGTTCGTTCGCTGGCGATATTGTGGCAGTAATGAGCTGTGACAAGTGGGAGACTGGGCGCGTTCGAAAGTTTCTGCGCAATTCGGGCGCGCGCTGGACCCCTACCTACGCCGTCTAAACTCTCCAGTCCAGAAGCTAGCTTTACAATAATAATACAGGAAAATGGTGAACGAGTATAGTGAAACATATGAGGACCGTAGATGAGAACGCTAGTCCTATACGCCCTTCGACAGAAATAGTTGAGTAAGCTACGATATAAAAAAGGTAATCTCCAAGAATTACATGATTGACAGATCATATGTTGCTGTTTCAATAATTTCACATGCATTCCGTATTTGAACAAGTTATTTGGTGTTTTTAAATTGGTCTGAGAAAGATCTACAATGATGCCCAAAGTTAGAGAGTAAATAATAGAATTTGGTAATAGTCAAACTACTGTTACTAGATGGTAAAGAATATTCTTTTCATATAAATTTCAATAACGTATTTTACGATTAGTTAAAATTTGTAAGATTTTTTTCTTCGAATTATAAGTTTACTACTCTTTCAGCTGAGGGTGAACTGTGATAGTTAGTCACAGCGCATAATATAAAACAACAAAAAACAACTTCTGTCTTGTTTTCCCCCGAATGTTTTCATTCAGAAACCGCGATTGGCACCCAGTCGGGGCTGGCGTTGTCGGGCCGGCGGGCGGGCGGGCGGCCTTCGCGTCGGGGCGACGGCCGTGGGCGGGGCACCCTGTGGGCGTTCCAGCAACTCCCCCCCCCCGTCCCAGACGCGACCGCCGCCGTTGACACAGCAACCGCTCGCCGACTGGATGGCGGTCGCACACGCGTGCGCCACAGTCAACACGCGGAGCAAACAGCCGCGGCGGCCAGTGGGAAGCAATGGAAGTTCGCGCTGGGGCTCTTCAGACACGCGCTCCCGGGGATGCTTTGCAATTAGCCTTTCTTCTGGTCTCGGGAAGATGCTTTGCGTTTCTCGTAGGTTTTTCAAAGAGAATTGTGTATCTTGCTGGTTTTATGTGTAAATATAATCTTAAGATCAACCATTGTGGTTTTTTTCTTCGCGGGTTACCAGTTCGTAGAAAATAAAGATTTGTAAAAGAACATTCAATGTGGAAGTTGTATGAGTGCAGAGGATCTTGGCTCTTATTAATTACAATGTAAGTTAATCATGTAATGTCAATGCATGGGAATCGTCGTATTTTTCGTTTCCTTATCTTTGAAATTCACTGCCTCTATGAATGTTTTGCCTGTGAACTTCCTACTTTATGCAGAGAAAATCCAAAGACGTGTGACTGTGTTTCGCGCGACTTTCTGCCGTGTTGATGATCTCGGACAATATTTACCACAATCACTAGTGTCTTAGTGTTAGTGAAATTTTGAGTTCCGAAAGAAGGGAACGAAGAACGTATTTACGCGTATAATATTATGTGAGATTATAATGTACACTAATTTTCGTGAACTATTGCTGGTCATTCCTGCTTTAATTTTTCTTAGAATAAATTGCTCTTGATTTTATTCTTCGTTTCCTTATAAACGTGATAATTCGTACACTAACAAGTAGCCGGAACAATATGACTTCATCTCCCCAGATCTTTCTCAAAAGCTCTTGCTTAACCCCAGTAACCTCGAAGACCTCGCCTCGTCGTACTCAGTCCATGTGCTCCCTCAGCGGGCCGCCACCGCCGCCACTCTTCGCACACGCACGTGCGTCCGTGCAAATAGGGGTCCCGCACCCGCTCCCTCTCCTCCGCCCCCTCCTCAATCTCATCAAACGCCTCCGATGTGGCAACGATGGATGCTCGCCGCCGTGGCGGCTCCCGTCGCCGTCGACTGCGACGACGGTGGCGGTGGCGACGATGGCGGCGAGCGCCGGCGCGCGGCCCCGCAGCTGACTGGCGCGGAGGGGGGGACCGCACCGCCGCCGCCGCCGCCGCCGCCGCCGCCGCCGCAGCCGCGCCGTGCGCGCGCCGCCAGTCGCCCGCGAGACCCCGACGCGGCAGCACGCACGCGTGAGAGCTTCTCGAACGCAGCCTCCACCGCGCAGACGCGTGCGCTCCGAGCGCCTGATATGAGCAGCCGGTGAAGCGCCGCCCGCCTCAGTGGAGGGTCGACTGCTTTGCGAAGCGAAGTCTCGTGATATCGACCGAGTGTTGAGCGATTACCAAGATATTTTTTCTCGTCTGCGAATGTGATTGTTGAGCGTTTACTTGCAAGCGAGTTTGGTGGGCTACAGTAAGCGAGTGATTGTTCGAAAACAACGAATCTGCGATTTTTTGACTGTGGGAGAAGCCGTGAAAAACTCTAGGAACGCTCGGAGGGCAGTCTTCGTGAAATCCGAGAAGCCAGCCGGAGCAGTTTCCGGTCGATTCATTAATCAGCTGAGGAGTCCTTCTACCTGCAAGGACTCTTCGCCGTGCCAATCCTTTCCTCCGAGATAAGGATCCCAGTGAAAGAGGCGGCGCGTGAATAGTCCTCGCCCTCGGCGCCCCGTGCCAGCTGCACGAGCGCCCACCGCCCGCGGACACCAGCTGCACCGGCCCAGCCCGGTGGAGCCAAGGAGCGGCAGAGGCAGCAGAGCCGCGGGGCGACAGCTGATCGCCCGAACCGCCCCCACCGCGGGCGCACGCGCCATGGCCCCACGGGCGTAACGCCCCCGCCCGCCCCGCCCACTCGCGAGCGTCGCACGGACCGTTGGGACCGCACAGCGCGTGTGTGGTGTGTGTGACTCGAGTGTCGTAAGCCCGAAGCAACCGTCGCGATGGACTCGTGCTTCCCTCCGCTGGCGGCGCTCAGCCTCCGCGACAAGTCGAGCAAGGGTAGCCACCAGACGCCGGCTGCCGGCGGCGGCAACAACCGCCACAGCCACGGCCGCCTGCCCGCCGGCGGCGCGCCCGCCGACCCGGAGACCCTCGGCCGCATCGAGATCCTCCAGGACCTCGACCTCTACTACATCCGACAGATCGCGCACAACCTCAAGGTAAAGCTCGCGCCCACCTTCACTTTATGAAGCAAGTCGCCGTTCATTATGAGTGCGACATTTGTTTGAACGAATATCCAATTTATGATAAGTAGTCAAGGTTAAGCACACCCCCACCCTTTCCTGACCATTCATTTACACACGAGGGCGACATTTTTTTAACCAATTCCAAATATCTGATGGCCCTTACCTCTCGGGAATGTTACGCCCACTTTCGTAGTATCCCTTGGAAAATAATTTTAAAACTTACCATTTGTGCGGGAGGGCCATCTTTAACGTTCAAACTCTTGGGTATATGGACGCTTGTGTGTAATCCCTGGAAGTAATCTGGGATGACTTTTATTTTTCCTGAGAAAATTTGTGTGTACTAAAAACCCAACATCAGCGCCCAAACTGTTGGGCGCCGATATGTAATTTGCATGCAAGTATTTGAGCCTAATTCATATATTTTATGACAAGACAGAATTCATGACGGAATACCCCACAACTCTCAACGTAGTCGAACATTTTTGGCCGGCGCACCCTACGGCTATTTATGTTATGCACCTCGTCAACTGCTGTTAGAGGTGGGGACAACTGAGTTATTTGGCTGGGGTCCCGGGGATTGTTCAACTGAAAAGTGAGTCTTAGAAGTCTGTTTTCTAGAAGAGAAGTGATCGTAATTTCCAGAGATTTCTTTGTTCTATATAATTGCTATTAATAAAATTTTCTTTAAATGTATTATTGCTTCTGAAACGGTGGGCTCATGAGTTGATTTGTCTTTTCGGACAAAGAACATTTTTAAAGAAGGTAGATTTAGTTCGTAATTGGTCCACTCATGTAACTCTTCGAATTGTGTGATAAATACCTGTTTACTGTCAATGGCACGAAAAACGTAATGCATTCGGATTTTTAGAACCAAATTCGTCGATTCGTACTTTTTCATCATTAATGTGTGTTACCGTTTACATGTTTTGTGAGACAAAGCGTGTAAATTTAATTTTCAGTGCTTATACAAACGTTTAAGATTTGTTTGTTTACCGGGGCACTCGAAATATCAGGCAGATTTTGAATGTCCATTCAAATAGTATTCAGAGAAGAAATTATCTTTTTCATTAGAAAAGATTTACTCGTGAAGTTGACAACACGATCAACATTAGTCATTTGTTACGAATGTTATACTGTTTACCGAGGTTAAGTCTAGCTTTCCTAGTCCACAGCTGGACATTTGTTATTAGTATGCTGTTCCCGCAGTGCTCTAGCAACAGTTTAACTGTACTTCCCCGTGGTGATGGATAAACGCACGTTTTCTGCTAATATTCATTATTCTATTCCATAAATGGAACAAATCAACCTTGAAATGTCCTTTTCCCCTTTCACTGCGAATTCTATTTCATTACAATGCGTGTGGCAGCTACCTGTAATGCAATAAATTATTCTCAATTCCGCAAGCGTGTACAATAGAATGCCGTTTAAGTATCAATAGCAAGAAAGACAAACACGTTTTCTGATTAATAATCGTATTACCACTTGCGTCTAATGTCTTCAATACATTAGAAGTTTGAAAAAAAAACCTTTATGATTTAACGAGTTAATAGCACGCAAAATCGTATATACAAATTACGTTATGCACTCATTAATCTGTTACTTATGTATAAGGAATGGTCTTAAGTATTTCTTGTATCACTTTAGCATATGAGTATCTCACGGGAACGCCTCTAACCTGCGGTTCTTATACGTTCTCTCAGTGAAAATTTAGCTGAAGTTGCCACAGAGAATCATCCATCTCAGCGTTCAACCGCTGAGGAGAGCAATTGTACTGAGAAATGCCCTGCGGGAACGTAGGGTTTCGCCGCGGGTTTGCAGGAAACGCGTTACGCGATTGTGGTTATGATGATCATCATCGGTGAGAACATGAAACTACGATGTAACCACCGCCGCTAACTGGTGCTTTATCACCAACTTCATAATTCGTGTTATTCTTATCATACCCGTTCCATATCCATCTACTTCTCCGCCATCCTCGTCACATTTGTCACCGTCGTCTTCATTGCCTCACACACAGTACTTCATTTACATTGTTGGACATCACTAAAGTAGCCACTCAACCTTTCCTGTCTTGAGCATAGCGTGTCACTAAAGAATTACCTCACTCTCCAAACTCTACGCTATTCTTTGCTTAGTAACTTTCTGCAAACTACTTTCAGAATGTTCCTTCCCCAGAGATGCATGACGCAATGATGTTCAAATATTTCTGTGTCTTTGCGTACGTTCTGTTAAATATAATAAACGAAAGACCTAACAAACGATTTAATCTTTTTGTTACCAAGTTGTGATATAATGGAATGTCCTTTCGCGGCCACAATTCACAGCCACCACCTAACCTCCGCCTCCACCATCGCACGCCATTGCAAACTTTACTTCGCCACGCTGTCACCTCTTTTATACAACTATCGTTACCTCTTCACTCAGCCATGAGTCCTTACATCAGCATCGTCTGCCGCCTCTAAATTACCACGTGTTTCGAAGAAAGTCACTCAGAAGGTAATTCGTTCCGTTGTCGGCAACGCCCTATCGCAGCCCTATCGCCGCCTTTCTCACCAGCACCACCACCACCACCACCACCACCACCACCACCACCACCACCTCCGCCCCGGACAACGCCATCCCGCTTACGTCGCCGTTGTCCCTGCCTCCGTCCCCCATCGCCCCGCTCCGTTCCCAACACATTGCCTCAGCTGCCCCAAGATCGCCACTCCCTTCCCCCGCTGACACCTTTCCCTACCATCTCTATGCTGCTTCCACTTCCATAGTCTCTCTCACTACCTCGAATATCCTAATCGACTCCATCACCTTCACCTCTACTTCCACTTCCATCAATACCACCTCCACCATAATTACCACTACATCCGTCACTAGTATCACCATCTTCACCTCCACTCCCATCTTAACCTCCACTCCCATCTTAACCTCCACTTCCATCTTCACCTCCACTTCCATCTTCACCTCCACTTCCATCTTCACCTCCACTTCCATCTTCACCTCCACTTCCATCTCCACCTCCACTTCCATCTCCACCTCCACTTCCATCTCCACCTCCACTTCCATCTCCACCTCCACTTCCATCTCCACCTCCACTTCCATCTTCACCTCCACTTCCATCTCCACCTCCACTTCCATCTTCACCTCCACCTCCATCTTCACCTCCACCGCCACCCACCACTGTTACAGCCACTGCCATGGCCGTCGGCGCAGCCCGTGACTCCGCCCCCGCCCCCGCCGCGATGCCAGGCGGAAACGCTAATTGGGAGACGCCGTCGCAGCAGACGGCTCGGCGCAGCGCGGGGAGCGGCCCACGAGCAGGGAAAGCCGCTCAGTTTCTCGTAAAGAACTTCAGTTCACTTTTCGCAGGAGTATGCCTTTCGTGGATTTCTGAAGCGAGTTGCAGTGAAATAATGTCGCAAGCAGATGAAGTATTTGTCGTTTCTTTTGAAAAGTTAGATTGTGATGTTTTCAAGTAAATATTACTCCAAAAAACCTGAATGGTTCAACATGATGTCTTCATTTCATGCCACTCTGGGAATTGCCCCGTCGCTCACCAGAGTTCTTTATCCGTCATTTAGCTTTAATAGGTGTATTCTCAATAAAAACGTCCATTAAAATGCCATCTTGCTACTTAAGACTGAAAACAAAGTATCGAGTGTGGCGAGATCCAGTGTCGTTTAGCTTCCCGCCCCATCTCTTTTTAGAACATTTGGGAGGGCTGTCATTTGTGGAAGTAACGTGAGTGCTCTCTTGGCACAGTGCACGGCGACACCCACACGTGCGGCTACGGTGTTTGTAGCCAACTAATGAGTCGCTGCTGAAAGTGCATTGGTGATGCTTGTTTAAAAGAGTTTCTGAACAAAAAAGTTATCGGGTTTCAGGGATTGTTGTAACTGTCCGTGGGGAACTGACTTTGTAACCAGAGAAAATAAAACCTCAAATTGAATTACACGGTTGTTTTCGTCCCGACTTGCGATTGTCAATTTATTGACCTGTAGATCCTAAATTGTGAGGAAGCTTTTTATATCCTTTTGGGCTATGTGAAAAAAGTTAATATGGTGGAAAATTATGGAAATGTTAATGGAAAATGATGGGTGTATTTCATTCGAAAAGTGGCGGGTTTTCAAATAGTGGTTTATCGTAAAAACATTTTTCTTCTTCTAAGGACGAGCGGGAAATGGGTTCGCAAAAGAACAATATATGGAGTGTGGTTCGAGCCATTGTCCTTTAGTTCGTCTCATCTCTTTTTTTAAATTTATTTATTTAGAACAATGGAACGATGTCTCACTATGTGGGAAAAACTTGAAGGTAACAGATTGAAGGCTTGCCTTTATTTAATCTCTAAAGCAGAAAGTAATGTGGGAAACAGTGAAATATATACAAATACCGCAAAAGATCATGAAGGTTCAATATTTCACGAATCATCAAACGTATCCCTCCAGGAACCAATAAGTCATCAACGTCATGCTTACGCGCAATTGAATTTCAAGTGGAGAAGCGAGCTCCACGTTCCCTAGTTGCTTCGATATGCCACATCCTCTGCTTAGCACGCAGCCCCCTGCTTCTGGCTAACAACATACGACACTCGGCTCCCCGGTGGCGGCAGCGGCGACAAGGCGGAGAGGCGTCGCGTCGTCGACTGGGGCCGGACGCGAGATAGGAGGAGCGACCCGCCGCCGCCGCCGCCGCCTCGGGGTCCCAGGGGATGCTGCGCGCCTTTGGGCTGCCGCCGCCGCCACTTTGCCCCAGTTTGCCGCTTCCGTTTCCGCCCGCCCGCCTGGGCGAGAGGCGAGATGCGGAGAGGATGCACGTGCGCGACAGGAGAGACGACACCGCCCGCAGTTGGGGTGGGCGGGAATCGGGCGGGCGGTACACAAACAGGTCGCCGGCGGCCCTCTGGTGGTCCCAAAGGTGCTCGCCGTGCATAGCAAGTTCGCGCTCTGGACGGAATCCCAAAATTTCCTCGGGTGTCTCTTCATTCAAATTTTGAAAAAAAATGTCACCTTCATTTATGTTTATTCTTTGACGTTTGTTATCTACATCTTTATCCAAATTCGAAAGCGCAAACTTGAATTTTAAAAATATTTGCATAGGATTGTAAATGCTCTGAGACGCGTCTTAATTAATTTAAGTGATATTCCAAGATAAGTGTATTATGTCATTTTCATATTCTTGTGTGGAGTATTATCTGCTGAAATTCTAAACGCACTTCGTGTCGGCTAGGCACACTTTCCGAAGCTAACTTGTTATAAATTCTGCAACAATTTAACTTCTCGCCTCCAATATTCATCTCAGGGGATTTCACTTGCCCCACTGCATCAATGCCTCTCCTGTTGTTACATGACCATCCCCTCAGGTAATAATCGTAGCAAATAGTTTGCACATCACCACGGTTTTAAATAATGTAGGAACTCGGTGAAGAATTACCATAAATTTCGAATTTATTTCAGCGTCACAGAATGATATACTATGATGCGTGATGGATTGATGATTATAATATTTGAATGGCTAACATTTATTTATTTAATTTGATATTCCAGCGTTTTAATTATCAGATACAGGAAAAGGGTCACCCTCTCCTCTCCCGACCTTTCCCATCCTGCTTCAATGTTATTAGTCCGCGTCTGCATCTCCTAGCCTTGTTGGGTCATATGCCTGCCCTGCAGCTGACGTAGTATTCCACGAGTGCACACCACCTCTCCCTCTCCTGTGTTTCCCGCGGCCCAGTTTGTGTGCCAGCGTCACGTCCACCTAGGCGCATTGTCCGCCCCGCTACCTGGCCGCAGCATCTTCCCCAGAGGGACGCCGTGCCAGGCCGCACTGCGCCCAGCCGCGTGGTCCCCATGGTTGCCCTGCCAGCTGCGCCGCATCTGTGTCACTCGAGGGACTCGGCCACGACAAAAAGCCCGCCGCGAAGACCCTGAGGAACCCCGTTAAAAATAGCATTCGATTTTTATGCAAGAAATGAATGTCAGTTTCAAGGAAGTGCATTCAATTTGATGTTCGAATGTTGAAATCGTGATCAATCGTATTCTGAAATTTTGCAGAGAACAGGAAATGGATAGTTTAATTTACAAATCACAAGAACACCATTTAAGGTTTTTGGTGTGCACTAACGTTTTTGATTTTTTATCTAAATTCTTGAATTCCATTCGAAGATTCAGGTTAAAGATGTTTTAAATAAATATTTGTTTGTTGTGATAAAATCATTTGTACATTTATAAAATGATGTAAACAATTTTAATTCTAAAACGGTTTTTCGAGAACACACACCCCTACTCGATGTTGCCTACAGTTTTTACCGTGTTGCTTGTGTATGTGCTCGCTTAGCGTGAAGTAAAATGCAGAGAAGCTACTCAGATTGGCAAGGTTGCCTTAAAATAACCATCTGGGATTGTCGTTAGGGAAGAGTCATTAACTGACTTAGTGTTTACAAAAATAAACTTCTTTCTTCAGGAGGTTCTTGATGGGTCAGATGCTGTTGGAGAATTCGTCCTTGTTGTACTAGAAATATACTCTTAGAATCATTGAATTGTTTTTGCTTTTTTTACGACACTTAACTATCCTGGTCGCCTTCATTAGGGAGGTCATGTTCTTGTGTAGTAGCACTCTGCCGCTTGGGAGTTCTACTGGTGGCATTAGCGTCTTAACGCCTACAAATGAAAGTTGAAAATCCAACAGTATAAAACGTTTTGCGTTGTTAATCAGTGCAAAGAAAAGTGTTATGTGAAGTAATGAGTGGTAATTTGTGCGAAAGTGGTAATTTGGGCTTTCGTGCGATAGTAAAATTCGCATGGTAGTTATGTCAAATTTTGTTTTCATGCTGAGGGCAATCAAAGCACAAGCCGCAACATGGTGTGCTATTTTTCAACTCTTTGTTGTTGCAATGAACGCGCTCTGCGGGTGGTCCTAGAGGCCTGGACGCCGCCAGGAGGTTCGTGTCCCTCGCACCTCATTTCTGTCACTGGAGAGGAATCGCTTCGAATTCTGTTTGCAATCTATTACGCTTCAGACTAGACGTCGGGTTCATTAGCAGTTACAATTTCAGTTAAACAAAAATGAAATGAAATTGATTTTGATAAAAATTTTAATTTATCAGTGATGGAACTAATTAACGCATTTTCAGTTGTTTATTTGATTTATAGACAATTTGGTTATAAAACTTGAAAACGATATTTCTATAAATGTTCCTGCCAGCACCACCTTTTGTGCTAGAAATTTATTTACACTTGGAGAAAATCTTTAAATCGTGTATTAAGATACATTGTATTAATAAATAAATTCACAATTTACACACTCTTCACGCCGTTTCGAAGATTATATAAATTATATTTTCAACTCGGTGTCTTTTCAAGAGGGAGAGGCGTGGCTAGAGAAGGCAAAAAAATCGTTGTTTTAAAACATCGATGTTTTCCACCAGAAATATCAATATATTAACATCCACATTTTTTTGATGATTTCATCACATCGATATTTTGTTGCAACAATATCAATGTTTTTTTTTTTAATTTTTAATTTTATTTTTTTTAAATAAAGGAGTTTAAGCACGTTGTAGAGTAGCAGCAATCCACAGCAATATCGTTGTTTTGCATCAACCTCTTTATCACGCTGCACATTTCGCCTGTGCAATCTATAGAAGTTTGGGAGCTGCTCCTGTTATGAATGTATATTATCGCCAGGCGTATCATTGCCTGAATCGACAGTGAAACACGAAATCGATAGCAAAACACGAAGTTCTTTATTGTTAATTTTATTCTTTACATTCGATAATAATTTTTATTAACATACTACTAACGTACTGGTAACCAAACAATAAAATATTTTACGTACTGTAATTAAAAATGGATAGGAAAATAACTAATAATAATAAAATGTTTGATGTTTTAATTACAGACTAATAATGTTATAATCATCGATGTTTTGTCGTCGACGTCGATAACCCTTTAGCGATGTATCGAAACATCGATGTATGGTAAAATTTGCCATCACTAGGCATGGCCCCACTTGCCCTTCTCAGGAGCATTCCACGGCTGCCTCCGGTGGCGCGCCGCGGGCGGGCGGGCGAGCGACGCACGCACGCGGGAGGAGCGCACTGCCGCGGCGAAGAGCAGCGCGACGCAGCGATGGCGCACGGCCAGTGCGGCGACTTATTTCGGCCGCGGCCCCCAATTTAGGAACGCGCCTGGCCCCCTCCCTCCCGCCAGCCAGCCACCGCCGCGGCCTGCATCCGCTGGCGCCGTTATCAAGCCGTAATTCAGCCGCCCGGCTCGCCGCCGCCGCCGCCACCTTCACAAACGCCGCCCGCGCCCGCTAAACTTAGCGCCGCTGCCGCGAACGCGACGTGTTGCGTCGTTGTTTTGCCTTTTCGCGCGCATAGCCGCGTTTTTATCGGGTAGCTTCTTCCGGAACGAGATATAAATTGAAATATGATGATTGTGTGATTGTTAAAATTTACATTTTATAATTGCTTTTATAATAAAGCAATTATAAATATAGTAAGTAAATAAATATTAAGTATATAGATGCTGTATAAAACAATCTAAATTAATTCATATTTATCGTATACTCTCAAAGAATCACGTGACGTATGTATCCTTAGTATTGAACATACTCATTTATTTTACATGTAATATTTATTTATTCATTCTAATCCCTTTTCTATTTTGTAAGAGTGATATTTTTGTATCGTGTACTTAATTTTTTTTAAACGGCAGCATTCTGTTTTTCACGCTTTATCAGAGAATTAAGAAATAAAATGAAGTTGCTTATGGCGTGTTTTCCTTCGTATTATAATAGACTCGTTTTCAGTGCGTCTTTTAACGTAGGGAGTCGGAAATATGTAATAATTCCAAAATGTCTAGGGAAGCAAGGCTTCTTGGGAGGAAGACGTTGGTAATTTGGCATTCGAGGAAAATGTAAACAATAACCGTTACTGACAAGTTGCTTCAGACACCTTAAGGGTTCGGAATAAGTCGTAAAAGCGTGGGAGTAACACGGTGCTTGTTCCAGAGAACCAGTTATTTTGCGCCAGGGCAACCATACGCACATGTGCAGCCGCACGCGTCTGCGAGACTACTACGAGCCGTAACGTTCCCTTGTTGCCGGGTGTTGAGTCGTTATGAGGGGAGTCTTCGCGTGAACGAAAATAGCGGAAGAAGCAACAGCGGACGCGAGTTCAACGAACTGGGCGGTTAATGACCGTAAGTCCTTAAGGCGAGTACCTACGCACCCTGTTACGCCGTCGGCGGGTCATTTACGTCGGTTCCACTCTGAGGATGGGTTTCAAAAGATAATTTGAGAGAAACGGGTAATGTGATGGTATTTTCATCTTCCAGGCCGCCCGTACAGGAGTTTTCCGAATGCATTTGTTTACGCTCATCACAGTTTCATCGTTACGCCGCTCCCTCTCCCATTTGTACCCTTACTATTAGATTATGTGGAATGAAATATGGCAGCCTCATTTGGGAGAAGAGATTGCGGTGATGATGTAGTTTTAACAGGTTTTTACAACAGAGTACTGTTTTTTGTGTTTTATTGTATTCGTAATACTAGGTTACCAATCGACGATTTTACATGATGTTTCTAGGAACAATATAGAGGTTCTGAAAACAAAATGGAGAATGGCGTAACATGTTTTATGGAAGTTTAGTCATTTTAGTTGTATGCTAATGAGAGCTTATGTAACAAATGGGGAGCAAATGGATTTTATAGTTCATATTCGGAACTTTTCAAAGGGCGTAGTAGTTTTCCTTGTACCATGCTACTAGAGCCAACAGGAATCGAGGGAAGTGAAACTATCGTGAAATTCAGACACGTCCTGGAAGTACCGAATATGATCCGCGTAACCGTATCCCGTTGCACGTCAACCTCTGTAACGAGAGCCGCAAGGGATCAACGCCGACCGTCACAAACGCCAAAAGTTCCGCGCGGACTGTTTACCGCGCATTATCTCGCGTTTCACAAAGCTCTTGGTACGTGGACGGCAACAGCAGAGATCCCCGTTTCGTCGACCAGAGCCCGGTGTCCAGCGGTGGCCGGCGGTTCCGAGAACCCATTTGGCCACGTCCGTCAGTCCCCTCCGCCCCACCCGCCCCGCGACGCGCAACCACCCCAAGCGGCGCGCACCCCCTCGCCCTCCCGGGTCGCCCTTTGTGGGCCCCGAACGCGAGGGGGTGAGTCGGCGCAGGGGTTGTTGCCGCCGCTCCCCTCGCTCACCGCGGTGAGCGCTCGCGCATCGCACTCCCTAGAGTCCCTGCGTAGATACAGAGAGTAGCGCAACCCGAACGGCCGCCGCCATGTAATATCCTTGCACTCGATAGCCCCGCCAGGTAGCGTTCAGGAGTTGAGGACACACGATAACAATCGAAGGCTTTATGAGGAATTTCGTGTATATTATTTGTTTTTTGGTGGATTGGTGGTTCCTAACTTACCCACACTACCGCTTAGTTCAACTGGATATAAAATGGCGGCACCGGTGGCGCAAAAGAATGCTCTCGCGGCGGCGATGGTGTAGCGGTTAGGGTATCGGACTGCTATACCCAAGTTTGCGAGTTCAAAGCCGTGGATTTTTAAGGGCGAAAAAATCCTTCGTACGCCTTTCTTCGGAGGGGAAGTAAAGCCGGCTGTCCCATGTTAGTACATTTACTGCATGTAAAAGATCCTCAAGCCTAAATGATGCCTCTGAGCTAAATTCAAATCGCCTGTTTCGTCGCCCAAGTAATACCTTCTTTCTCCCATGATTGGTTAAAGGAGTGTAACGAAACTTGCGTGGTCAGACGGAAGAGCAGGCCTCATGGCCTGAGTCTCGCCACGTAAAATAAGGCAAATTCAATTCAATTCAACTCTTCTCTCTGTATCCAGGGACTCTAGCACACCCGCGCGGTGCGCGGCGTTGCCCGCCGGGCTTGTTGCTCTGGACGCTCGTGCTGTGCTGGGAGTTCTTTCAAAATGCCCCTTTCGAGTGACGCGGACGGCTGTTTTTATTGAGTGTGGAAGAGAGAGGGTCATGGTGAACATGTGTACGCGACTTGGTTTTGTGATGTATGTGAAGTAGAAAAGGTGTATTTCACAATGTTAATGTCACTGTAATAGAGAGGTACATTTTTAATAACTGCGCTCGTCTATTGAAATAGTACTACATAATTATTTGCACCTTCTAAATCATGAAGCGGGATTTACACAATGCAGTACCAGTTTTTAATTTCAATTATATTATAGTGAAATATTTAATTTGATTTCTCGTGGAAACGTGTGAAGTAGAATATTTAAATAAAATATAATAATGAATAATTGAGTTAATGAGTGAAATAATTGAATAATTAAGAGAATAATAGTGTAAGCTGGTCGTGATTTACTTGCAGCACGGCCTGTTTGTAAATGTTTGACGACTCCTCCTGATTTTTTTCCCCGCCTTGTTCTGTTTGTTCCCCTCAGCGTGGGCCACGGTGTCTCTACTGTGCCTTGGTATTGCCTGCAGAGCCTGCGACTCTTGGATCCAGGATTCATCGACGAAAACTTCTTTTGTTGACCACTCTCTCGCTTCTAAGTTTGTGCTTTATGCTAAATACCCTATAGTACGAAATGTGCGTCTTTACATTTTCTTAATCTGTATTGACACACTGAATGTAAGGCGTTTTCTGTCGGCGAGAAATGTGAAATACAGAATACATAATGAAAGTCTCGTCAACTATAAGGTTCAGCACATTTACAGCTGACAAGATACTCAATTTCGGTAAAAGTGAAACGGTTTTTATCCTAGTTTCTTTCCAGGAGATCTTCGGTCCAGAGTTAGATATGTCAGTGTTATCATTTCGTCGACACATTAACTCAATGAGAAAATCCCTAGGGCATAACCTCATTAATTATACCTGTATGTTACTCCTTAACTGCTGTTTCTCACGAATGCCACCAAATCAGAAAACGCGAACTAAGATCACATAATGCAACTCATCTTAGCATCTTTGCTCTGTTAAGTGATCCCAGTTTGTGTTAAAATGTTGGATTAATTACGCCCACAATTCACTTTCGCAGAACCTTTAATGGCCTCCAACACATAAGCAATCGAGAATAAGTATCTTTCAGAACAGTATTTCATCATCCTTTTACGACTTCCAATATAAATTGAAGTAATGGATTTTAGTGATTTTATGATTCTCATGAACGGTAACGTACTGTGCATGTGCAGCCGACAAAGGTATTGTTATTACATTTTTTGAGGTCTTTTTAGTTAGATTAAGACGCAATGGTACAATCATAAGATGAGAAAGTTATTCAATCAGAGCATCTTTAAGCCCAAACTGTTCTTTAATTATGCCCATGTGTTACTTTTAACGCAGCCTCCAATCACTTAAGGTTTAGGGAGTAAACACATTGCATCACAGTACATCCTCCCGCATCCTCGCTTCCTTACACATTCTTCAGATTTGCTTTGAATCATCGTTAACTCATGGCTATAATGGATGTACAGCAACATTTTTCTGAAAATGTAATCTTCTTCCAAAAAAATTATCTTGAAAACTTTTCCAATCGAAATATTAGGCATTACCAGGCAATTGTGTTTATCACTCCATCAGAGCATAGCTGTTGTTTTTTTTCTTATTTTATTAGTTTTTCCCCCACCTCATTCTGCCAAGTCCCAGAATCCCACCAGATCCAACAATAGAGTGCATGCATAATTGAGGACAACCATCTCAGCAAACTTCCGCGACTTTCCAATTTATGTTAAATTTATAAAATTGAAAGACTTTATAAAGCTAATATATTTCAAACATACCTACACATTTCCAGAATCACGGACTTGTGCATGCGGAGTAATATAATTTTTTTGAAAATTAATGCTTTTATCTCTTTCTCGAAAAAAAAATCAGTCATAAGATGGAACTATTACGAATCCATCGTATCATCAGAACGTCAATCCTTAATTCATCCCTTTTCTCCTGCTTATTTTCTTACATCTCACCCTCATCAGAAGCTCTAACGAGGACCTCCAGACAGCAATCGAAAAGATTCAAATCATTAATTCGATAGATTTCCTGAGTCATGCGCATTAACAAAACGCAAATTTCAACTTCAAGATACAAGACATTAAAGCTTTCTTTTTGAAAGATAAGGTAATTAAAATGATTTCAAAGTATTAAAGTCGTGAGATAAAAGACATAACTGCAAAATCGTGAAAACCCATTAATCTTTTTCAGAACCTCATGAATTTATACCTACAAGTGTAAAACCTCCCTCTCAGCAGTGCCTCTAACGAGCACTGCACGCACCCAGGGTACCTCACGGTGTGAACGTCCCGCCTTTCAGCCATGCGGAGTTGTTTCGGGGGCGGCGGCGGCGCCCGGTTTGTGGACGCGGACCACGCACATCACCCGATGCCCGCCCGATGCCCGCCCGATGCCCGCCCGATGCCCGCCCGATGCCCGCCCGATGCACGCCCGATGCACGCCCGATGCACGCCCGATGCACGCCCGATGCCCGCCCGATGCCCGCCCGATGCCCGCCCGATGTCCGCCCGATGCCCGCCCGATGTCCGCCCGATGCCCGCCCGATGCCCGCCCGATGCCCGCCCGATGTCCGCCCGATGCCCGCCCGATGCCCGCCCGATGCTCGCCCGATGCTCGCCCGATGCTCGCTCCCCCGCCCGCTTGCTTGCCCGCCCACCCGCGGGCGAGATGCGCCCTGAACGCCCGCGGGCGCGCACGGGCCGAGCGGGCGAACGCTCCGCGCAGCTGAGCATCGACGCCGTGTCACGCGTCGCCGGTCGTCCATTGTTCGAGGGGCGCGGCCGTGAAATTCGGTTAGACACCGGGCTCTCCCGGGCCGATACGCAACGCCGACAGCGCTCCGCTGCAGTTGCTTCGGGAACTTCGGCTTGACCGATTTTTACCGAATCCTTGTAATCCGGCATTTCTCGACGTTTTTCGCAAGGGTGAGGACTGGCGAGTAAAATCCTTGCTTATAAATGAGTGTTTTGCGGCGTTTTGCTTGTGATTTTGCGCGTGAGATTTACCAGACATAAAAGCGTAATTACACCAATCAATCAATCAATCAATCTCACACCAATTGCAATAATCTGGACTTTAAAACAAGTAATCCAATGTCTGACAAGCTTTGTGTAAAATGTTTCGCTCTAGAGTTTTTAGAAGAGGTGTTTTATATCCTCAAAGGTACTCTTTTCAATTTGAAGACTTTTCAAGAGTTTTATTCAGAAAAAGTATTTTGTTTGTAGGATTTGCTGAGCGCGCAAGCATTATTATTATTATTATTATTATTATTATTATTATTATTATTATTATTATTATTATTATTATTGTTAGAACTATTGGCAAAAGTTGCTGATAGTGATTGCATTTTCAGGCCGACTCTGTGCCATGCAATTAATGTTGAACCGGTTTCCAAGAGAAGCTCTTCACTTCTGTACCGAATCTTAACACCAACCGCAGCCACTCTCAAAACTGTTCTCTTCATCTTTATGGCTTCATTATCGAGCACGCAATATTTTTTTATTACTGTAAAGTAAATGTAAAAGTTTCCCTTCTCGTTAGTCTTTCTCTTCATACCCACTTTCCGTTGTCGAACAGACTGTAATTAACTACCGTCAGGATGTGGCTGATCCACTGAGGGGGAAGTAGTAAGCCACACGAGACAATATTCGAAATTTTCTTCTACCGCTCCTCCCTTCTACTCATAATGTAATATTCACTCATCGTTCTGGTGAGAAACGCGATATGCCGTAACTGTTTCCGCTCATTAAAGAAATGGCTTCCAACGATCAGTGAGGAGCAGGGAGATTGCTTTTGTTTCGCTCCGTACCGACAGGAGAAGAACAGCGATACTTAAATCCACATGATATTTGCATCAATACCAACATTGGAACGAATTGTTGCACATCGGTAGTGATGAAGTATCGATACTTAAAATATCGATTGACGTCGCGAATTTATTATAGAACAATGAATTTCATTTTTCTTCATTTTCCAAAACTTCTCAAGATATTTTTAATAAATTATATATTGACCAAATTTACATTGTCATTATCCACTTAAGTTTCATGTTTTACTCATTTATGTAAATAGAAAGCTCTGCTACAACATACTTATGTATACCAGCAGGGGAATGTGATTGGTAACGATTCCATCGTATTACAATATTTATCACAATATTACAATACTCCGTATTTGTCAGCAATTCGTGACGTACCCGCGTCAGTTTTAAGTATAATTTTGAGAGAAAATCTAAATTATGTGCCTTTCAGGCCAATCGCCATAAGAAGCTTCCCTTTTGTTAAGAAAGGTTTGAAAAATGACCGTACCGGACTTACACGCCGGTAATATTACGATACATCAATACTTCAGTATCGATAAGAAGAATATCGAAAAGCAACAATACAGTACTACTCTAGGGGTTCCGTAACCTTGGCCGATGACATTGTCATTTTTACACCTCCCGCCATATAAAATGAATCTTTTTAATAAATTCGCGAACGTCCTTCTCATCTGGGCTCACGGTCTCAATCATGTGCTTACCACTGTTATAAAAAATTCATTTTATAAGGCAGGAGGTGTAAAAATGACCAAATGTCATCGGCCACATTATAAAAACCGAATTATAAGTTTTGAAAGTACGGCAACGACTCTCCAAGCGAGGCGTTGCAAAGCACTGCAGCGCGGGGCACGGCATAGCGTCGGAGCAATTTGCATGCCTGGAGAGGGGCGTCCCGGAGGGGAAACGTGGCAACAGCGGATCACGTTTATTGAAACAAACAAGACCATTACCTAGGCGGCCCGCGCGAGGGTGGATGGACTCTTTGGGCGCGCGAAGGGGAGGCGGCGGGCGCTGCGCCGCGCCGCGCCGGCGAGGGGAGGCGGCGCGCGTTGGCGGAGGTCGGAATTGTGCTGGCCCAGAGGAGGAAGTACAGGCAAGTGGTAATGATAAAGAGAATTGCGAATACACAAGTGCTTTCAACGTTATGGTGATAATGTTTTCAAGGTAGCTTCCACTGGGCAGTTTTCGCTGAAATGATATTTGGGAGAATTTGCCATTCATTGTGCCGTGCAACTTCTATTTTTAAGGAAGCAGTTGAGAATTATTGCATTAAATGTGTGCTATTTTTCGTGTCGGGAATTGGAATATTCGAGCAATTCTGTTTTTGGTGGCAAAGTTTATCGTATAAAAATATTATTTACTCGTTTTCCGTAATTTCTCATTTGAATGTTAATGAAAGCAATATAAAATATTTCCTATGACCCTTCGGTGATTTTATTGCATGTCATTTAGGGCAAAATATAATATTATAAAATTGGAAAGACAAAGCCATAGCCAACAACAGATGTATTATCAATGTTGGTAGCAGGTAAAACGAGCGTGTTTAGAATGTGAGTCACTCGCGCGTCATGAACATAGCCCTGATTAGAATTTCGCACATGACAGAGGATATAAATATGTTGTCGCAATGTCACGGAGCGACTTTCTTTGCCCGAAACGAACGCGAATGTCACACAATGCGATGAACAATCCCATTCCTAAGACACTAGGAAAGCCAGGACGCTTTCATCTTCTGTGGCACCTAAATTAGCAGTAAAAGTAACATTTTCGGCGGTGACTTTTTCCCAGGACCATTTTTGTTTTCACTTTGACCTGCTCCCTGGACTCGACAACTCTAACGGCGTTGGTGGGGTGGCACCACTGTCTCCGGCGACTCCCACGGCGCGGCCGGGGGTCGAACCCGCGCGCGGTCACGCAGACGGGCGCTCGCTCGTGGCGCTTTCTTCTTCTTCCCAGGTCTTAACGGGCGCCCGCCACGCACGCCGGAGTTTCTCTTCGCCGCCAACGCCGATGCTGCCACCGCCCTCGCCCCCATCGCCGCCCCTTCCATTGTGTCTGCCACGGCTGCCGCCGGCAGACCTTGCCCGGCGGTAGCTCCGAAGTACGAAAGCGATATCGATGTTTTCAATACATTGTTGTTTTTGTAGAAACATTAATTTTTAAACATCGACTTTTAGACAGCCATTAATAAAAAGAATTATTTCAGGGCATGCTTTGCGTGCCCTGAATGTTCAATTTTTAGCACCAGTGCTAAAAGTGAGTCTATGCTCAAGTGTTGAGATAAATCTGTGAATGCAACAAAGAAAACAAACTGCTCTTGTCTGACCGCAACATCTACTGCCGACCTTAATACATCATTAAGTGATTTGCATACTTGAATTAAAAAAGTAAGTAAGTCTGTCTAAATAATAGTGTATGATACGCGTGGTAAAAGCGATTTTATTTTGCAAGCCGGAAAGTTTTCGATAAGAGACCCAGTGGTGCAATCCTACGAGCAAAATAAAATCCCTTTTACCACTCGACGTATTATTAAATTTCTACCTCGAGAGATGACCCCGATGCCCCATGTATATCTTACGCCTTTCCTCGTATTTCGCACGCGAATAGGTGACCAACGCAAATACAGTAGACGTAGAGCCTCCCTTCTTTCCGCATCCTTCTATACGATGAACTAAAGGAGCTCTGGCCCCCAATGAGATGACCCTGATCGCTCAAGCTTGAGGCTCAGTTTTGTAAATTGTTCTACTGATTAGTTTACTTGATATATCATAAGTATAAATTTGTAAACACAGGCTGTCAAAATAAATTCTTCCGCGGAGGAACATTAATGTTAGGTGGTATTGCAAAGTACTTTAAAAAGGTCGATGATGTTGGGGTGATGTATTATTGACTTTTAATTTTGTATATCCTAGTTTCGAATCATAGATGTTTCGTTGATGTAACATCTCTACCCCGAAGTCGTCACTACTGGCGCGACAGCTTTTTCTACCATAGCTGCCTTTTCCTTAGCAAACCCTTCAACCACTACCACTACCTCTTCCATTTGTCGCCGTCGCTGTCGTATTCAGAACTTCGTGAAGAGTACGAATTCAGCGTCTACACTACGTGGTTAGCGTGCTGGGGCGAATTTCGTGACGACGCGAACTTTATGTCCTTGACTGGCCAGATCGATGTTTGCTGTTACGATGTTATCTGACGTCTGAGGATGAATGTTAGTGCGGGCTCAGAAGATTTCTTTTATTTTTGTTCTCCTTTTTTTCCTTTGGCTGCAACACACACGTAGATAATATCATTAGACAATTGATATGACTTGGACAAATGGCTCCCTTTATCTATGCTAGAAAATAACCTAAACTTGTCTTCCAATGGTATTTTCAAAACAAAAAACACAACATTTTATTTAATTAAGCAAAGGTTTCAGAATCTAGAATTATAAACGGCACACTCGTATTTTTAATACGAATTCCACCTCTTTCACCTGAGATCAACATCTTCCTCTGTCATTTCAAAAAGCAATCGCATTCAAATTTCGAAATAGTATGTGGTAAAAATCTGGTATTATACCTGATAGTTTCAAGATAGATTCAAAAATGAAAAAAATTGAATTTGTCACTTGCACTCAGAAACCAAAACAATTGATGCCACGCAATCATTACATTTTCCATATGATTCACTCATAATAACATAAGTAAATTTGATACTGAAAGCATAAATAAATTGGTTAGGAGGAAATTTCTCCGCAAAAGTAAAATTCGGCGTGAATAATATGTCAAGCTAATTTTTCCCTCGATTTTATTGACATTTTATTGTGCATTACTTAATTAACTAACATTCGCCATTTAAAAGAGTATTAAATGATAAGGCGCGCGTTTCATCTCGCCTTAACAATAAATTGTAGGGGAAAATTTTCCGACGTAATAAAAAGCAGAAAAAAACTTACACATGAAAAAAGTTTACGCGCCTCTGCCCTCTGCTCCTTCGGGGCGGTCCGCCGGTGTCGTAATCCTCGGCGGGATGCGCCGCGCTGCCGCTGTGTGTTACGCAAGGCGTCGAAGCTCTTCGGCGGAAGAGGAAGCGGCGGCAGCGGCGGCGGCGGCGCGGCGTCTGTAGCAGCGATGGGATCTCCGCGCGGGGGCGTTGCCCGCGGCGCGGCGGATGGCTCTACTGGCGCCCCTGGCGGCCGCAGCAGCCGCGGCTCGAGATGGATTACGGGCGAGTGGCGCTCGTTGCTTGCTCATTAGCTCATTAAGCGACCTACCCCGCAATTACGGCCCAGGTAGAGGAGGAGGGAGAAGAAAAAGAGGAAAGAAAAGAGGTGGGTGGACTGCTTGGAGGAGGTTATGGATCGCGTGATCTCCTGGTTTTATGTGGAAGATAAGATGAGTAGTGTAAGGCGGTTTATTTTGAGCGCGTATTGATTATTATGCGTAATTGATATGGATGAGGTTACGGGATGTCTGTTCGTGAAGCTTTCTCGGAAATATTGCCGTGATTACGTAGGCTGGAACGCAGATAGTTTCGAAGCGTGACTATCGTTGCCTGTAAGAGGCGAATATGCGGGAAATTGAAGCATCGTAGGCATATTTGGATCCATTTTAATCGAGTTGGAGTGGATTGTGTTCCCATTAATTACTCTGAGGATACGACCGGGGAAATCCCCCTCGAGCTGAAACAAATGCGTGTACCTGCCACCCACGCGGCGGGCAGACCGACTAATGCACGGCGCCATCAGGACGTGCGGATATGGTTGCGCCTCAGGGGGCGGTGGCAGCGGTGGCCGCGACGGTGGAGATGAAGTTGAAATCATAATGCTTGTGGAGGCAGTAGTGACTTCGAAGACGGTGGCGATGAAGGTGATAGTTAGGAGGCAGATTTTGATGACCTAAAACATCATAAAAAATGATCAATAAAATGCTCTTAAAATGTTTCAAAAATTCCCTAAAAGCAAAGAAAAATGACGTGAAAAATTTGATGAAAACCAGTTCAAATGTACAACTCTAGCGGTTGGCTTATGTTACTGACGTAATCGAAGCTTCTTCCTTTCGTTCATGTGAACTCAACTTGAAAGTTTTTGGTTTAGGCTATTCTTTACCAGAATTTCTTTGCCTTAAGTTCTCGCAAAATCAGCCGAACAGACAATGGCGCTGATAGGCGTCAAGGAACCTCGGATTACGTACAACAGCTGACATTTCAATTACTGTGCGAAAAAATCAGATAGGCTACTCAGAAATTCAGTGGGGATCATTTGTTGCATCTCGTAAGTATTATTTGAAGCATGTACCATTAAAATGATATTAAAATCGATGAAATCGGTGAAAATGCTTTAAAAATTATGGGAAAAGATAAAAAGTGACTTCTTAGTCGAAATCGAAGAAAAATAATTAAATACGTTGTATAAAAGTTGGTCATTTACTTTTGTCGTAACATAAAATTAGAACAATGCCTTTTAGTATAGACATTAAAGTGAAAAGAAAAAATGACATTTTATTTAAATACGCCCTGATATCATTAGTGGTGAGGCGAAGAGGACGGTGGGAGTCGGAGGGAAAGAAGGCGGTGGTGGTGACGGCGACGGCGATGGCAACGACGACAGGGCGATGGTGGCGGAATGTCACCAATTTTTACGAGGCGTAGAGGCTTGGAGCACCCGACAGCTTGCCCAATTGCTGCGGCTTCCTCGTCCGGCCGTAAAACGCCTTGTCCGCACGTGCGCGGCATAGCGTGTTCGTACGCTGACGTGGTGCATGCCCCGCCGCCGTGAAATCGCCCTCCCAAGAGCGCGACGCAGCACTCGGGGCTCGACTTTTACTGGTGCGCCCAATTTTGTTCCGAGAATACTGTTGCAAGCATGTTAATGTAGGACCAGAAGCGTTCTTACTGGTTGCAATCGAAAAAGAAGTGATGGAATCTTGACTCGTTTTTTTTTTTTTTCTGTTTTATGTTTTGTGTGTATGTAATATTGTCACGCATTTGATTTTTCACAATACTACGTCGAAACACAAGATGCAGACAGGCAGACAACAAAACTGAATACAAGAGGACTGTAGTTGTGCTATTTGTGTGCGAGATGGAGTGTACCCCTCAGAGTGCGAGCAGAGTGTCTTGTCTCCCCACTCCACGCAGGAATCCCTCGTAATCCTAGAGCCAAGGACCCTGATTGATAGAGGTAACTTAGGTTTACGGGCGTCGTTTTATTTGACGCGCCGCCGAAACGACCACCGCCGGCGTAAATTCTGGTTTAGTGCCGTCCGGAGACATTGATGTGCGTTCACGGACCTTCTGACGCGGAGTGCCGACTGTCTGCAGGGCCGTAGGGCGGAGTGCACGCGTGTGAGAGCAGGAAATGTGCGTTTCAATTTGCTGCAGCTCGCGTGTTTTCTCCCCTTGATGTTCCGATGGAGGAGGGTTGTCGTCGCAGGAAACTCATTGGTCGACTGCGAATGTTAGAGGTCGAGTCCCCTGCGTTTCGTAGCTGAATAAATCCTTCTGTTTCTCGCTGGTGATGCTTTCTGAAGCTTAAAAATCTTGAGCGTCACGTTTCATACTTCGTAATATTTTTTTCTACTTCATAAAAATCAGTCAAATTAAACATTTATTGTAACGTGACTAGGAACAATAAAATATGCGCGTGTGTTCGATGGTTCGCCTTTTCTTTTTTTCTGTTTTAGTATTAGTGTTTTCTTTCGTGTTGATAACGGATATGTTATGTAGTGTTGTTTTTTATATACTTCTCATACTTCGTTACCTCGTACTTATAATTCATTTTGTTTTGACCTCGCCTGCTCTTATTTATTTCCCTAGCCCATTAGTTTTCCGCTTTCTCATTCGTCCATCCTCCGTGCTTTCTTTTATCTGAAGCACCCGCTGCAGCCCCGTTAGCCGAGAGACCCATTGTTCCTTTCAATGTTTTCCCGTCGTCCTCGTGGGGCTTCGTCCGCTGGAAATTGAAGGGGATATCCCTTTAGAGAAGAGAAGAGGACGAGGCGAGGAGGATTCGAAGAACTGTCACTCCTCCATCCGCGCGCCGTCCACGCTTCCTTTCTCCCTCCGGTGCCCCGCGCCGCCCTTCCTTAACGAAGCCTCGTTTCGTGACGGTTCCGAAGCGCCTTAAACCGCTTCTCCGGGCTGGCGCGAAGCGTTGCTCGGCGGTGACGCCGCCGGTGACGCTGCCGGTGACAGACTCCGGTGATGAAGCCGGTGGCGACCGGAGGTTCGGAAGACAGGCGGAGAAGGCAGTGAAACCTTTCTGTGAGACCACCCCAATTAAACGACCTCCTCTCCCAACGACGTTTATTTTCGCCCAAGAAAAGCAGATTTTCATGTTTTTAATGCTTTTAAAAAGTTAGAAATCATTCCAAAAAAGGAATTTACAACAAAGAAGGAAAAGTAAAACTTGTTCAAAATGTTTATAAACTTCGATATAATAGGTACTTCCTCAGACATCCGTTGTTTAACAATAATAGACCATTTGTGTTAAAAAAAATCCGATATTAAGCGACCGCCCCTCTAAAAGATCACTTTTCATGAAACCAACAGTGGTCGCGTTATATAGGTTTAATTGCATTGTTTGTATCAGTTAGGGTAATCTATTTGTGTTTTGCGGATGAGATGAAAAAGCGACATGATTTGGCGGTCGGTAAACAGTTGGAGCTGTAACCGATTTAATTTTTTGCCAATTTGTAAAACAATATGGTTAACCAGCAATAGTGTTTACATGTGCAAAACATTAGTGAGCCTACGAGATGATCAATATACAAAAGAAGGGAGATAACGCTTATTTCAAAAGAGCTATTAAAATTGACATTGAAAAGGCATTTATTATGTATTGTTTTACACATGATATAAGTAACATGTTTCTTATATCATGGTTCTATCAATAAATTAGCTAATTTAAATTATTCCTCATATCCAAATAGAGTATCCGTTGCCTTCCATTACGAAACCTCATTCTGTGTACTTCTTGAAGCTCCTCCCCGACGCTGCTGGTCCCGACTGACCGTTCGGCTTGTAATAAAACGTTGACAATTATTTGTGCACTAACTACTCGGATGACGTCTACTCACATAAACAAATATAAACGAAGCACAATTACATGGAATGAAAAGTTATATAAATTTAACTGAAAGTGTTAGAGAGCCGGGAGATGGCATTCTGGTGCAGCTCGTCTCTTCGTAGCGGAGTTAAGTGCCATTTACCGCGGTCTTAATCTCGCCTCTGCATTCTTTTTCAGATCCTTCCGTCTTCATTCCTTGCCGTTCATAGTCTCATTTGGCTCTTTTCATCGCCGTTCGGCCCTCTTTTCATTGCTTTCACCAACCTGGCCCAGATTGTCTGCACGAATTTTTCTTGCCCTGTTCTCTTTATTGCAATAATTTTTCTTGCGTTTCCTTCATTTTCGTTTTCCTTGGGAATTCCACTCTCCCTCAGTAGCCGTCATTCCGTAAGACGTTCGTGTGTTTTCTTCTCGTCTCCCCTAGCGGTGCATCTCCAATAGAGGCGTGGCGCTCAGAGGTCCTGCTCTGCGGATCCGGGTTGTTGTTTCCGCGGGCTTTCGGACACATGAGGGCGGGGGAGGGAGAGAGGGGCGGACGGAGGGGGTCGCGACCCCGCTAATTGCGCCGGCGCGACCTCCACGCCGCGAGCGCCGCTCCCAAGAGCGCTCCAATTGAGCGCATCAGGGCCCGTCGCCGCTGCCGCCGCCGCCCGGGCGCCCACTGGGCCACAGCCACTCTCTCCGCGGGCGAACGGTGCTTAAGAGAGTAGGCTTCCGCGGCGGCAGACAGTAGCTGCTTGGCTCTACGGGAGACGCCGCGTCATAGGCACAGGTGTCAACGTTTCGGCCGCCTTTCTGCGGCCTTCCTCAGGGCGAAATGCATTTCGCTCTCACGCGTCAGGGCAGGACGCGGCGTCTCCCGGACAGCCAAGGACCTACAACAGGTGCTTCCTCATATATAACTGGGCTTGATATTCCGGAGTTGGCACAGAGAGATCAAATGTTAATGTTTGTGAAAATTTCATTTCTAGTAGAGTGAATATCGAGGCCAAAATGGATGTGAAATAACGAGGCTGGTCGCTGTGTAGTCACTGCCGATAGTTTCCTTACCTTATGTTCTATAACTAGATTCAAAACAAAATAACTTTTCTTTCGAAGTACCTGCTTCCAACGTTCGCTCCAGCCAAAATGGGGTTCCTTAGAGGAAGATGATAGTTAAACATTTAAAATGCCAATCCGATTAATCAAGAGATTGAATGTTCTATCTACTGTGTACTGCTGTGACAAATCAATATTTTTATCCCGTACTGCTGCGAGAGCGGAAAACTGGTCCAGTGTACATTCATGACCTACAGAATGACCCTTATCTCTCGCTAATTTTTCAGGTTACAAAATGCAAGAACAATTAGTTTCTAGCGTCACTAATTTTCATTTCAACCTCAATCGAAAATGAAGGTGCAACTCGTAAAATCCAGTTCATTGCCTTCACAGACGACTTCAGTCAACATTTAATTTCGTAATAGCTGACTCGGATCACTGTGCGACGGCAGCGGCGACAGCGGTTGTATCGCTGTCATTCGGACGGTTCGACGCCACAGCGACGACGCCAGAGGGGCCGCGCAGAGACGAGTCCGACGCCCAAGGGGCGGACGCCCGCCGCCGCCGCCGCCGCCGCCGCCGCCGTCTCTCCCCTTTTGTTCCGCCGCGTCCCTCGCTCGCTCCACACACTCCCCCATGCGTTGACGGGAGAAAGGCGCCCAGGGCGAGACGCGCTGCAATTGACCTGGTCCTCTGAACAAAGAAAGCTGTCGCATCATAGTGCACTGCTTGATAAAGACGCGGCTGAATGGAAATGTAATGCACGATGGATCCGGAGTGTTTTTAATGTACTGTGCACTCGTAATGTGATCTTTCAGGAAATTATAAACTGTAAAATCACGACGTTTGTACTTCATAAATATGAACTGCTAATTAACAAAATGAGCTGTTGTAATTTGCTGCATTTTTTTAGAGAACGAATGATGCGTCTGGAGGGCTTCATTATGTGGAGAAAAAAGTCATAGGACGTCGTGATTAGCGAGAAAGAATTCTCTTGAACTTCTGTTATGCTGAAGCCCGCTTCCATTTTTTGTCTCCGATGTTGGACTATTTCCTTAACTCACCATTTGAATATTCGTTTGTGTCATCATTCAATAAAGTTTTATTCCGTGTGTCAGCTTTCATGACAATATAGTTGCGATCTCCGTAAACGGCTTTCTTCCCCGACGTATTTCCTGGATTGCATTGCGCCCCTCTCGAAAACCTTACGAAACGCGCTTCCCCGATTGAGACAAATGGTTGGCGGGCGGCGTGTCGTAAACTACGGCGCCGGGGAGTGATGTACCGCATGCGCGCCGAGTCGACTCCGCCCCTCGCAGCTGCCGGACGCCGGGCAGCCCGTGTTGCATCCTCCATCGCGTCAGCGCAGCTACCGCCGAGCTGCGGCCACTTAGCCGCCCGCGAGTCACTTGTAGTAATGGCAAATTTTACCCAAACATCGATACATCGATGTTTCGATACATCGATGTTTCGATACATCGACATTCGAAACATGGATACATTGATGTTTCGATACATCACTAAAGGGTTTACGATGTCGAAGAAAACCGATGAGAAAACATCGATGTTTCAATTATAGACTAATAAAAATGCTATTTTCCTATCCACTTTTAATGACATTACGTAGAAGGGATATATTTTATTGTTTGGTTACCAGAATGTTAGT
This sequence comes from Teleogryllus occipitalis, assembly GCA_011170035.1. Taxonomy (NCBI): domain Eukaryota; kingdom Metazoa; phylum Arthropoda; class Insecta; order Orthoptera; family Gryllidae; genus Teleogryllus; species Teleogryllus occipitalis. The sequence goes on from BLKR01008971.1 coordinate 345,875, forward strand.
AGTATGTAAAAATTATTATCGAATGTAAAGAATAAAATTAACAATAAAGAACATCGTATTTTGCTTTCGATGTCGTGTTTCACTGTTTATTCAGGCAATGACACGCCTGACGAGAACATACTCATAACTCGAGCAGCTCCCAAACTTCCTCAGATTGCACAGGCGAAATGTGCAGCCTGATAACGAGGATGACGCAAAACAACGATATTGCTATGGATTGCTGCTACTCTACAACGCACTTAAACCCCTTTAAAAAATATTTTAAGAAAATTAAAAATTTTAAAAAATTGATGTTTTTGCAACAAAATATCGATGTGAAGAAAACATCGAAAGCAAAATATCGATGTCAGTATATCGATGTTTCTGGTGGAAAACATCGATGTTTTAAAAGCATCGGTGTTTTAAAAACATAGATGTTTTTTCGCCATCCCTATGCCGGACGCCGGGAAGTCCGTGCTGCATCCTCCATCGCCGCCAGCGCAGCTACCGCCGAGCTGCGGCCACTTAGCCGCCGGCGGGTCACATGGCACGTGTGACATCACGCCGCGACCACCCGGCGGACTTGTTGCCCAGCGTCATGGCCCCAGAGCAGCGTGTGAGAAACGAGCAGTGCTGCATTCTGAAGTTTTCTTGCATGGTAAACGACGGGGTCATGCTTTCAGAAATTGGAGAGACACGTTGAAGAGAAGTTTGGGTAAAGAAATTTGCTAAAAAGTTTCTCAAAATAAATTGTGTGAACTTTCATACCTATAACCTACAGTGAAAGTCAATATGTAACTTCTCAGTTTTAATGTACACTCACAAGTTCATGTACGGACGACATATGCACCTGCAAATACTCTTATAGTAAGTCTAAATAGTGATTCTCCAATGACAAAGACTAGGATTGAGGAGGTAATTTGGAAGAAAGGCATGTTGTACGGACGAATCTTTTAGAAACCTAATATTGCCATGATCTCAAGGATTTCATGACACTCGTCACACTTCGAGTAACATCCAAATTGTAAGTTTCTCATATTGACCGCATACATGATCATATGTAGTACGTATCACAACGTCAGTTCAGTCTAAACGTCGCTCTAACCAACATGGCCTGCCGGCGTTGATAAACGCCATATCTTAACTCTTCTACGCTTCGACTTAAAGGTTTTGTCACTTGCCGCCTTTCCACTTGGACGCCTTATCGTGGCGGCGGGGCGGTGCACGGGTCACATGGCGCGTGTGACATCACAGCGCGACCACCCGCCGCTGCACCACCCGGCCACGGCCCACATGGCCCCACACGCACCCGCTTCGCCCGTGCCGCTTCGCCCCCACAGCAGGCCATCTGAGATAACGAAGCAAGCGCGTCCAACGGCAAAAAATGAATGGTATTAATAATAATGTATTGTTGTATTTGGCTTTATAGAGGCGAATTAATCCGGCTTTTGTCAGCTAGCGTTATTCCTGTAGACCTGAGCCCGGTTTTATTTATTATCCATGCTGGAGGGGAAAGGAGGCACGTGGCGAGCATGACTTATTTCCATCACCGTACCAGACTTACTTCGACAGCCTTAACTTTTTCTTCGTTACGCACCTGCAGAAACTGACTTGTATATTAGAAATCTACAGCTTCATTTTTGCTCTGGACGGTAATCGAACACGGAACCGCCTCACAGGAAACTAGCACGTTGTTCTTGGGCCAACTTAAGAGCAATAATGTAATAATAATAATAATAATAATAATAATAATAATAATAATAATAATAATAATAATAATAATAATAATAATAATGTATTTGGTGTTATTGGGTCGGGAGCCAGACTTCGCCGGCTAGCGACCGTCGTCCCATACCTGCGTCTAGTTAAATTCCCATGATTGGGGGTAAGAGTGATAAAAGTTACAACTCTATTTTTGCCTCGATCGGGAATCGAACCCAGGACCATAGCACAGACACTTTTTTTTATGTTTTCTGTGAGATTGTTTCTTCTTACCGGTTTTATTTTTAAGATGGCTATTTGAATTTCATTGTAAGAATAAATCTCGTCTTCGCAGAGAACGAAGGTCATCGCAAAAAGGTGTTTTTTCTGCTTTGTTTTCACTAAACAGCTTCATAAAAATAATCCGATTTTTTTTACTGATTTATCGTAATTGTGTCGTAAATTCCATTCGCTTCAAAGCATGTCGTTGACAGTTCTCTACGCTCTCTCACAAAGCATTCATGGTCATAAATTATGTGCTAAATTTTCGAAATGTTCTCAAAAATCGATTCTTTTCTGCGCGCGCTTTGTGTTCTGCTTCTGCCCATTGTGCTCCGCGGACGCGATACGATCGCGCGCACGAAATGTCGATGGGGCACTTCGACAGATGGAGCTGCACGTGCATTCTGCGGCTTCATCTCGTTAATGGGACCATGTTTCTTGTGGGTAGGGTGACGAGTTCCTTCGAGTGCTCTCGGATAACAGATGCAGCCCTTTTGTGGAGACAATAAAGATGTAAGATACGTGTGTGCACAGCTCCTAAGGGGACCTATAGTGTGATGGGATATGGGTTAACTAAGTACTGTAAAGATAAATATGTTGCGAGTTTTAGGTCAGTTTTAAATGTTTTGTTGAAAATGCATTCAGTGTAATTGCAAATTAATAAAACAATGTAATTAGCGTAATGTAAATGGAAATGTATCGAAAGCAAGACATTAATAATGATTGAACGTAAATGAACGGTGCACTAGTACAGATATCACTTAAACGTTAATAAAACTCTGTGTAAAAACTGTAAATATTTTGGTTAAAAGCTGTTATTGTGGTTCAAGAAAATTCCTTTTCAAATTTGTCTATTACGTACGAAATATTATTAAATCCTTAGTAACTTTTTGAGAGAACAGAGGTTCAATTAATTATTAAAAATCGTTTCATTCAAATGAATAAGCTATAGATATCCGAGATATCAACTCATCGAGGTTAGTCTAATAACTTCAGAATTTTCCATTTGTGTATCGAATTAAGTTTCATGCGTTTATTAAATATATTTGATTGCCGTGATGTTCAATATACATAACAATTCATGACAGTGCTGGAATTCATTCTTAGATTTTATATCTCATGATGTGTAAATATTTTAATTTCATCCTGGTTTCTCCAACTCAAACCTTATCCGCGACGAGGCAACAAGTACGATTTTCTACTTGGTAAGCACATCAGCGCTCTTCCCACGAGTTAATCACGAATCTTATTTTCGTCTGTTAGCATTTAAGCGCAAAATCCAAAAGTTCAGTTCACTCTTCGTACGGCTGCTTTACATAAAAGCTTTGTACCCCAGCCGAGCGTGAAAAACGTGCAGTGGGTGGGAAGGCAGACGCTTCTCTCGTGGAGCAAGTAACTGACCGCAGAAAGGGCAAACTTGCTCTTCGCTCGGGACGGGCGCCCGCATGCAGATCGCTGCGCACCTGTTCAGTAGGTCTGCGATGCGGTGCGGTTCTCTTAGAGGGACAAGCCCGCGGTCGGATCTGCAGGCCTATCGCTGGGGTAGAGATGAAGATCAAAAACTCATTGCTTTGAATTGAAAATGCCATCATATACAATGTCGAGTCATTAGAAAATACATTAAGGTTTAATAGCGATAGATCACAGTAATCTCACCATAACTATGTGATAATGTAGAAATTATGTTGGTGAATGGGAAAAGTGCTTAAAACGTGTTCTTTTGAGATCCAACACCTTTTTCTATAGTCTTAATTCATAATGCTCGTTTGACACCGTCAACACCTCGGTCATTCCAGGTAACAGTTAATAATTCAGAGGAGTGAGACTCTATTGTCATTGTAGAACACTCGTGTGTATTAATGTGCATTGCCCACGTGTTGCATTGACAATTTTTTACTTTATGAGTTGGTGCTTCTCAACATCAATGTACGTAGTGTATAGTTAATTGGGTGTTATTCATTTGCATTTCCAAATATTTTTCTCAGTTTTCTCCTTGTAGAGGGGTATGCAGGCATACTTCACGTGCAACACTGCATATCCACTTTGATACGACATTGAGAAGTCTTAATCAAATGAATTGCGTAGTTGCACGGAACGGAATGAACTATACGAAATACCACTAATTCATTTTGTTGGGCCGTTCAAAATATCATTCAAAGTGTTACAATGTTGCTATAACAGGAGAGGGGATTAAAATGTCAAATATTGCAAATGTTTTTTTAAATTAAATAAAAGGCAGTTTTTCGTTTTCACAAAATTTGAACAAAAATTTCGTCTACGTATTGAATTGGCCCTTCTTCAGGGCTTTACATCAAAATAACCAGTCCGATACAAACATGTTAAATGCTCGTTTCTAACCAGATGTGCCAGAGAATAAATACAAGTGATAGTTCATAATATTACGATAATTGCCGAAACGTATCCCGTTACCCATCAACAATCATCTTCTAGAATTTTGGGAAGCCTAATTGTCAATTTTCTCACACGTCTAGACCTGATTTCGGAGTTTTAGAGGACGTGCACATGCCCAGTGTGACTTCCAGCGTTCCAGAGGCCACACTGCGCATGCGCGCGCTCCCTAAAACTCCGCTCGGTATAAGCCATGGTGTAAATCGAGTCTTATGGTTTATTCCACCCACAGTATTTTTACTTTCTAAGTTTACGCAGTTGAAAGAAAGTTATGTAATGGTTCACGAAAAAAATGGCGAATTTTCGGCCGAAAATCTGTATATTACAGGTCCCGGGTCATGAAAAAGGGGATAAATGTAGTTGCTAAATTAAGAAAAATAATCCTCTAGCACGTGGTGTTGCCAGAATCTATATTTTATGCGTCATTGATACCGAAAAGTCGAATAACGGCAAAGACGTCCGTCCGTCTGTGAACAACGCTAGCGGCTAAACCGTTCAGGCGACTTCTTCAAAATAGATATACTCAATCGATCGGGCTGATGTCACGGCTTCTTGAATTTGAGACCGATGTTTTAAATGTGCGGGGGGTACTTCACATGAAGACCCTGGGACTTTTTCAAAAAGATGGCTCCATCGTTTTTTATTAAATTTTGTTGTCGAGTAGTGTGAAGGATGTTGAAGACAATGGTGCAGGGCTCATTTTCGTTCAAATCTCTGATTTTTCGGAAATTGGGAACATTTCATTTTTTTCGGCGTCTTTCCAAAACTAAAATATTAAACAGAGATTGTTTCCTTTAATGAAATCTGTTCCTTAAAGATTGATTATGAAATAAGGTCATTTACAGTTTTTCGAAAATGTGAGCACTTTTCGCGAAATTTTGCATGAGAGTACGGGCGAGATAGTATGTGCTGTTTCAACACCACAATTTTTTTTTGTCTTCCATTTGTTTGGCTGTGAGTCTCTTTCTCCTCCTTCCTCATCCGGGTAGGCCTCGGTAGAATTTCCTTCCCGATGCGGGGAGCGGCTCGCTTCGAGTGGCTGCGACGGGCACGGCGTTCCGTGGCGGCGTGCCACGTCCGCGCTTTTATTCCTCGCGCTGGGGGCGTGCGGGTGACATCTGACGGCGGGGCAGCGCCCGCCCAAGCACGCTCCGTCACTCCCCTCCCTTCCCCCTCCCCCCCTTCATTCCATCCCCCGGGCGCCCCGCCAAGTGCCAGAAGAGTCCTGATTTTTTTCTCGCTCCGCGGGATAAATATCGCGAGCGGAAAATGCGGTTGAAGAGGGCGGCCAGTGACAATCCCTGTCGACCGCGGTGGCACGCCGTGATGTTCTGACAAGCTGCTACTTGCGGGCGGGTCAACGATTGCAGCTAACTGCGGCTTGGTGGAAATGAAGATAGTGAAGTTGAAGTCTTCCTGGAGATGCATGTGATGCAATGAGGAGAGTTTGTGAGTGGCCAAGTGTCGCACGTGCTCCACTGGACATGCGTGTGGATGGACGTTTAAAAATCGGTTGGAAAGTTTGACGACAATATTGCAAGTACACGTTTTGTGACATAATTTTGAGTCAGTATGGACTTCTGTGGATACTCGTTCGTAAAGGAGCGTAATTAAAGATGTCAGTTAATTCGTTTTCGTGCCAAACTGTTTTTCACCAAAACTTTAACGTTTGTATCAATCTTTAATTTTGATCACGGTACCGAAGACGTATTTCGATCTTACCAGATCATGCTGGAATGTACCCAATCTATTAACATATCCTACAAAAAATGTATGATGGTAACGCCAAGCTGTGACTCATATTCTTCGTGACGTTTGGTGCCAACTGGAACATGGTGGACGGAAAGACGATGAATTTCCGGCGATACACAGTTGTTCATCTGTTTAGCCAATACGTTTGCAAAAGACGCGACGAGTGGTGACACCGTTATGCAAATGTAAGTTCGACCAGTTTGATCGTGATTCATTGGACCGTGGAGTGTCGAAGGCAATGGGAAATCACAAACTGACAGTCGAAACAGGCAAATTGAAGGTAAATGGATCCATTAGTACTACCATCCATTTCGATTTAAAGTGAAATGCTTCAGCCTCTGAACCTTGGAGTTTTTTGGTTAGTTGAAGAACTAGTAGGGAAATTATTTCGCCTGCATACAAATCAATTTTCACGTTTAATGTCGGTTTGTAAATCCAAGCTCGCATTTACCCTTTAAAAGTGAAATGTTACGAGAAACCTAAATATGAATACTTTATTAATGCAAGGTGATGATAGAATTCGTGAACTGATTTGCGTAGGGTGTGATGTTGACGGTTGGTGTTGATTTGTTAGGGTCAATTCGTGCTCCGCGGAATACGTTTGAACGTACGTTTCGATTAATCAGAAAAGGATGAAGAGTAAGTTTGCTTGTAAGTAATGTTTAGAAATCTATTATCATACTGTAAGGGAAAATATTTCATGCGTTTTTCATACCTCATAATAGAGGATGAATTAAGGCTCTGCTGCTGCTGCGCTGCTGCTGTCTTTGACATATTTCGTCTTCTAACACTGTGAGCAAAATACTAATAGCTGTTGTATATGTGTGTCGCCTTACTGCCGTCTCTGGCCAATCCTCCACACAATGGCTAAAGGGTTGCATTACTTCCTCAAATGGCGAGATGCTAACGACTGGATTATGTTAGTTTGACGAAAATCCTGTCACAAGTGTATGAAAAATAATGAGACGATTGAAGAGTAGTGTATAGCTATAAGATAGCCAACAGTGTTCATTTTATTGCCTCAATAGTGAAAATTCCTTAATTCATAGTATTTGGTATTTGCCGTCATTTCTTGTGTAATTGTTGGAACCATAGCTTTCTTTTTCACTTTGTCATCACCCTCACATGTCAAATGTTCGTGTGTAAATATCGTATCTCTCTCCATCAGTAATAGACCGTGAACATTTGTTTTGAATTAATGTTTAGTATAATTATAGTATCATAATATTTAATATCATATTTAATGTCAATATTTTTTCGAACGATTTTTTCCCCTTTTTTCAGAAGAAAAGTTACATTTTTAGACTCGTGATCGTTTTCAAACTGATAAGTTGATTTACAGTGTATACAGTATATCTGTGATAGAGCGAGTGGAAAATCAAATTGTAGGTTGCCATCATTGTTATGTTTATGTTTTCACTTGCAGTTACCACTGCAGTGAAAGTATTTTCGCAGGATATAATGGAAGAGAGGGTGGAAAAAAGCTGATAATGATTAATTATTGACATGAGAAATGATTATTAGGGCACATCGGCATTGATTAATCGTGATAATTTTACTTTAGAAAAGAAGATTAAATGAAGCGTTTTAAAGCGCGCGATTCCTGTTTTGTGTGTTGGATGGGTATTGTTTCAATTCCTCTGTAAGAGGCGCCGCTGAAGAGCAAGGTCTGACAAACGACAGCGGGTCGGCCCATGGTCGCGACCCGCTGATTGTGAGCTCGTGAGTTCCGTCTCAACACTCGACTTTTTTAACTTCTTTTGGGGCCATCGAGTGGAAGGCGCTGAAAGCAACAGGGGTTTCAAGAAGCGTCGGCTGCCTCTGTAGATTGACGTGTCTATTCCGTTTCTCTAAATCCAGCTACAACCGAGCGAGAAAAAAAATGAGTTAACGTCGTGGTTTTTCAAGCTTTATTAAATTCTTTTACGGTGGCTCTACTATTCGTTCTCATATATTGCCTTCTGCAGGAGCTCTAAATGATCTTGAATATATATTTTCCGTCTTGGGGCGTTGACATCCCTCACCACATTTAATTGTTCATATTTTACGTCTCTACTATAAATCTTCATTACTTTCCGAAACCCTTCTCTTCATCTCTCGTCTTTTCAGAAGCGCATAATACTTCATTACCCTGCTGCGTTTCGACATTTTTATCTCTCTTGCGTTTCATTACGCAACCAGACGTATAAGGACATTTCATGGCGGCATATAGCGGCGTACTTTATTGTGTCATTAATTCGCCCCTTGTTCGCTTTAAATACGACCGTGCGAGGGTGCGCACGTGACCTAAAAGCGGCGGCGCAACATTTGCACCGGGAATAATCCCGCGTCCCCTTGGCGGGGGGTGGCAAGAGAAGGGGGCGTGTCGCGAGAGGCGGAAGTCGGGCCAGTGCCTGCGGATTCGGTGGAGGAGTTAGAGGGTGTTATCTGTTGTAGTTGCTGTGCGTAAAAAAAATGACTGATGTGATTCGAGTCGATGATGGAGAAACGTGTAGTAGATACAGAAGATGGGTTTTTGCGATACGTGTGCTGTCAAGAGACTAGAAGGCAGAGATTCGTATAAGAATTGAAAATTGGTGTATTATTTTCTCTTTTGCGTGTATATATATATATATATATATATATATATATATATATATATATATATATATATATCGCGTAATAAAAAATATGTTTGTAATATTTCATCGGATATGATGGGGAAATGCTGCACGACTAAGATGTCCAGTCATCAGAAATATTACCTTACAATGTCCCCTGGTCAAACATGCAGGTGCTGATTGTGGGGACATGAATCATGATACGACACTTGACTAATAGGAGTATAATCGCTGCATCAAGAATGACATTATTTTCGCGAATTTCTGTGTTGGGGATGGTGATACGGACATTTTGAATGGTTTTGGGAGGAACCGCCATGCACTTCGGACGCTAGGAAGATAATGGTTAGCTCCCCAAAATATACATTGTTTTGTGTATTAATAGAGAAACGAAAAAGTATATTCAATACAGTTTTCAACACCATAAAAGTGAATGAAAAAATCGTTCTTTTCGACTAAACGTGAAATAATGGACAGAAAGTTGAATAATGAATCCAATTTTGCCCATCCGTTGTATAAGTGATGTATGTGAGGGCATTTTCCCCGCCCGTGGCAGCAGCAGCAGCGTCTCCACTTCCGGCGACCGGATGGCGACGGACCCTGCAGGGCGGGCTCGAGCGGAAAGGAGCGGGGCGGGGCGGGGCGGGGTGTAGGGCGCTCCGAGGGCGGGCGCGGGCGCGGGCGCCACAATGGCCGCGCAGCTGCGAGGGCGCGGCCGCTTTGTGCCCGGAGCGCCCCGCGAGGAGCGCCCACAAAGCGCTGCTGCCCCGACGCGGCGCCCAGCACGCGCTGCGGCCCGCAGCTGCCACCGCCGCCCGCCCGCCCGCCCGGCCATTTGCATGGCACCCCTCCGCCCGCCCTTGCGAGCGGATGCGCCCCGCGCCGCTTGGAATTCTGGTCCTTCCGCGCGTACGAAGGCGCTGTTTTGCAATGCGTGCCCCTCGGAGGGGAAGAAGGCGCTGAGGCTAAGGGACGACAAAAGGAGAAAAAAAACGCGGGAAAAAGGTTGAAGCTGCCACTTTTAAATCTGCTCGCGAATAATCGACTCGTTATATATTCGAAACGTTTCACCTCAAGTTCCAGTTCCATTGCTTGGAATCGAAATATGTTATGCTGAACTCAAGATATCGTGATACGTTGTTGCTGTTGGTTTTTTTTACGAAACATATATGGAAATGTGCTGTCCCAGCTTTTCTGACCGCTTACTTGTTAATTTTTTTTATTATTAATTTCATTCAAAATTTTTGTAAAAGTAAATTATTATATAAATTAAGTTCAGAATTCGGTACGTGCGATGATAAAATTTAACAATAAAGTTCAATTTTTTTCCTGTTAAGCTTACAGAGAAACAAAAGTTAATATTTCTTCATTTACTTCTACATTCTACATTCATTTTTTACAATTTACCTGACGATTTGGTTGTCTCATGTTATTATTATACCGATTGGTGAATAATTCGTTTCTGTTGATATTTAGAGCTGCTGACGAAGCATGCTATTTATTTTGCTTGGCTAATGTGATGTAATATTTTGCAATAATTCACTGCTAATGTTAAGGTTTGCCATTACTTTTAATGAGACTTTGCACCGTCTCCACTTTCATTAAAGCCCGTAATAATTGTTTTGTAATTTGTGTTTTACATTAACAGGAGTTTGAAATTAAGTTTAGATATTAGAAAATAGATCTCATTACCTCAGGAAAAAAGTTTGCTTCCATTTTGTAATGCTTTGCAACTGGTATCAAATATTTATTTGAAAAATAAATTGATGCTGTACATCTGTCAATCTCCTGAATGCGTTATGGTCACGTCAGGTCTTGGTGGTTTTTGTTTTGAGGATAGCATAAAAGGAAATGCCCTACAATGACTTACAATAGTTCTTAAGCACACACGATCTATTATAGAGGCAACTAGAGGCAAGTCATCAACTCTACGATAATACCATTCACTATTGTGTGAAAAGGGTGTTTTTGAACACTTTGTGGTCAATACTTCCCCTTCCAAATGACCGTCGGAGGTACCGTTGCCAGGTTGCAATCGGAGGGCAGGCGTGAGTGGCTGGAGTGCGTAGGCGGGGGTTGGAGGCGGCTGGCCGCGCGCCCACGCCTGCGGGTGATTGGAATACCAGATGCAAAGCAGGCGGCGCGCCTCACCCTCACCCGCACCCGCACGCGGCTAAGAGGGCGGCGGCCGCGAAGCTTCATCGCCACTGCCGCCTTTGCACACTGGGCCGAAAGGTGCTCACGGGAACAATAAAAGACTAGATAAACAATGAATGAATAAGTGAATAATAAATGAATAAATGAAATACAAAATTGAATAATTGAACGAATAAATGATTTAATCAATAAGTGATTACTACAGGAATGAATGAGTAAATAAAATGAAAACATTTTCAACGCCAAGTTGCATTGTATAAAACGTTTTCAAGAAAGGGAAAGTCGATGACAGATGTAATAGGCACAATAGAAACAAGGGAATAAGAGAATGGATAATAGGCACAATAGAAACAAGGGAATGGAAGATTGAGAAAATCATGGAAAGAAGAACCGAAAAGTTAATTCATTCTGACCTGCATGACTTTTCAAGTGTGCAAGCTTAATCTTGAAATGTGCGGAAAACGATCAGTCAATTAGAAAATTATACTTCACTTACGAGGTGACGCCAAATGAGATGAATCCTTTCGCTTTTGCTGAATTCCGTGAAAATGGTACGTATTGCGTGAAGTGATACTAGGCTATGTTTCAACGTAATCGAAATGAAAGTTACTTGTAAATATGGAAAAAAATCTTAAAGAAAATAAAGGAATTGTACAATATAATTATCAAGAATGACAAGCGATCATATTACTATTAAAATACTATCCTTTTCCCTCTTTTGTGTTGTATTTTTGCTTGCAATGCTTGTTTGAAGTTAAAAAAGGAACTATTCGTCCGCTTATTTTGGCCCACTGTATACTTCCCCGTTCGGTCCCTGCAAAATTTACAAGTCTTGCCTTTTAACACTTTTCAGTCTCTTTTTTAACGTCGCCGTATTTCAGGCAACACTTTTAGGCTGGCGCCAGAGCGCACCTCGGACTGTTTTGGCTTGGTCAACTCTGCCGACCATCGGGGATATAATTAGGTGTCTGGAGGATTGACTGCAGGTGACACACGCCTAAAATTAGTGACCTTTTTTGCTGTAACTCAAGAGGAAGATCTCCCTTCCATATTTAATAAACAGTTTATGCCAAAAATGTTTGCGAATCTAAATGGGATTGATTTATCTTGACAACGTATGCGAATGTAATTGATATTTGATCGTTTTTTTTTTGTCAATTTCATTGCTCTAATCAATTTCATGGCATTGAAGTCTTTCGGCACATTTAAAACTGAAAGATTTCATTACGTCATTCGCATGACCATGCTACGTAATCGACAAAACTACGTGAATGCCACTACATGATACTGAGATCGTGTGATTGAAGGAGATTATACGAGTGAACAAAATTGAACTCCAGAAATTTAATGATAGCTATATTTCGTTTACACACTTGATTGTACTCTGAATTCAATACAATTTTCTGGTATACAGGTGTAAAAATTATTCTATAATAGGACGATATAATACTCTGTAGTCTCTGAAACAAGACATATCAAACAAGTAGTTTTTCGAAGCCTTCTACTCCTTTCCCTGTTTGTCGAGCTCGTGTATGTTGACGGTGGAACGTAAGCGCTGCACAGCGCGGTGCGCAACCACGAGACAAAGTGCAGGGGTTCGGGGTTCTTCATGAAGATCCATTGCTCGAGAAAGCCTTGACCCGAATGCAACTGGAGCTTAGTGCGTTCTTAACGACAGTGTTTGCGTGCTGGTACGCGCCTCGCGAGGCCCATCGTGCCACATGCGGGAGGTCAATGCGCCACGCGAGACGAAAGGCGCTCCGCGATGACAAAAGACGCTGTATGCGCGAAATCTAATTTTGACATGCTTGCGTGCTCTTACAAACTCATTTTACATCCTGCCAGTGAAAATGAGTACACTGGCGGATATAAGGAGGATTACTGGGGTCATGACCTCCCTTCCAATAAAATCTGCACAAAAACCTTTAGGCCAAATGGGTTGGCAATTTGCTAGAAGAAAAATATAATAGGCATTTGAATTAATTATTAAATTAGATCTTTGAATGAAGAGTAATTCGTGAATTGAATTAACATATTGCACTACTGCATCTTGTTTGTCATTGAAAATAAGAATTTCTATAAACGAAACATCATTTCTTATTACGATGAGCCACAACAGTAAATCTCTCTCAATTCCAAACTGAATGTCTACCCGTTTGTTGAGGATAGAGTACCCTGCGAATTAATACTAAAAATGTTCAATTTATACCAAATCGTTCGCTATAAACACAACTTGTTAACGACTCTGATGTATTGAGATGTGGAGATAATAAATATGGATATATTGAGATAATAAATATTTGTTCCGAAAATGTTATGCTCATTTGTAATAGATTGACTACTTCACATTCTCCTAAAATATTTCACCAAAAATGTGTATGGTTTACATTCATTGAGGATTATCGTCGAGTGGGTGAAAACGGATCGTATTTCCGGCACTTCAGTTGACAGTGGACTACGAGTGAAATTTGGGTTTGGAAATTTTCCTCTTACTTAGTCCCAACACGGAAGGAGAATAGTAAGCCATTCATCAAACTGTTGCTATCGAAGTGCGTTGTTTCGCATAACATAGTAGTATCTGCTTCCTGCCGTCAGCGTTAAATCAAAGCAATAGCCGTACAATTTCTGTGCCAGAATGTTTCTCACGTACAACATTACGTATTCCGAGCGTCATGCGTGAACTTTGTCAACTGGAGTTGCATGAGTGATTGGACATGAGGCGTCATCCATTTTCGATGTGAGCTCTGATTTCATTCGCAATGGTGTTGCCGTATGGATGCATTCTGGCAAATGAGGGCTCTTTCTCCCAGGAAGAGATGCGCAAATATGTGGCTGTTAGCGGCTGTCGTTTTACACCCTTGTTAAAACGATGTTCTCGATAACAATTGTTTGTATTTCATTGTATTACACACTCTTACATTCTCTTTTTGCTCTTAGGCGTGAGTTGTTTCACAATTTTTCTTCTTTCTCACAATGTGCGCGTGCGCAAAAATGCTAGAGGAAAGTTCCAAGAGTGACTCTAGAAGGAGGCGTGGGAGACCCATAACCCCCTTTAAAATGTTCACGATTAAAAAATATTTTTAAACAATGATAAAATTGTTGCAAATATTTTTCAATTATGAATTTATTTAATATTTTATTTAAAGTATTTTTAAAATAACAGAGTTCATATTCAAACTTTTTGTACTAGAAAAAGTAGTATTTGTACAAAAAGTATAGAAATATTCTTTAATAATTGTTTCTAAATTAAAATGTGTAAAAATGAAAGCTATTGTATAAGTTAAGTAGTTATTACAGTCGAAGGTGCAGTAAATATACATTTCAAAAATGTAATTAAAAAATTGTTTCCCATAAGTTTTGAAAATGGCATTTCGCGTAAATAAGAAAATTAAAATTAAAATATGCGACTCAATATTGGTTATTAATTGGTTAGGAAAATCGTATTGGTTTCCATGCTTTCGCCACCGAAGAGTATGGGAAATGAAGTAATATTAATTTTACTTCTCTGACGTACAATCATTAATATTTCAATAATATAAATGTCACACCTAAAACAAAACATGAAATTACCTTTGAATTCTCACGCCTACATATTATCACCACTTACCATAATTTCCGTTCATTCTTACTTATGACTTGAGCAGTTTTCGGAAAACGGATCACCTTACTACCTTACGTCAGCACTGTATGTTGGTACCCCACTTCCAGGAAACCGACTTGACGTAAGGCCTTTCTACCTGGCCGACGCGCGTGGGCGAGTCACTCATTTCGCGCCGGACGGAGTTGGGCGGCGCGGGGCGGCGCGGCGGCGCGCCCTGCTCGAGCCGGACCTCTGCCGTGGAGGCACCCGGCGGGCGGACGCGATGAGGATAGGCACGGAAAGAGTTTGCTGAGACAATGTCGCCTCTCATGGCTTAGAAAATCAAATCCGGAACTACTAAAGATGTATTGTGTCACTTTGCTTGTGCACCGGTGTGTCCTATCTCCATAGTTTTGACATTTTGCAGAGCAATTTTAATCAAAGCGGGGCCGTTTGTTTTACTGCCAAAAACAGTGTTCTATAAACTGGCTAACTTAGGAACTAAGTGACTTTATGGACTATTTTTAGTTAAAAATGTACTCATTTAGGTTGACGGTTTTTAAGAAGTGTCCCTTCCGCACCAACGACATGTACTTTTCTTAAGTATTTGCTCGATACTTGAATTGAACATTTCAGTATCAATGCGTGGTTTATAAATTAACAACCCACTGTATCACCCACTGTATATTCGTGTGTATATTGTGTATCAGTATTATATAGCCAAATGTTACTAGATTCTTCATAGGAAAATGCAGTTACGGAATCATCTATCCACAAATATCGATATCAATACTGCTGATTTTAAAAAAAATGCAATGTTCCTACATAGATGTAAATACGCATATGCGTATTCTAAGTTCGCGTATTGTAGACGCGAATAAAACAAACCAAAAGTAAAATCAAGAACTTTGTTTTATAAATTAATCAGTTTTAGTTCAACATCGCTCTGCGATTCCAGACTCATTTCAAAATGCTCTGCAACTTTTTTTGTTTTCTCTTTTTCTCCCTTCTTAGCCGGAAGGACGGTGGGCTTCCAAGACCGCGCAGCCTCTCGGCCTGTGGCGGAACCGCCCACTCGTCGTCACGTCGCTCCGTCCCTCGCTCAATGCGTTCGGGAGGGGGAGGGGGCGGAGGTCGGGCGGCCGATTGTGGAGTGTTTACCTGGCACCTGCCCCAACCGGAAGCCCCTCCGCCGCCGCTGGCTTTTGTCCCTCGGTCGCTGCTTGGCGCGACGTGCTGACCTGCCAGGCCGTCCGCCCGCCAGGTAGAGAGAGAGGAGGGTCGTTTCCCGTTGTTTCAGTGTTTGGACGAGGCCTAGTGGGCGAAATTTGTGGTGCGCCTCTGAAATGTATCATAACGGTGTCGGTTACTCGGCTGACGTGGTCGGTGTTTGTGGAGTGGCGAATTCTGGGAGGAGGAATCCTCTGGAATTGGTGCGCAGCGTAAATATTGTCGTTTGGCAGACGCCTATTAGCCAGTGTTGACATCTCAACAGGACAAGTTTTCTCGAAGTTTTAGGTGATAGAACTCACAAAATAATGATGTCCAATTTACTCGCATATACAGATTATTTCATGAACATATTTTTTTTTTAAAGTAAGCGTTACCCGACAATTCTCCAGTGCTTTCAAATTTGCTACCTCCGGCGTGCTTTCTGCGTCTCTCTATCCGTTAACTGCAATGAATGTTTATGTATTTGCATTTGGCGATTTTTTTAGAGACTATCTCTGTATAATGTAAATACCCTCCCCCCATTCATTAAACATGTGAATAAAGTAAAGCACGGAGTAATTTCAATTTCTTGTTGTACTTACTGGGCCGGTTAAGTTCTAAAAATTAGAAAGAAAACTGTAATCAATCTCGAATATCTTTTGATTCCAGTTTACTCGTAAGTTATTCGAATTATTACGACACCTAATATGTGGCCGGAGTGATACAAGGAGTGCTGCAAACCTCCTTGACGCCGGTGGGGCCGCGGCGGCGCTGCGCGGCCAAGGATTCGCCGGCGCCGTCCCCGGACGGCTCCGCGCCGTCCCCGCGGCCTCCCGCGCCGCCGCCCACGGCCACGCGCCGCCCGAATTCGCCGTGGCGGAGGCCGCCTCCGCTGCCCCGGCCTCTCGGGAGGCCACGCGCCGGGGCTCGTGGGCGGCTGCGGCCGCTGGCGCTGGCGCCTCCGCCTCCTCCACCTCTCCCGACGCTTTACGTCTGCCGCCAACATGACCTGACCACGTCCGTCATCGGCGCTGGCAACCGTTGACTCAATTAACTTACCTTACTCTATGGAAATCTGACATCACAGTAAGAGTAAACTTGCTATAATATTCGCCATTAACATCACTCTCACCACTTTGGAGCCACGTTTCCTTCTCATTCTTTTCGTCTTCCTCCTCCTTCTCCTCCTCTTCCTCCTCCTCCTCCTCCTCCTCCTCTTCCTCTTCCTCCTCCTCCTCCTCCTCCTCCTCCTCCTCCTCCTCCTCCTCCTCCTCCTCTTCCTCTTCCTCTTCCTCCTCCTCCTCCCTCCTCCTGCCCGTTTACTCTCTTCTTCATCCTCCCTCGGCCTTTTTACTCTCTTCCTTGTCCTCCCTTGACCTTTATACTCTTCCTGCCTCTTTGCTCTCTTTCTCGTCCTGCCTCAGCCTCCGTACTCTTCTTCCTCCTCGTCCTCCTGCCTTTTTACTCTCTTCGTCGTCTCCCCCCTGCCTCCTTCCTCTCCTCCTACTCCTCCTGCCTCCTTCCGCATCCTTGTTCTCCTTATCCCCTTTCTCTTTTTTCCTCCTCTACCACCTCTTTTTCTGATGTTCTCAATCTCGCGAACCTTGGCTGCCTTTGTCTCTGTTAGCTCGTCGTTTCCATCACCATTCGCTCGCCGACGCCTTAGGATTGACTATCCCAGTCGTCTCTTGACCGTGTTCTTTTGTTGTGTGCTAATGCGATAAGAAGAGAACTGAAATAAGCTGTTTCAGAAATGTCGCCTCTGTCCGACGAGATTCAGAAAAATGACGTAATAGGATCACTGTGACCCAGATGTGCAGTCCATCGCGACACCATCATCATAGAGGCACAATGTGGAAACGGTAATCCTAATTCGACAAAAGGTATTCAATCGCAAGCATGATTTCATCATTGTTTATAAGATTAAGAAAATGCTCTAATCCCTTTCTAAGGCGGTGCTAAATAAAATAGTACAATTAGCTCTAAGAAACTAACTCCACAATAAGTGTTCCAAATGTACGTACTACGCAAGACTGTGTCCTAGACCTACGTTTTCTCTTACACTAAATTCTTAGTGAATTGTGAAAAACAACAACAACAACAACAACAACAACAAGTTATATTCGTTAGGCTGAATAGGTATTAACTGTTCGCACAAAATTGATTTATAAACAAGGACAACACTGATAAGCGTGAAAAAACGTTCTCTTATTCATCAAGAACGTCCAGGAGTACGCTACCCCTCAATAGAGCTCTAGATATATCTATGTATTGGTTTTTGAAGAATTTTGATATCAGATATTAATGAACAACCAGCATCTCCCGCCTTTCCCATACGCCTCACCCATGTTACTATTATACGCACCAATCCAAACGACTCGCTTATCAGACAATACTACGTAGAAGCCTGTCCATTGTTCGACTTCTTAAAAGCGCTCTTAATGACCGCGCAACCGGTCCCAGGGGACTCGGAACTATCATTCGCCCCCCTTCGTCCGAGGAACAAGCGGACGTCTGTGACGGAGGAGGGGGATAAAAGTGCCTCCTGCGGTCGCCGTCTTATCAGGAGCGTTTTATGGGAAGCGGGTATCGGCCGGCGGGGGCGGCGTGGGTCGCTTCACGGCGCCGCGAGGGTGTAGCGCGCCCTTATCTAATCGCCCCCCTACCGGGAAATTTCATGCGCGACTTCCGCCTCGGCGACGGTGCGTGATGCTGCGCGCGCGGTACGCGGCCGCCTCCGCGGGTGGGAGGAGCGACGAACCACTGACAAGGAACCGTAACAGACTTCTACTTTCTTCTTCTTCCTCCTCCCTTTTCTTTCTTCTCTTTTCATTTTTCTTTTCTTGTCTCCTTTTCCTCCTCTTTTTTCTTTTCTTTTTCTTATTATTTCCTTTTTCTTTTCTTTTTCTTATTATTTCCTTTTTCTTTTCTTTTTCTTCTTTTTTCTTTCTTCTCTTTTTTCTTCTTTTTTCTCTTTTTCTTCTTTGTATTTTTTCTCCTTCTTCTTCTTCTTCTTCAAGCATTAGACTAGAGCTTTGATTCCGTGGTGTCTCGTTGGTCCATCCATCCTCTATTCGGTCTTCCGATAATCCTTTTTCCCCCTTTGCTTGTATTTCAGAATCTCCTTTGATATTCGAGTGTTCTCCATTCTTTCAACACGGGCTCTCTGACTTTTTCTGTATTCGTGAATTTTTCGATATAAATTATAAATTCCTAGGTAGTTTCGAATTTCCTTATTCCAGATTGTCTTTGCGTGAGAGGTCGATGCGACTCTTTAAAATGTGCATCCTAGTTATATTTGTATCCATTGTTCAGATCTCATATCAATACAGCCCACAAGGGACTGCCTATTAAAAACAATTCCTTTGTCTAAAATACTAATGAAAATTCCTAACCAACCTTCCCATTCTCACGTTTCAAAATCTTTACACTTTCACCTAAACAT
This sequence comes from Teleogryllus occipitalis, assembly GCA_011170035.1. Taxonomy (NCBI): domain Eukaryota; kingdom Metazoa; phylum Arthropoda; class Insecta; order Orthoptera; family Gryllidae; genus Teleogryllus; species Teleogryllus occipitalis. Next base: position 364,992 of record BLKR01008971.1, read on the forward strand.
GCGCTCCATCAACCAACCGACACTTAATTTTTGTATCACCCTATACTCCTTACCCTTTCCTAGTCCACAGCTCCTCCGTGGGAAGCGGAAAAACAACATTGAAAATCCACAACGTTAATAAATTCCCAAAGTAGAAAAGATGTCATGGATGCCGGGAAAGTAATTCTAAAGAATCACAGGAGGTATCGTCTGTGGCATAAATAAATAAATAAATAAAATAAAACTGTTGCGGGAAGAACTTTTGAGTTTATCGGCAAAATATTGGCGAGTCGGAATGGTAGTAGTGGTGAGGAGAATAGTATACTGAATGCAAAATAATGTACTGAATAATGCGTTTATTTAGTATGTATACTAATGAGGTGGTGTTCGCATAGTTTAAATAATTGAGATGGATATCGTCTGTTTAATGTTTTAAAATTTCATTTCGTTTAAGTAAGCTGCTTTCGATGGCTTTGTCAACTGCCAATCAGCCTGCGGCATCAGCTGCGTTCAGGTGGTCGAGCTGAATGTCTACCCACTATATCATATTTTCCACTACTGCTGAACGTATTAAAAGTGAACTGGATCGTTTTTTAAATTTATATTTGCTATTTTCTCACATTTTCCAGGTGATACACTTTTTTTTCGAAAGAATGAATCTTTTCAACAAAATATTTTCTGCAATTTTATATTTCTCTGCTCTCTTGTTCATAGTATGTTTTGAAAAGAGTAATAGGCAACTGTTTGAAGTGCTAATTATTAATGCAAAATAATTTTCGTTTAAGTCAATCAGTTGTTTTGCTTTAACTAAATTGCTTCCAGTTTAATTGAAAGCTATGAAATTCTATTGGGACAATGTTTTGAGGACCTCGTTCATTCAATGCGATTGCAACAACAAACTTTTAGCGATTCAAATTCAGTTTTCATTGGTTATAATGTTATCAAGCAGATGGAATTTTCATTGTGAGATTATAAAAGCGCCGAACGCCTCCAGGGACAAAGTGCGTTGTATTCATCAGATATGCTTTATTGCAAATAACAGTACTGAATCAGTGTTGGTGTTCGGAGATTCATGAATATTTCTCTTTGTTTCAGGTGAGTTCGTGCGTGACAATCTCGGAGGAAACAGTGGGTGAGTCCTGCCGAGCCAGAGGTGAATAAACTCTTACAGGGGGCTGCAGGGCTGCTTGGTACTTTCAGCCCTCGACAGCTGTCTCATCATTTCAGTGAACTAGTTAAAATAATCTACAATTGCTGCAATGTGATAATTAAAAGTCGCTTCTATTAGAACATTAGCAATCAGCGAGGGCCTGAGGATAAAGATTGAATTGCTCGATTGTGTCGGCTACGTTAAGAAAAATGTATTGTGTGTAAGAATACATACATTAAAAATATTGTAGCGCAATATTGCCTAGCGAGTAAACCTCTTGCTTGAGTATTGAATCCTGGAAGTAGTGGCGCTGTGTCTCCACATATTCTTAATAGGGCTATCAAGGCGGACATATATAATTAAGACCAGTGGTTTAGGAGGTCGGAAGCATATAAACATCATTCCATGAAGATATGGTAGTATTTATCTTCTGCACTTCAAATGTGTTTTTATAAGCCAGTCGCTGTGAGTGATAATTCATTCAGTGAAGACCGATATTGCTTTTGGAAGAGAACATCTGTCAATATGATAACTATGCTAAAATCAATAAGAATGAAAGACCCGTTGAGATGCAGAAGTGACAATTTTGGTTCTGATTAATGATAACTTGATTAACAAAATCACGTAATTTTACCTGAAGGAGTAGATCGATACGAGATGCAGTTGCAGTGCAGAGTGCAGTTCACCGACCCTCGCTAGTGTTAGTGCGTGACTGGCAGTCTCCAGGAGGCGGACTGCAGCCTCCGTCGGGATCTGGGCTTCTTCGACCCGTGACTCATCCCGGGAATTCTATTTATAAGGCCGCGTCGCGTCGCCTGCACGTGCGGCTCAGCTGACGATTTACTTACGATGCGGCATAGTAGTAGCTGTATGGCATTGTCTGTATAAAAAGAATTATATTTTATTAACAACTTGTAAAACGGTCGTGGAACATATTGGTCTTCGGGTCAGTTGAGTGTAGGTGTATGGGGTGTGCTGATAGATCAGATGTTTCGAAACGTATACAGTAGACTCCGGTTATAGTGAACTTGGTTATAGTGAACCCTCGGTTATAGTGAATTTAAGTCACTGGTCCCGTTTCACTTACATTACAGATAAGCATAAGAACATTCGGTTATAGTGAACCTGAACCTCGGCTATAGTGAACTTAGGAAATAACTTCTGGAAATTAAAAGGGCCTTTGGAGAGTGGAATCGTGTTACAACAGAACAAGAGGCATTGAAAGGTGCCAAGAGTGCATTACCATACATGGAGACAGAGGACCATGCAGAAACAGAATCAAGTATGGAGAGAGCATGAACTCTGGAGAAGGATCTAATGAAAAATATACGAAGCAAACAATTGAAAATAATTGTTTTTATAGGTCAAATAAATATATTGAAATTTTCAGTACGTTCTGTTAAGGTATTTTGCTGTACCTTTATATTAATAAAATCGTGTAAAAGTTTTTATTAATTTATGACATCTTCGGATATAGTGAACCGAAGATACTAGGGGTAAAAGGTAGTCAACTGTATTTTGGTTTTTTAGGACTGTCCTGAAAATGAATTCCCTAATAAGATCCCTATTTAAACAAACTAGCATCATGTATTTAAATATTTGTGCAGAACTTGTATGATTATTCTAGTGAATTTAATCGTGAATGTATAATAATAGGTGTCGTTTACTTGTGGTGGCTGAGTAATACATGATATAAAACGTTCAAATTCAGTAAAATTTTGATTTCTCAAATTAGAAGAGGGGGTGGTCGATACATTAAGTATTTCGACTTCAAGATATCAAGTGTCATATTTATAGAGAAGGCGAAAATAATGGAAAAAAATATGGATATCGAGAAATTTCAGTTTTTGGTGCTCAAAACATAGAGATTCCACTGTAGTAAGAGGAAGATAGATGGAGATAATCACTTTACACTTATCCCACCCCCACATAACCACTTTCGCACTTCACCACCTTTGGAATCCGTTATATGCATTGAACCACGCTCGGAAGCATTGCGTCATCGTTCCGCAACGTGTCTGGCGTTCGCGCGAGGCCCGTTAGCCTCACATGCTGCCGAGTGCCACCAGTGACGTCCGGTGCTGCTTTGCTGTGGGTTTCAAGGTCCCTACGTGAGCTCATTGCGAAAGGAAGGTTGGCGATTATCGAATTAATTGACGTTAATTCGATAAATTAAATTGGCTCACTTTTTTCGGTAGTAGACTGGTGGGTCAGGTTGACGCAAGCCTGTTGGTGGAGAGGGGTTGATGGGCAAGTTCAACTTTTTCGAATCGAGTAATTGCTAATTAAAACGTGTTGATCAGATTATCAGCGTTTTTCGTGCCTTTACTTGTAGTATTCTCAACCGGTTATTTGTTTTCAAATGCATTTTTACCTGTGTTATATATTTAGGAGTAAATATATTGCTTTTTTAATTTGTTATATTTTCTCCAGCTGAAATGTATCTTTAGATGAAATAATTTCCTCGTATAAAAAGTATGACGTTCTAACACTAGAGAGTTTTAAAGCATAATAATAGAACGAAAATAAAGTTAAGAGTTAATAAGCAGTTACTAATTGTTCTTTTATTTTAATACGGTAATTTATCAACAAAATTCGGTTAACATACGTAGTCTGTGGTATCTTTACAGTAGAAGTTAGAATCCTTGCATTCTTCATTTGCCTCGCTCTCGTTCCAGTTAGACAATGGTGAGATATGGGAGGCAGATTGCTGTTTCCGTCCGGTCCAAGGTGGTCGCCAGATGAAATCTCTCCTTTTCCGTTGCTGCTGCCGCGGCGTGGCGCAGCGGTGCTTCCGGCGTAGAAGTTCATATGAGGCCGCGCGGGGCGGAGCCGACCTCCAGCGACGGCGATCTCACAAACACCGCCCACCTTGGCCTTCTAACCCGGCGGCGGGAGGCCGATGGGCCCGCTCTGAGGGATCGTGTGCGGCGACTCGGCGCTTATCGTGGACCCCAAGCCCCTGCTACCCCATCCCCCGCGCTGGCCCGCACTTACCTTCCATCACTGCCAACTCCCCGCCTCCCTCGGGATGTTTAATGACTTTCTGTCTGGGGGTGGCGTTCAGCCTATACCCTCTAGTTCTGACTGTGACACTGCGATTGACCTTCAACTCTGTCGGTCGTTTGCCGATTGTCAAGTAACACTGTACTTCCTTCGACGCATTGTCAAGTTCCGCTACAGTAGTTGTTGATCAGCAGTCACCATGTAATGTTTATCGCCTCCACAAGTGCCCTCTTACGAGTACATGAACAAAATCCTCCAGCAGTGCCCACTATCACGATATGTTCTACCGTGGCTATTATCCTTTCTAACCATTTTTCGAGCTGTCATAATTTGCCCGGGCCTTTTTCATGTGGAATGAATAAATCCTCTGATCCACGAAAGTTTAATTAAGTAAAATCAGAGCTGTAGAACGCTAGAACATATGCCCTTCACACTTCTCAGTAATTGTAAGTACGCCTCCATTTCTGATCACACCCAATTGACCGGCCGCGGGTTATTTCGTGCAATACAAATCGATTTCCAGGTCATTGTTGCTCAATTATTTCCATATTTGATAAAAGGATTTTTAACTTTAGGAAACGTGCATTTTAATCATGAACATTCGCCAGTAGTATTACCAATCACTTAACTCGAAACTATCTTTTCGTTGTTACAGATCCCGATTGTTATCACCTTTCCAAAATTGTTGTCATATTATTAATTGATTGTCAAAACCGATGTTAATGCGATTTCCAAAATTGTTGTCATATGATTAATTGATTGTCAAAACAGATGTCAATGCGATTTCTACTGCTTTCTTTCATTGATACTTCACTTCCTCTTTGTTTGATACTAGTGATCAGTCGACTAACATCTCAGCTGTCGCGATTCCCGTGTACCACTCACCACCTCCACTGGAATCCATTCGGCTATTATCGCAGTGCCAGTCGCCGTGTCCTCCGAATCTCCAGCACTTCGTCCGCCTCCGCCTCTGCCCGTCCCCTGATCTCCGGCGGTACACGCGAAAGCTGTTTGGGTCGGCGCTGGTCACACAAACAACCTGTCCTCCCGCACGCGGGGCACTCTTGATGGGCGGCTGCTCCGATTTCATCTCTGCCCGTTACTGCCGTCGCCACAGGCGTCGCCGCCTCCGCCACCCACAGCACGACCGCCCGCGCTGGCCCCCGCCGGTCCCTCAGTCATCCGCCCTGCCATCCCTCCACTCTAGCTATCCCCTCTACCCTCTCCCCTCCCTCTGCCCTCGCCATCCCCTCAATCATCCGGACTTGCCGCCGCCAGCACCCTCCACCTTTGCCCCTCTCGCAATCATTGCTCCTCCTCATTCGTTGCCCCGTCCTCGTCCGCCTCGTCCCTCCCCCGTAGTCGCTCGCCCTCCCTCGTTCCTCGCCGCCTCCCTCTCGTCCCTCGCCACCCCCGTCATCCCACTGCAACCGCCTCCTTCTTTGACGCCCCTCCCCCGCCACCTGCCTCTGTCCTTGCACTCCCTCCGCCCTCATCGTGTCTTACGTCTTCACAACCCACTGCGCCTTCGCCGCCCCTACGTCCTCGCCGCCCCGTACGCCCTCGTCTCATCATCTCCGTTCTCACCCTCTCCACTACATCCACCTCCGCCATCCTCTTCAACATCGCCGTCTTCTCCCCTGCCGCCGCCCACCTCTCTGAGTCGCCTTCTAACCCCACCCACTCACTCCCCATGCCCTTACCCCTCTCCCTCCATTCACCTTCCCCTGCCCCTCCGCCTTTCGGCTCTCCGCGCCTTCCACCAACTCCACCTCCGCGTGCAAACGCTCTCGCGCCCGCCTTCGCCACCACATCTTTTCGGGCCAGGCCATCAGCGCATGCGGCTCAGACTAGACTGCGCGATAAGTGACTCGACGTGCTCCCAGCCTGGCCATTAGACGCTTCGCCCAAGGCTTCCCGGCGAGACTGCGCTCGAAATGGGCCGGTTCCGGCTGAAAGCGACCTTTACGGTAGAGTGAAATCGACTCTGAATTTTTCTCGCCACCCAATGTGTAATCGTGGCTGATGCGATAATTGTGAAAAAGAGTGGTATTACTTACTGTAGTTTCTGTTTTCATTCTCTTTCAACATCGGCTTTAATTGACTTTCACGTTCTTTGTTGTATGTGTACACTCACTGCATTGTGCAGTCGTGTTGGTAGACTAAAGAACGACGCGTGACGTTCTTATAGATATTCCAGTTCACCTTGAATATATTTCCTTTTGCTTGCCCTTGTCCTACTTCGAATGAATTACAGGCACATCTCCATAGATCGCGAGAGTTTCCACTTTCAATTTCACTCTAATCTTGTTAGTTAATTACCAGAACCAGTTCCTGTTTCCGTCATTCTTATTTAATCATCCTTGGAAGTAGGAAATAACCGTTTCGATGGTGTAAGTTGATAGCACGTCAGTCAACGATTTTATGCAAGAGTACTGAACTAGTGTGATTGGGAACTGTACAGTTCAGTTTGCCTCGAATTGAATGAATACAATTAAATAGATTAACAACTAAATATGTTATCCAGTTTGGAACCAGTTTTGCGTTGTTCATATTGATATTATTATTATTATTATTATTATTATTATTATTATTATTATTATTATTATTAGTCTTGATTCTTAATATTAGCATTATATTATATTTATGATTCTGAGGCTAAGCAATAATTCCAATTCAGTCTTCCTCGCCACTCAACAATTTTTCGAGAATGTCCGTATAGCGATGGTAGACGAAACCATGATAAATAAAAATGACCGATCATATTAAAAGGCTCATTAATTAGCTTCATGAAACTTTAGAAAGCAAACATCAAAGTTTTTTTCGATTACCGTATGTTCAGTTGTTAGACAAAAGCGTTGATGTCCTCGCAGATATTGAAAAAGAAATATCGTTTTCACTCTGAAAACTCTTTGATGGAAGAATTACTCGTAAAAAAGTAGTCTTCCTCGAAATATCGCACTTGTAATTGGAAGTACGCCCGCGCAGTTTCAAATCAATTCTGAAGCTTGTCTATTGGTGTAAAAATACTTTCACTTACACGGGAGAGAGAATTTCCTTTTGTCGTAAAAAACGCTACTCTTCATTCACTTCTTGGAATCCTGGCGAAGCGAGGACCACCGCGTAGCAGCGGGTCGTCGCCCCCCAACGAAAGTCACGGGTGCGCGCACTCCATCGAAGAGGAAGGGGGGGGGGCGACGGTCAAATTGATGAACGCCGAAAATCCCGAAGAAGCCGGACCACACGCGCGTGCGCTCGTCCATCATGAGCACCTGAGCGCCGGATCGCCAGGGCGCTCGGAGAGGCTGGGGTCAAGGCTGCCTAAGCACTGGGCGGCCGCCAGCGCCGCCACCTGCCGCCGCCGCCGCCGCCGCCTTCGGCACATTCCGAGTGTGCGATTTGGGAGTTTATACTTGGGATTCTCTAACGTGGCGGCTGAGGGTAGTATCTCCAAAATGGAATTCGGCACGACTTTTTGAGTCCTGCTCAGTCCTGCCGCTAGAGTCGCTTGATCTGCAGCACTGCACTGCGACATCTTGCGGCAGGATTAAGAAAGACGCAAAACGTCGTGCTGAATTCCATCTTGAAGATACTACCCTCAGCCACCACATCTGGAAAACCACAGTATAACCCATTAACTGCCATGGTCCCCCAATTGGGAATCTCACACCTCTTTCATTATTGCTTGACATTATGTAATATAATTTGCGAATTTTATTTCTTCAGAAGGTGAATACGCCCTAAATGAACATATAAGCAAGTTTTTTTCATTCCTGAACGTCAGATGTCGATTTAGCCGTGATCGCGAAGGCAATGTATACTCCTGGCCAGGGTGTACATATGACTTGCGTCGGTTCGAATCAACTAAATCCGTGCTTAGCTGCTATATCCATGTGGTTAAGTGGAGAAGCCGGTGTAAAGCAAACGGTGGTTGGAAAGAGTACGCGACGAGTATGATCGTTCTTTAATTAGAAAGGTAAGATTTAATAAAATGGAATATTCCAAACAAAAGTTGTAAGTTTGTCAGCCTATAATGGGTCTCTATTTTATAGACAGAAAATTGTTTTCTGAACATCAGTTTTCAGTCTGTAAAATAAAGACCAAATACAAAGTTGTTAAATTTACTGACAAAAAAAAAATTATAAGCTAGTGTTGGAAGCAGTAATGTAGCCGTGAGGCGCGATGAATTTACCCATTCTCGTAAACCTGCAGCAACTTTAGTACCCCCCCTTTTCATTGCGTTCACTTGTTAGGTAAGATTTGGGCGACCCATAAACGTTTTTGGAGGTCGGCGAAGAGTCGCAGTCTTTACGATCCGCAGTTATTCATTAGAAAATAAATGCAAACTCCTAATGAACACCTGGATGACCGATTATTTTCTGCAGGTGCTGTTCGTGAAAAGTTTGAAACCAATAATTCGATAATATTTTAACTGGCTCTTAATTTCGTGAATTTTCACGTGGGCTATGAGCAGACTATCTATGATCTTTATCGTTCCTTTTTACCGTCGCCATTCACTTCGCTTTCTGAAACTCCACTCTTCAGCCGGAACAAAATTACAAGTTTAAATGCTGAGTTAGTATTTCATCGGTTTTGAATGCTCAAATACATAATAGGCCTATTCCACATTAAAACATGTCCAGTTCCATAAATGTGAATTGGCTATTTGAGTCCATTTTCTTGAGCTATCGTTTTGCTATATGAATGAAGAATGGGGATGCAATGCCATCAAATAAAATCTGTAGATCGTTTAACGATGCAAGTAGTCTCTGGGAACAAACGTTCCTTGTTTTCAGATGTTTCCAACAACGCTCCTTGCTGCCGTTACAATTCTACTGGTATGTCTAGTAAAAGAGAGAAACGGATCCCGGAGCTCAAAAATCCAGCGCAATTTCCCCAAATCTCATCGCCCCCCCCCCATCGCAGTTTCCCTCCCCCACTATACAGTTTCCATTTTTTTTTCTCTCTCAAAATGATGCTTATGAAATATAAATATAATAGCTTTTATTTGTAAGGTGTCGTGAACAAGAAATTTCGGTACAGGTTGTGGTTTGTTAACTTTTAAGCTTCAGATTCCTTTCTCAACGGAGAGGTCATTTTCATTCATTGGTAATTGCCTCTGCCTGCCGCCGCGCTGCGTCTTGCCGCATCCACCGGCTGCCGAGGCGCTCGTGCGGCGTCGAGGAGCAAGCGCCTCAGGATGATGAATCGCCAGCCTCGCAGGAGGCTCTGCCCGCGGCGCGCGCCTTCATTTCGCTCCTCCCCTCCGCCCCGCCCACTCCCCCCGCTCCGCCTCGCCACCCGCTCCACTCTCCGACCCGACACGCCGTGACCTGCTCCGTCCCAATCCGTCCCACTCCGCCCCGCTCCGCCTCCTTCCCCGCGCTTCTCCCTGCCCCTCCCCGCTCCTCCCCGCCCCTCCCCGCTCCGCTCCGACCTGCCCCACCGCGCTCCACACCGTCCCGCTCCGCTCTGCCCCGCCTCGCCCCGCTCCGCCCCACCCCGCTCCGCCCCACCCCGCTCCGCTCCCCCCACTCCACTCCGCGTCCCGTTCCGTCTCGCCCCGCCCCGCCTTGCACCTCCATTGTCCGCGTGCCACGAGAGCGCCCCGGCCGGCACACCTGCTGCCAAGCGTTGTGGACTTCGCGCGTTGGCTTTCGTGTTGTGTGTTCGGGCTCCGTCGGAGCGTATCTATGGCCAGTGGGACGCCACTGATGATTGTTGCAATTGATGGTCGAGAGGGTATCCTGATTTGAGTTACGAAGTATAATAAACGTTCGTGAAGTAAGCGAACGGGACAATGAAGGCAAGACGCTCAATAATGAGAAATATTATTACATTGAACATGCTAAGGAAACAAGGGGATAAAATGGGGATACTTTGTGCCAAAATCTTTGCAGGTAGTAAAAAAAATATATAAATTTACAAATATTTGCCTTTAGTCTTTTCATTGGGAAAGAGCTACTTTTTCCATAATCACTTGATAATTTTTTTTATGAATGGAATTGAAGGTTGTACTTCGTGTAAAAATAATTTTCTTAAATATTTTACCTCGGTTCAGACATACACTACATATTAGTTCATGAATCCTTATTTATTCTTTATTCATAGGATACTCTAGACTTCTTAATGCGAGTCATCAATTCCATCGTAACTCTGAAGTTCTATGAATCCTGCAACTTAACTTTCGCACGCTGCAGTAGAACTGATTGCTAATCATAGCGTACTATTGGCTTATGCTAACAGCTTCCCCATTGTTCACCATTCAATAAAACGCCGGCCGCGTCCGGAAAAGGCTCCCGCGGGCGCCGTCGCCCTGCGCCTCCCTGCCGCGTTGCCCGGGCGCTGGCGGGGGCTGAGGCCGGAGGGGTATTTTTAGCGCGGTTAAGGGCAGCGCGCGAGACGGATCGCCGGAGTCGGGAGGTTAATCGCTTGTGCGCTGACGGATGAGCGCCGCCTCCGGCGCAGTGGCTGGGCGCTGCTGGTGTTGCTGCCTCCGTGCGCTGCCGGTGTCGCTGTCGTCGAGTCGGCTACTACTGGGTGTCACGCAGTAGATATCAGAATCATCACTAGGGTGCGGATTTTAATGAAATGTCTTTTTTTTTTTTTTCACTTTAGAACAATGCCGTTTAGTAAAGAAATTAATTTTATGTTGTGATTAAAGGAAATTACCTATTTTCATACTTTTTTCTTCATTTTTTATAGATTTCTGATAAGTCATTTTTTAACTTTTCTGTCATTTTGAATGCATTTTTTTTTATTTCATCAATTTTAATGTCATTTTAAAGGAACTTGCTTCAAATAATATTTACGACATGCAACAAATGAATTCCTGAGTACATACATCAGGTAGCCTAGATTTCGTCGCTCAGAAGTAATGTCAGCCATTGTGAGTATGTGATCTAAGATTCCTGTGACGCCTGTCAGCATCATTGGCGGTTCAGCCGATATCGGGATAACTAAAGACATTTTCTGATAAAGATCAGTTCAAACCAAAAGTTTGAAAGCGGAGTTCACTTGAACGAATAGAAGCAGCCTCGGTTACAACAGTACCATATCTACTAGCTTAAGTTGTTCGTCTGAACTAGTTATGATCACATTTTTTACGTAATTTTTCTTTACTTTTATGGCATTATAAAAACATTTTAAGAGCATTTTATTGATCATTTTTGGCGATGTGTTAGGTCATCAAAATCCGCCCCCCAATCATCACCACCACCACCATAATCACCGTATCCATCACTCCCCATCATAATCGCTGCCCCTGAAATCGCCATAAAAGAACATGTATCATCACCTTCATTATTTTTCCTGCTTTTGCAACATGCATTTCAATTACCTTCTGTACCTGAATCGTTGGGTCTCGAAACAAAAACACCGCAGCGTCACTCTCAGACACAGCCTCTTATAATACCCACGGCCTCATTATTGCATGCCAAACTTCATTTCACCAATATTGGCCTGAGTACTCGCGTACCTAAATGGCCCTACGTTCCTAAAAAACCTCAATCGTAAATTTTCATTTTTGGGACTGGTGTTTCATAATAGTAGAAATGAAGCTTCGACGGGGTGTCATCATTCATGTAAACGAATTCCGTGGCGTGGAGGTGCCTCCGCTGGCGTGATCCCGCAGCCTTTGCGGAAGCCGTATCTGCAAGTTCGTTGCCACCCATCCGGTCTGCTGAGAGTGCGTCGGCGATGTGCGGCGTCGGCACCCGTCCCCCAGCCCCGCCTCCGCGTGCTGCTGCTGCTGCTACAGCCGCTGCGAAGCCTATTATTGGGCGGTGCGTGCGCCGAGTGGCGAATGCCGTTGACCTTTAGCGGTCACCCCTAGGCCCACGCGGTGATGGATGAGCGGCCACGCGCTCTTGATCGTTCGCTCGTTCGGTGTCTCGTTCGCCCTTTCGCCGGACCCCCGCCCCGGCGCGTAGGACCGCCCCGCTTGCCTTCATTTCGCCTCCCTGCGCGCCGCACACATTCTGGTCTCCTACCCTCGTCCTCTCTATCGCCCCCGCTCGCGCCCCCGCTCGCGCCCCGCTCGCGCCCCCGCTCGCGCCCCGCTCGCGCCCCGCTCGCGCCCCCGCTCGCGCCCCCGCTCGCGCCCCGCTCGCGCCCCCGCTCGCGCCCCGCTCGCGCCCCCGCTCGCGCCCCCGCTCGCGCCCCCGCTCGCGCCCCCGCTCGCGCCCCCGCTCGCTCCGCCCCCCGCTCGCCCCCGTCTCCCCTACCGTCATCCTTGCTCCACCGTCTTTCTCGTCTTCGTGGTTCTCTTGCCCCCTACACTTTTCGATCGCCCCACTCGTACCTGGCGCGTCACCATGCCGCCCACGGTGGCAGGCATGCACCCCCCCTCTGCGCTGTGTCTTCCCCGCGCAGCCCCACCTGCCAGTCTACTCCTGGCTGAAGCGCTTCACTATGCGTGTTCGGCCGCATCTCATTTGCTTTTAATGCTCTGCGGATTCGCAACGCTACTCTGCATACGCATACCTCACATCTGACTGTCACGTCCTTCGCTATCGTCTATGCTGTTACTTTACTTCCTTTCTCGTGTTAGTGTTGCTTGATCTTACCTCATTACACTTTGCTTCTCCTTTGAATGTGGAATTGGCTTCAGTTCCCATAATTCATTAGTTAAATATTTTCATGATGATCATTTTTTTATGTTACGATTCACATAACGAGTAAAATAAGTATTTCTTAATGCCGAAAGCTCTTTTCAGCCAGAAAATTGAGCCGAAATTGTCATAATTGTGGGAGAAACCAGCCATGAATCAAATGTATTTCTATAGTACTAAAGCCTGTTTTTCATAGCTGACTTACGTATGTAATTCAGACTGCACGAAAATCCTTACCTTGAAGAAATAAGAATCTTCATGTATTTGAGGAAATCCGTATCGTTCACCGTACCTCATATCTCATTTTTTAACTTATGAGACAGGTGTACAAATATTTGTTGAAGTTGAATTTATCTCGCAGCTAACACAAGTAACCGGAAGGTGAACAAGAGTTGTGTCCGAGATATCGGAAAGAAAACATGTCCTTGAGTGAAAGGCGCATAGCGGAAACAGTATTACATTTGCGATATGACAACACTGAGAAGACGACTACAGCTATTTCCTCTAGGAAAAGCCAGAGCCTCTCTCAGAAAACTAAAATGGTAAAAAATTATTTAATAAAATTATCGCCATTGCCAGTACCAAACAGACCATGATAAAGCAGCAACGTGTTCTGATTGGAAATACACCGATAGAAATGTGCTCTAATTGGAAGTGAATTGATTTGTGTATGAGAGAAAAGAGAGAATCCAACTGTATGATGAACAGATTTTGTGTTGTAAAATAAAATTAATTGAATAACAATTACTTTTTTCTTTTATACTGTATTCCGCTTCTAATCATTATTATATTGTCATTCATTCTAATTCATGCTTCGTGGCATTCACATTACCCAAATGTATTTCTCCATCGATACAACCTCTTGAAGAACTTCGTTCAAATACAAATCTATGGCAAGTCATAATCGTCTATTTTTGACTGTCACAGCATCATTTCGCCTCATTATGCTCTGCCATTATTAGGTACCATGACGGCATAGATTTTTCCCCAGTCGAGCCATCCACATATTCTGGACGAAACGTAACGGCGCCGCAGTCAAACCTGAAATGCGTCGTCGTTGTCCTCGGTGTCGCAGCTAAGTGACGTTTAATTAATGATGGGGAAGGGGCCGTCCATCACACGCAACTTCGGGGTTGGGACGTCGGGGCGGCGACGGAGCGAGGGCGGCAAGCCGACAGCGGCGCCGGCCACGTGATGGCGTCGGCGCCGGCGCCGGCACGGCGACAGGGGCAGCAAAACACAAACGCTGCGACGGGTCAGGGGCAAACGGCGGGCCCGGTGACACGGTCGCGATGGGGGAACAGATGGTCTCGATTAAAGAGCGTTTCCTGTTAGTTTGCATTGCAACTGTTCGTTGCTAATTGAATCTACCGTTGTCATCATTAACATGTTCTTTCTCATTTGTATAGAGAAAGGTATTTTTGGAGAAAAATTTCGACGTCGAAATTTTGACAGAAACATACGTTTTTGAAAGGCGGGAGGGGGCGGGATTTCTGATACCGAAAATGTCTTTTTTAAAATACTTTTCCTTAACCATAGTAATAAATTCAAGCGTCTCAATAAAATTCTCAAGGTTTTCCTACTCCTGACTCTCCCATGTCTCTTCTTTTCTGCACCCCATTAGCAATCGTCCCACACTCACGGAGCGTCTGCTCGTCGGGAGTTCATGTAGCCTCTGTGATGAGGGAGGAGACAGCAGAGCGGGGAAGCGACCACCTTAATAGAGTTCACCGTAAAACTCGTGCACGATCAAGCTAGGTTTCACGAATATGTGACGCATAGGTTCTAAAATCTTTCACGATCCGTTTGTGAACAATGAAACAAGTGACAGCGACGACGTTTCAACCGACGTGACCGACACATGTCAGTCCTGGGTTGAGCAGGACCTCATTAATGTTTTCATAGGTCCGAAGTATGCCCGAACTGAAGATTCCCCCTAATAATATTCAAATATTGAACTTTTGTATTTAAAATTGATATGAAAATCCAATTCCTTAATTGCGATTTTAAAATGTATCATTAAAATATTTTAAATAATTATAAAATAAAATAGTTAAAAATTATTTGGAACCCCTAATCATCTGGGGGGGTAGGCACATGCTTAATGTAATGCATTAATCCACTCCATGAGCTTGAACGTGTATGGGACCCTTAATGGTTATGGGATGTTAACGAAATGTAATTTTTTTTCTTTTCGTTTTAGAACAATGCCCTTTAGTTTAGAAATTCATTTTATGTTATGAAAAATGGAAATGACTCATTGTTATAGGTAATTATTTTGCATTTTTTGTCGATTTCGACTAATAAGTCATTTTCTACCTTTCCCGTCTTTTTAATGCATTTTGTGCTGAGTTCATCGATTTTAATGTCATTTTTATTGGTACTTGCTTCAAATAATATTTTCGAGATCCAACAAATGTTCTTCACAGAATTACTCAGTAGCCTATTCGATTTGTTTGCTCAGAAATTGTTTTGACAGCCTTTGTATGTAATTCTTGTGACGTATATTTGCGCCATTACCGGGTCGGCCGATTTCGGGATACATAAAGACAGAGACTTACCGGTAAAGAACAATCCAAGCTAAAAGTTTACAAGCTGAGTTCACTCGAAAGAATGGAAGAAGCCTCCATTTCATCAGTAACGTATCCAACAGCTTGAGTTGTTCATCGGAACTGTTTCTGATCAATTTTTTACGTCATTTTTCTTTATTTTTAGGGCATTTTTAAAGCATTTTATTGATCATTTTTGGCGATGTTTTAAGTGACCAAATTCCGCCCCCTAGTTATATGTAACGTGTGGGAGAGCGAGGGCAGGAGCGAGTCACGCGCTCGTATTGTGCTGCATTTAGCCCCCGCCCGCTTTCAAGACCGGGCGCCAGGGCGGCGCGACGGCGCGCGCTCCGGGACGACGACGCACATCTCCATAACTATGCGGCGGAATTAATGCGTGTCCTCTCGCTAATGAATCCGATTAGCATAGCTGCGACGCACCCACGCACGCACGCTCGCTCGCTCGCTCGCTTGCGCGTGCCAACGTCGAATACATTTGTTCGTCTCGCGGACGTGTCGCATGCGACAGCGAATCGCTCGCCGGGCGAGAGCGGAGCGCCTGGGAGTGGGGTGGGGCGTGGTGACGTTTGCGACATGTCTCGTGCATAACTGGTGTGTGCGATTTGTGTGTTCGTTTGCGGCGCCAGGAGAACGTGATTGCCTAATATTCTGATTGTTAGTGAACTGCGCGGAGGCCTACACGTTGCGACGTGTGAACAGAACAGAATTGAGATGAAACCAGTTTTACCTTTGTTATCTAAACCGTGCAGTAACGCAGTTTGCCTGTGCGATTGTTGTATTCCCATACAAAAAAATAACGTGATTTGTGCAACACCGGTTAGTGAACTAGGTTCAATTTACGTTGATTTTAAAATTTAATGGCAAAAGTTTTAAAATAATTATAAAATAAACGGGGATAAGCATGTGCTTAGTGCTATACATTAATCCGCTCCTGGGCTTTGAGCGCGTATGGATCCCTTAATGGTTGTAGGTAACGTGTGGGAGATGGCAGCGCCACCAGCGAGGGAGAGAGTGTGTCACGTGCGCGTGTTCTGTTGCATTTAGCCCCCGACGCGTCCGCCCGCTTTCAAGACCGTTCTATAGGGCATGCTAATGAATCCTGTGTGCGATTTGTACGTGGGTTGCGGTGCCTAGAGAGCCTGATTGTCCAATATGCTGATTATTAGTGAACTACTCGGAGGCCTACTCGCTGCGGCGTGTGACGACAACCTGCGCGTGAACAGAACAGAACTGAGGTAAAACCAGGTTTTTCTTTATCTAAATAGTGCGGTAATGCATAGTTTGTTTGAGTGATTGTTGTATTCGCATACGGAAAAAGGTAATTTGTTAAACACTGGTTAGTGAACAACGTTGAACGATCTACATGCCGCAGCGACGATCATTTATTTGCTCATGACATACTCTAGTTGACATGGTGGCACGGAATCGGATTTCCAAGTTGTACGTCACGTTCGCAACAAGTCTCTTGCATGACGTATGTGAATTGTAGATTGGCCTGCGATGCGAAGAGAACTTCGTTGTGTGACCTGGTGAACTATGTAGATTATCCTTCACGAAAATGGGCTAATGTACCCACGTATGTGCCAACACCGTGGGTTTGTACGCATAGAATGTACTTCAGTTTCTTAGCCTTAGATCACTGGAACATTTCTTCGTCCGCGAAAATGTGTGTTCCATACTGAGCTAAAGTTTTTATTCCACGTTGCTATGTTTCCTTCGAAAGAGAAAAAGAGCACCAAAATGTTCATTTAATATTCGCTAAGTCCCCTTTAAATTTGTTGACATTTGGAAGTTGATGGATGGCCGCACAAACCAGAGTCTCCTCAAGGAGAACTCATACTTCACGTTGAAAAGATGACGTGATTAATCACGACTAATAGGGGATGAAATGACACGTGACACTGATCGAGGAAATGTTAGAGAGTACACCCCAGTTTTCTAAGTTGTTAACGCCGTAGAATAAAAAGGGGATGTCGTTTGAAAGGAATGTTCGTCATAATCGTTCATGATCTTTCACGACCTGCCATCAACAGCCTTTCCCTCGAATTTGAAATATCACGGGTGCAAATCGCATGGATAATTAATGTAACGAATCAGATTAATTCAGCGAACCTCTTGCGACAGGCTTCTTTGCGTTTCAGATTATTTCCCGAGTGAATCATGCGTTGAATCAGCAAACAAAAGAAGGAATTGTAACTACGTTGCGGATAGGATCCAGTACGACAAACTGTTCACCAATGATCTTCGTAATTTACCTCTCAAAATGATGCTCATTGACGTATTTCTTTAAGTCTTAGGTACATTTTGGTGCTGAATCTGCTCTAAATGGCTATGCTTCAATGTAATTCGGTCATAATATATCGACTGGGCAGGCTTCGCAATCAATAATTATGTCGTCCCGGGACGTGCAACAGTTCACCATGAACTAAATGGCCATGCATTCTATTTTGAGGTTTATAATCGGGAAAGTAATGAAAACTGCAAATAACAAACGCATACTAGAGTTTTAATAATAAATAACATACATTCCATTATTCACAAAATCCAGAGGAACTTCTCTGAAATTTGACTTGTTTATTTCTGTAGTTGTAAATATTTTATCTCTTTGTGTTACGTCAACTTCAGTCTTGTTGGTTTTATACATATACTCTTAATTTATAGCCTTAATATTTGCAAACAAGGTCGTATATAATAAAAAAATGTGAAAAGTATAATCGTCTAGGTAAGAATGTATTCACGTATAACTATAAGGTATACGAACCTGTATACCCTATACGGTATTAATCAACTTTTTCGTATTGCACATCTGAGTTTCAATATATTGAATTATTGTATTTGATAACATTTTATTTATAACATTTCATAATAATTTATTTCGTTTGCATAAATAACATTTTTATTTCGTATACAGAAACATTCAGAATACAATTGCATCTATAAATGGACCTAATTGCATATGGAATCACGTTGCATTTAACAGCGCGGTGTGCAGCGCAGAAATAGCACGAGGTGACCCTTGACCCCTGGGAGTGCACCCCCGCAGTATCGCCGCTGGCGGGTTTGGGTCGTGTTCGGCGAGGAGGCCAAAGGTCGTCCTCGTTGCCTGCGTTTCGCCCAGTTATTTAAACGCCACGCGCTTTGTGCGACTCTAATTAGTTCGTCCGAATAGCCTCTTCAAAAATGCGGATTAATTGAATGCCCCGTCCCCGTCGGCGGCAATTGTCCGCCCGTAATGATGTGGCTGTTTGATACGCCGAGGATTTGAGGGAAGAAGGGGAGGGGGAAGCGTGAATTCATTTCGAAAGGTCAGGGGGTGTAGAGGGCCGATTTTTCGGGTGTGGACAAAGAGACTCCTTTCAGCGTTTGTTTGGGATTCCGTCTCCGGGCGATGCTTTTTTCAAACGGTAGCTTCTTTTTTTTCGAGAATATAATTTGATTTTGGTGGCGATATTTCGTAGTTTAAATGTCATTTGACTGACTGCTTTTTTTTTTTTTTTTTTTTTTTTTTTTTTTTTTTTTTTTTTTTTTTTTTTTTTTTTTTAACATCTTTTTCCATAGACAGTCTGCCTAAAATAGTTCACGTTTCGCCTTTCAGCTTTCTTTCGTCAATGCCCTCCCGCTTGTACAGTTTCCTTCCTTGATTTACTAACAAATGTCGCAGTGCCTCATTCAGTTAGATATGCTTCTGCGAAGAATTATTAGATCATTGTCTCTCTTGAAATGTTCTTTTATGCTCTAGTTAAGTGTATTAAGGAACCCGTATTAGTTCTTGGTTTTAATGAGTTATTCTCGAGAACTTTCTTTCCTGTGTCGATCTTCCTATCGAATGAACGTGAGTCTTTTGGTGAACTTCGATTGAGTGATTTATTTTGTATTTCCTGGTGCGTCAACGACTATGAGCATTAGTCCCATTAGTGTTGTATGTGTTATTATCATGGGAGGTGGCGGTGTTCTTCCCCCGCTAGATGGCGAAATCCGGCGCCGACCTACCGTCGACTTCCGGGGAATTTCCCCCTTCATGTATCTCACCCAGTGAGGCACCGCACCAGCCGGGACAAGCTCTAAGCTCACGACTGGTCTCCAGACACGTGTGGTAGTGTAGTACATGTAAGAGTGTGTATAAGGAGGGAAGATAGGACAAGGAAGAGGAAAGAAATATCGCGCGCGATCCATGACCCGTTTGTTAGGACACTACTCAGACATTTGTCTGGTATTGTTTGGAGAAATCACGCAAAACGACCGATAAGACCAGTCGGTCACTAGATTTCACCTCCAGACAGCGGCTGAATTCGACGTTGCTTTGTAGCTAGTGTCGCAAATCTTGCCATCCTCGGGACTCGAGCCCTACGGCTCCCGGTCAGAGGCACTGCAGTGACATCTGTAGATTCCCTGAGCCAACAGCCAGTGGTGAACTTCGGATACACAAACATCTTGCGGAATGTTTAGAAGGAAATTAACCTCCAGTAAACAAATTAGGATTCATTGGATAAACCAAACATTACAAAGAAACGATGATTTTAGTCAAATTAAAATATATATTTGCAGACGTTTCGACCTACATTGTGAGGTCTTCTTCAGTGTCTGGGAGGTTAATTATCAACCAATCAGTTACAGTAATATATTACGTAATATATTACACGAATATTAATAGTCATCAAATATAAACAGTGAGATAGACGATTAACCTGTAAATTTATTCTTTAGTCATTAGGGCCTTTAGTGGTTCATTTTACCGAAGTTTACACCACCTACGTACACATTGGCTTGACTAGTCCGCAACGATTAACATGTTCCGAAACCTAATGCCATTAGAAGTAATTGCAAGAGTACCTTCCACGATGAATCAATGCAAGTTCTCAACGTCCTTTACACGCAATGTTAACGATTATAAGTTCCTGGTCTTTATTATTTTTTATATCAAGATGCAAACATAACCTCGCAATTTTACAGGTAGCACGTCTGTCTTACTGTTTATATTTTATGACTATTAATATCCGTGTAATTCATTATATAATATATTATTTTAAGTGATTGGTTGATAATTGACCTTTCAGACACCAAAGAGGACCTCACAATAGAGGTCAAAACGTCTGCAAACATATATTTTAATTTGATTGGAATCATCGTTTCTTTGTAATCTCCAGTGAACAGTTTGAAGCGCCTCCCCTCCGGTGGAGGTGGATGCCAGGCGAGCGCCCTCAGTGCGGGCGCACGACGCCTGCAGACCAGGGAGGTTCTCGCGCGGGCGGAGCGGCTCCAACCGGAAGGACCCGCGCCTGCGCACACCACCTCATCTTTTTGTTCGCCCGCATCCGGCTGAGGTGAACGCGTTTCAACCTGCGGGCGGAATCAGGTTGGCGCGGTACGAAACGGGAAATTGACGGGGTTGGTGCGGTATGAAATAAAACGGTAGTGAATGGGACAGCGCAACGCTGAAGGAACGAGAAACGAAATAGAACAGGAGGGCGTTGGAACGAAACAGGTGAAATGGCGCAGCTTTAGGCGGCGGCGATGGTGTAACGGTTAGCGTATCGGACTGTTATACCCAAGTTTGCGGGTTCAAACCCGATCGAAGCCGTGGATTTTTAAGGGCGAAAAAATCCTTCAGCTGCGCGCCTCCTTCGAGGGGAAGTAAAAGCCGGCGCTGTCCATGCCAAGTAGATTTACTGCATGTAAAAGATCCTCAAGCCTAAATGACGCCTCTGAGGGCTACAGAAATTCAAACTGTCTGTTTCGTCGCCCAAGTAATACCTTCTTTTTCTCCCATGGTTGGTGAAAGGAGCGTAGCGAAATTTGCGTGGTCAGACAGGAGAGCAGAGCCTCATAGCCCCTGAGTCTCGCCACGTAAAATAAGGCAAATTCAATTCAATTCAATTCGAATTCAGCTTCTCGTGGCGACGGCAGGAGAGAGGTTTGCAGAGGTTGCGGAAGATCATTCACCGTCGCGCTTGCCAGAACCGCACCGCAGTTCCGTTTCTTGGTCCCTTCGTCCCTTGGTTACAGGCTTGGCGTCCACCTTCGCATTTCTCAGTCAGTCTTCACGGTGTCTTCGTTCCACTGCCTTTTGATTCTCCCACTGCTTCCTGTCTTTACTCGCAACGCGTCTTTCTATATCCACGATGAAGCTTTCTCGTAGCTCCGCCACTGCCTTGCTCTCAAAAATCGCGCGTCACTTGGTTCTCATCCTCCCCGTCGCTTCCATCCCGCGCTTCCAAGCCAATATACCCGCCCACGCCACCATCCTCTCATCTCGGCCACTGTGTGGCCAATAAACTTCAATTAAAACATTACGTCCGTTGGCACTTGGGTCTGCTGTGACTGTCAACCAAAATTTCCGCGGGAGGTTGTATGTCAGAAAAATTACGTCACTGTGGTGACATTCAAGATCTCGATTGGATGATTGTGTCGGCTGACAGAAAAAATCGA
Source organism: Teleogryllus occipitalis (assembly GCA_011170035.1). Taxonomy (NCBI): domain Eukaryota; kingdom Metazoa; phylum Arthropoda; class Insecta; order Orthoptera; family Gryllidae; genus Teleogryllus; species Teleogryllus occipitalis. The sequence goes on from BLKR01008971.1 coordinate 386,735, forward strand.
CAGTTTAATGTTTGTCAAATATACCTCCTCATTCCTACAATCTCTTCCCGCGCATATATTTTTTCTCATCTTTGTCCCCACATGCGCTTTACACTTACCTGCATACCGTACATGTCGGGAAACCATGGCTTGTCCGCTGGAAGATACCTGGGGAGGAAACCGGACATCGGCGATGTATGCCTGCGCGGATCTCATGATCCAGCGGGGGACACCGCCATCTCTGGAATGCGGTATGCAGTCCCAGCAACCCTCACGGAACTAGCGACCATAACGGGCGCGGGCACGCTCCAGAGCATCCTCACTCACCTTCTGCGTCGATCTCCCTCTCGTCCCTTGTCTCTTTGCCCCACCCTCACATCGCTCCCCCACCGCCTACGGCGCACAATCCAGCCGCTTGTGGGCGGCGCCGCTCATGTCAGGAGACACTGCTCGCGCGACCCGGTCGCAGGCGCACTCCACTCGCTTGCCTTGTCGACGGCGGCGTCCGCTACAACAGGTGCACCAGGCGGCGCAGCGGGCGGGGCGGGGCGCTTGGTGGCAAGGGGCGGGTGGACGGGCATGCAGGCGGGCGAGGCAGCCCCAGAGGCCACGTGCCGCTGCCGGCGCTATTCCGGCGCACAGACGCGCCCCTCCGCCGCTCGCCCCCGCTGCTCGGCATGAGTGCCTCCGCCTGCGGAAGTGTGGCCAGCAAGTCTTATGAAGAAGTTCGCTCCGTGGGGCGGTGTGATTTCCATATTGAGCACCGCGCGAAAATCTGGTCATCGAGTTGGGCGAAATGAAGATTGAAACTTCCAATGGTAACTGCAAACTCGTCCTCGAGAACGTATGAGGATCTTTCGATAAAAAGGACGTTGGATGAACTTGTGAGAGGAAAAGTTGGGTAATATTCCTGGTATGGTTATAACCGTTTCGTTAAAATTTTTGAGGAAAAATTTCTGAATATGGCTACCACATGCAGCTCTCTCCAATATAAGGTTTTGTGAGAGCAAACGTATAAGTACTTCGTAATGCATTGTCGCCGCTTTACATTTTTGAATTACAGCGTCTAGAATCTTAGCCCTTCAGCTTCTGGGCTGTAGAGCCCCCTTTTTTGTTTTTACATATTACATTTTTTACTAATTGCAAAAAATGTTTTTCTTGCATTTCAGTAGCGCCATGTGATTATTCTTGTTGGATGATTTTCAAATGCATTCTTGTTGAATAATTTTCCAAAATGTTGGTAATTACACTTAATATTCGCTCACGTTAATTTGTATTGAACAGTCTTAGAACAAATGAGAAGGATTAAACACGCACTTCCTGAATGATCACTGAGAAGTGACACGCAAGGAAACTTTCGCCGCAGACTAAGATTGTGCGGTAGTGGTACGTCGCCTTCTTTGGCGCACATGCCGCAAGGCACAGATCTTTCGAAAGTCATTGCGAAGTAAGGAGGACATAACTTGCAAGAAAACCATAAAGTAAGCACACAGAACAATAACAACAACGAGAATTTAAAACTCAAAATGAGCAAAAAAATCGCAATGTCACTGAAAGAAGACTCCTTGCACCAATGGGATTACTTTTATCTGCATCGCCTTATCATTTTTGTCTTATAATTGATTCCCGATTATTTCGTGTTTCCAGGGCACATCAGTTACAATGGTGCATTGCATTGGTGCGGTAGCATTGTGCTTATCACACAGGAGATGGCGGTGTTCTTCCCCGTTAGTTGATGAGATCTGGCGCTGACTGACGTTGGTTAGTGGGGTTTTCTAACTGGGTATCTCACCGGCAGGGCGCCGCCCCAGACAGGCGAGGAGTTGGCCATCTGACTGGTCTTCCGACATGTGTGTTCGTATTGTGGTATATTTATACATTTTTCTTCACATTTCAATGCCAGCAGACAGCACGCCAAAATTGCTGAGGAGTGATACGAAGCTCTTACTGCAGCAGTGTTCCGCGTCGGTTTATACGCGGGCCGGCGCCAGCCCCTTCCGCTTCATTGTTCCGGCGGCGCGGCTGGGCGTTTGTGTCTGCTGACTTCCGGCGCGGCGTCGCGTGTTGTGTCGCCGGCTCTTAGAGGGCGCGTCTCCTCCCAGCGCCGGGCGTCGCGTTCCCCGCCTCCAGCTGGGTATTCTCACTGTTTAGAGCCGGTTCTCCCAACCCTTTTTATTCTTCGGCATCTGGTTTAGTTGGATTACGACGTTCTTTTTACATCCCATTTCCTGTGTTTAAAGGTCTTTCCTTAATCCGTCTTGAGTTGTATTTGTATGGAAGAAGCTCTGTGCCAGAAAGGTTTCGTTCGAAATCAGATTAGATCACCATCAGTCGTGAATTGTATGTATTGCGTCGGTCGGATCGAACGTACATAAAGTTTGGGCATGTCTGTAGTCTTGTTTGTTGTTTCCATAGAATGTTTGACTTTTATTCTCTGGTTCTTCTAGATGGTGATGCGGCGAATTATCTGGCGCCATATTGGGAATCATACACTAGCAATTCTGACTCGCGTGTTGTAGATGTAAAATGTAGTCATGACTTTGCTATTCAGTTCTATGTCAATCAACGTTGCCAAGTCGTAAGTTCAAAAGGAACAGATGCTGAGTATGAGATCTTCAGTTGGGTTGTTTGTGTTTGGAACATGAGAGGTTCTGGAGGGCCTCTGAAAACCGCGCCCACTCGGCACTCGCTAGCAATTTAGCACATAACTGGCTCAATAGCGTGCCTTTCATTCCCTTTCGGCAGTTCCGCCGCCGCCAAGCGGACGTGCGTTCACCACACACAAGGAGGCAAAGCTTCAGGACAGTTCATGCATTGCTTTCGGATTCAGCAAAAGGACGAGTGTACGGTTATTCTCTGACGCATGCTTTATGAAATATGAACACAATACCAGAACCAGTCAGGGAGTATTTTCCTGATGCGAGTGTAGGCTAGAGAGAAAGTACGTAGAAACACTTACCCAATGTGTCATTGAAGGAAGAGCTAATGGAAGGAGCATTTATTTATTGGTTCTGGACAGTCGTAGTAAATTGAGAACCGCTGATAAACAGGAATTTCCATTGCAGTAGCTCTCCAATTAAGGGGGGTAGGTGTGGATGTGATTTGATCAGGAGCTTCCTCATATCTCGAAGAACACAAACACCACTAACAGGCGCGAGTAATTCACATGAACACATAACACCCAGAAACAGTGGATTGTCTCTTCCAGCAGGATATTGCTAACAACGGTTTATGTGGAGACTTCATTGTGTCGTTCAGAAGTAACATCTTTCGACCAGGGCGGCAAAACACCAGAGCCTCCATACCCGATATTTCCATGAAGGAGACACCAAGCGTGGTTGCGCTTCCATGACCGGTGGCCAGGGCGTAAGCAATGGCGGCGAATAACAAACAGTTCAAATTATAACAGGCGCGTAATGTAATATCCACACATTCCCCTCTTCCTGCTCTGCCTCTCCTCCTTGCTCATCCCCAGGGCGCTGCACTTTCCCCGCCGCGCGCGCGATGGCTGATGTTCGGAGGAGGCGCGTAACAGCGCGAGCCATTGAGCGGGCCGCCGAGCACTCCCAATTAATGAGGCATTGGCCTGCCGGGGGGGGTCGCCGCACCGAAGGGTTATCGCGTTTCCAGCTGGTTTGCCCTCTCCGCCTCTCGCCGCACTCCCCGAGCTGGGACCCGCGTCGCGCCGCGCTGGCTGCTGGGCGCAGACGGCGGACAGGGGGTCCACGGATACGACATCGATGACGATGTTTTCGAGACGTCGATGTTTTTATCAAATCATCGATGTATGTAACTTTCTTGTTTTCGCCCCTTCCCCGCCACGTCACGACCCGCGTCGCGCCGCGCTGGCTGCTGGGCGCAGACGGCGGACAGGGGGTCCACGGATACGACATCGATGACGATGTTTTCGAGACGTCGATGTTTTTATCAAATCATCGATGTATGTAACTTTCTTGTTTTCGCCCCTTCCCCGCCACGTCACGACCCGCGTCGCGCCGCGCTGGCTGCTGGGCGCAGACGGCGGACAGGGGGTCCACGGATACGACATCGATGACGATGTTTTCGAGACGTCGATGTTTTTATCAAATCATCGATGTATGTAACTTTCTTGTTTTCGCCCCTTCCCCGCCACGTCACGACCCGCGTCGCGCCGCGCTGGCTGCTGGGCGCAGACAGCGGACAGTAGGTCCACGGATGCGACATCGATGACGATATTTTCGTAACCTTGAGGTTTTTATCAAATCATCGATGTATTTAAATTTCTTACGTTTTCGCCTCCTACCGCGTTGCGCCGCGCTGACTGCTGGGCGCAGACGGCGGACAGTTGGTCCAAGGATTCGACATCGATGACGATGTTTTCGAAACGTAGAGGTTTTTATAAAATCATTGATCTATTTAACATCGATTTTTTTCAAGTCGATGTGTTTTTTTTTAACATCGCTTTCTTGTGTTCAGTGATTTTACGTGGTTGACATTTCCTATTTGAGTGAAAAAAGAACCATCAATATACGCCTTGCAATACTTTTGAGATATACGTAAATTGGACATTCCTTAGACCAAACAGAGCAAGGGTGAAAAATAATTAAAATCGAGGTTTCGTCCATAAATGCAGACTATATTACTTTTTGAAATATCGAATTAGATAATAAAACATTATATAATCGTCCTGATCAATTTTTGTTTTTATTTTATCAGTTAAATCTCAAAATTGAATAAACTCGTTCACCTTCAAATTACCTCCTCCGTGAATATTAATGGTCACTAAAAATTATGGTTAATGTTTTATCAACATCGATGGTTTGGGGGCAATGTTTGTATTAACGTAGATGTTTTCGGGTTTAGAAACATCACTATTTTGTTGCATCACTTGTCCAAATGGAACCAAATGCACAGGGCATCGTTTTGTGGTTTCCTTGAGTTACGTCAACGCTGTACTAGACCCGATAGGGCTCCGTTGCCCTCACATCGTTGAGGAGAGTGACTAAACCAGAAAATTGCATTATTATATCATTTTTAACTACCAGCTTTATCGTGTAAAATATTCCTGATCTAAATTTGTTGTTGTTGTTTTTTTCCCAAATGGATTCAAGCAACGAGTTCTTTTCACAGATTTTTTTTCCTTCCATCCTGGAGTATTTCGAGCCAACTGTTGGAAGTACTTACTGTAGGCCGGGCGGGGGGGGGGGCGGAGGAGAGAGACGAGCGTGGGGAGGGATTGGGTGACACCGCCTGTTCCCTCGCAGTTTGGCTTCGGTTCCGATTTGACGTTCGCGAGGACAGGGTGGGACGGGTTGCGATCGAAGGCAGGAAACAAACTAGCCCCCAGACTAGAACGTTACGAATTGATAAGTAGTACGGAGAGCGTAGTTGGGGATAGGAGAACTCTCACTCCCCAACTACCAGTATTACTTTCAATACTGACAACAAATGCTACAATAGATATAAGTGGAAAACGAACACATATGCGAGGGAAAATTGTAGTAGTTTTGTAATATAAAAGAGATCAATGCAGACTTGCAATTTATGATACACGTTCCATTTTTTGTCTTTATTTCCAAACTTCGCCATTTTTATCTGCTCATCAATAATGACCTAGTTTCCGGTGATGGGATGCTGAAATATCGAGAGAAAAGAAAAAAAGGTCGGACGGGGATTAATAAAATTCACATGCATCAAAGTTAATCATCATATCAGAACGGTCTTTGTGTTCTAAAAATGTGAAAATTCAGTGATTATCATTAAAATACGCCTTCAGTGTGTGAGTACGAAACTTTTGGGAATTTACATTTTGCTTAACATCGTGAAATAACATTGTAACATCGTAAAATTCAATAACTTCACTAACATATTTCTATAAATTTTACTGTTATAATATTTTTTAATGTTCCGGTCCGAAAATAGTTATTCTGTGAATTATCAAGTGCTCGTAATATCTTAGGAGGTCACGAAGGTCACTCCGCCGGATGTGAACCCCGGCAGCTTTCCGAGAGCTCCCGAAATACTTGCTGTATGAAAGGGCAGCGCGACAAAGGCGTTTCTTGCGCAGACGGAAATACCTTGCGCTGCTCCGTATTTCATCAAGAGTAAGAATCTAGTGCGGGGCGGCGCGTGGGAGGAGCGGAGCGGGGAACTGAGCTTCCTCGCGACCTTCCGATTTTCCTTGAAATGCGCCCTTCCTCCCCGAATCTCTCTATGACTCCCCGCTTCCCTCTGTCTCGCCGCACCCCGCTTCGTCTCATTTCTCACTCCTCGGTTCTCCGCGTCTAGCTCGGCAATCTCTTTTCACCTTTTCCCTCTCCTCCCCCGCCTCATTCCGCAACTCCTAACCAACCACTCCACCCCTACTTCTCAGTACCTCACGTCGCCTCTCGACTCATCCATCCCCCTACCCAACCGATCAACATGTACCTCTGCATCTTATTGTGCATTCCTTGTTTTTCTGGCTCTCCCACTCTCCCCGCCCTATCCGGCTCCTCTTCATGTCACACCACATGTGCGACTAGCTCCACCTACGTCTCCATGCGACCTGCTTCGCGTACGACCCCATGACACCAGCCCTTCGTCTCGCGCTCCGCTCTGGTGCTCCTCTCAGCCAGCCTGTGGTCCTGGCGTCGCTCCGCGTCCCTCCGGCGCCGGCGCATTACCCGCTACCCCCGGCCGCCGGGCTGGCAGCTCGCGGCACGGCGCGACGCTCTGACCTATATCGCCGGCGCGCTATGAGAGGGCGGGGCCGCGCGGGACGGCGCGCTGTGCGAGGGCGGGGCGGGGCGGGGCGGCGCGCTGTGCGAGGGCGGGGTGGGGCGTGGCGGTGCGGGGTGGCGCGGTGTGCGAGGGCGGGGTGAGGCGAGGCGGTGCAGGGTGGCGCGCTGTACGAAGGCGGGCCGGCGCGCTATGCGAGGGCGGGGCGGGGCGGCGCGCTGTGCGAGGGCGCGGCGGGGCGGGGCGAGGCGGGGCGGGGAGGCGCGCTGTGCGAGGCGGGGCGGCGTGGGGAGGCGCGAGGAGGGGCGGGGCGTGGGTGGCTACGCGGAGAGGGGGGAGCAAGGGCGGGCCCGGCGGGCGCGCGGCACATTGCGAGGTGGTTGGCGGCAGCGACTGGTAGCGACTAGTGATGCGACATCGACAAGAAAACATCTGTTGCCAAACATCGATGTTAACAATACATCGACCAAAAACCATTGATGTTTTCCGACATCGATGTTTCAAAGTTAGTTTAGTAACCCCTGACATTGAATTTGCTCGCAACAAAATCCGACAATGGCCGTGCTTATTAATTTATAATTGAAATGTAACTGAAAACAAAGTCGTACAACGTCTCTCCATGTGCAAAATACAAGAAAGACTTAGGAAATACCAAGCCATCAATATCATCTCGAGCAAGGGATGGTAGTCTGCTCGATAAAGATAGAACAAACCGCGTTCGTTTCGATCGAATACAAACAGATATTTATATAATCGGTTATTATTTCTTATTTTAACTTTCACAAAATTGTGATTATGTGCAGCTTTCATCCACGAACAAAACATTAAAAATGTAAAAACATCGAACCTAAAACATAGATAGTAATGAAACATCGGTTTCGATACATCGATGTTTAAAATTTTAACCGATATTTTTATAGAAACATCGATATTTTGAAAACATCGACGTTCATGCATCCTCCCTAGTAACAAGGGGGGGACGGCAGCGGCTGTGGTTGTGGCGAGGGTGGCGATGACGACAGGACGGGACGAAACGATGGGAACAGTTGCGGCTGGGGGGGGGCGAAGGGGAGGTGGAAGCAAGGGCAGCGGCGACGTGGCAAGGAGGGGGAGGTAGCGGTAGTTGTGGCGCCGGGGCCTGGGGACGGGTGGAAGCAAGTGCAGCGCGAGATGTGACATTTCGAGGGTGGCGGCAGTGCCTGCGGTGTTGGCTGGGCGAACGGCGGTGGCGGCGGCAGTGGCGGTCGCGCGGACATCGTGGCATGCGAGGGCGGAGGAGAGGTGGGGGTGCTTGGGCGAGGGTGGCGGTGGGGTTGGTGAGGGCGGTGGCGGCGAGTTGAAACCGCGGCGCCACCGTAGACCAGGATTAGTTCAATGTTTATCGGCATGCCGATGTAAAGCCCTATAGCGTTGAGAATCACGGATTTGTGGAACACGGCACGTTTTGAACGTATAAAAATATCTGCTCGGGTTTATAGCAAAATTGTGTTACGTGCTGTTCGTGAATATCTGCACACTTTATTTTTCAGAGTAAATGTGTGTGGGCGTGTAATTTGAAATAGTAAATTGATCTTGTGAACGTGACAAAAGATTTTTGCTAAGATAACATGTGAATTGCTATCTTCTATGAGTGACAAACTTGTTTGCGACGTGTACTTATACTTCCAGCGGTTTTGTCAATTTCGGAAATCCACTTGGTTACATCTACATAAAGAAATAAGTCTAGTATATTTTCAGGTTGCTTTCAGACAGTTCTCACGGGAAATATGAGAATTGTCGGGATAACACTTGATAAACTAAAGGAGAGTTTTATTGCATTCAGAAAACATTCACTAGTTTTTGGCTTTCTACTTCTTTGAAGAGGGTGCAGGTTTACAAACGATATGTTAACGCTAATCACGTAATGTTAACTTAACAAGGATTCTCTCTTATTTTAATAGGTTTGTTGTAAAATGTTTCATGTGTAATGACATCCTCTCCCACAAAACGATGAACACCAGTGTGCGATAGAGCTAATTACTATCAAACTAGGCTAATGCTTGTAATAAACGAGTTAATGATGTTACGTATCTCAAAGTGGGTCGCTGAAAGAGCATATTGCCAGATAAACTGATACAATACAAGCGGAAGTTCGAATCTACATTCTCCTTGCATAAGCACATTGAACTGTTCCAATTCGCAATTAGTTCAATTCTACCAGCCGTGCAGTAGAGCACGATAAGGTTTAAAGCTCCACAGAAATTCGCAGTACATTAAATAGCCGCGTTGCCTTTCAATTAGTTAAAATGATGCGTTTTGTTCTTATTCACAGTAAACAGATCGGGAACAGATTACACACGCAATGCTGTTTGACGGATGACGCATCTTTGAGCAAAGAGCAACATTTTGACACATATTGGTGAAGTGGATGGATATTAGATCGTAAATCACTACTTTGTGTCAAACTTGCCGTCAGAAAGAGATTGGATAACACTAACCATGGTGCCATGCAATGATGTGTGATGACATTGTATGATGAATATTAACGCCACGTGTATAAGAACATTAAATAATGCTCATGCACTATCTCTTACATCTTTCACTTTATTTAACAAGTCTTATATTTAAATATAGATCATGAATGTAGTAAATATTTGAATGACTTAAAACAGGACATCTTGTACAACAGTAGACATACAACGCCTTCCAAATGCTAAACGAAACTATACCAATAGCATTTCTGTGTGTCAATGAGACTAATGAGCAATATTCCTGAATGAAAGGAGAATAAGTACCGTACGCATTTGAAGGAGAAAGTAAATTACTTGGTGAATCTATTTCTTTAATTCACTTCCAGTGAATTAACTTCAGTTTTATTGCAGTTCATAAGATTCGCCAGACCTACTTACCCAAAATCCTTCCATTAATACTGTTCTCCCAACCTTCTTGACAACAATGTGCTGCAGACTGCCTTAATTCACGAAAAAAAAATTATGATTCAAATGTTACGTGTTCAACGTAGACAAAAATTGTTCAGAACAAAAAATACGTTCCGTGGGAGAATCCCGTTTTTCCGCAATAATAAAATAATCATAATCAAAATCCAAAATGACAGCAATCAATAAACGTAATCTTTTCTAATGTTGATGAAGTCGTCGGTCGTGGCTGCAAGTGCCCTGAGAGACAAGTGTGTTTACGGGGCCGCGTGGCGCAGCAGCAGCGCCTGGTGCGTAGCCGTGGAGACGGTCGCCGGTCAGCGGTTAGTCACCGGCGCGGCGCGGCGCCCGGCCACTCAGCGGTCGCGTCGGCCAGCGCGCGCTTAATTCGCGTTCAAGAGCAGCGACCGCTGGCCGCGCCGTCGCTCATTGAGCGCAGTTACTCACTCGCCCGTCACCACTCGCAGCGAGCCCAGCACCGCCACGGCAGGACCGGGAGAGGTGGCTCAGTGCTTTACTGATGTCACTGCAGTGCCTCTGACCGGGAGGTCCTACGTTCCAGTCCCGACGTTGACAAGATTTTCAACACATTTGTCAGCTAGTAGGTTGGCGCCGGATCGCGCCATCCAGCGGGAGATGATCACCACCTCCCGACAAAAAGCATGTACTACACTTACGGGACTAATAACGTCAGTAGTTGAAGCGCCTGAAATCACTAACAACCAACCAACCACGGTAGGAGGAGGCAGCCGCTTTGGCGTCAGTGTTGCTCTCTCAGGTACAGGATAGGAATGACAATGTTCGAAATTAATACATGCATCGCTTCAAAATCATCTATGTTTTTAAAAGAGGCGAAGTAACCATTTACGTTCGCGTTGAGGGAGAATGTAATTTGACACTGTCCAGGTGTACTAATTTTTAATTATATTTAACGGACGAAACAAAGAAAAGAAAAAAAAGAATTAGCAAAACAGCATGAAAGCCTGGGCGCTCGGAGTAATCTCAAGGGACCAGTTCGCCGCAGGATTCTGCAGGAAGAAAGGGGACGCCCTATGCCCACTGCACACGTGACACGTGGCGTATTCTAAGTGAATTTCTCACTTGATCACTCTACATTAGTAGGAGACCACATATCGTTCATTTGAGACAAAAGTGACATACTCGAGGAAGGTTGCGTGTTTGAAACATCAAGTTCGCCTATGAAATAATGCGGTTTCATTCAATCAACTCCTCTCTTGAAAAAAAATGGCAACATTTTTGACGGGTTTGCCTATATACCCATGGACAGAGCTAAAAAATAATATTCCTTTGTATTAATTATTCTGATGCTACTAAATCTGAGATATGTCCTTGTTGCAGCATATGAGCGACAAGTTTCATTTTGCCCCGTTTCAGCCCCCCCCCCCCCCCATCTTGGTTTTCTACATATCCATGGGAATTGTATTTCATTCGCCGCCATCCAATATTCTATCAGACGTGTATTTGAAAATCCATCATTATGTTCCTTTACTTTAACCATTCCTATGGTGAAATTGTTGTAAATTTTTTTGCGAGTTTTCCGATTTTAATATGTCGACGATATATTCTGTTCTTCAAGATGTGCGGTTATAAATAATTTATGTAGTACATGAAATTGCTTCAACAGCGGCTTTTTAGGAAAGGCCACAGCCTTCAGCTCTCCACAGAGTTCTCCTCAGAGTTCTCCTCTCCAAAAAGCTCTCCACAGAGAGCTCTCAAATTCAAAATTTTTTATATCCTTAGGTGTATCTACGGTAGAAGAGGGATTTTCAGCTTCGGATTATTCAAAAATATTTTGAACTAATAAGGGGTATCTGTTTCCTCGCGTTCTCTCCCCTTGCAGTCGGTACGTGTTGAAGAGAATGCGAAAACAATTTACTGCATTTCGATCAATATCCCTGTTGGCGGAAGAAATATTTTCAGGGTTCATTTTACATTCGTGGAACTATGTGCAATTTCATCTTGCGAACTATTTGAAATTTCGTACTCGAAGATTCCTACACGTTTTGTAGATCGTTCTCTTTTCAATAATTTAAATACCTGTACATGATATTAATTTGCTACCGAATACAAAAGGTTTGTCTTTCATGTCTTAGAAATGACACCTGATGAAGATACTATTTTCAACTAGCTATTCATAGTTGTACTTTGCGTTCATTTGCGCTCTAGCTACTGCGCTCATGCAAAAACACACACGCATATTGTCTACTCTACATTCACACAATGAATGTACGCTACACGAATTTGATCATGCAATTCTCTATTGACGTGTTTCTGGCGACACGCAAGCCTGATGCAACATAT
>BLKR01008972.1:0-35000 GCA_011170035.1 Teleogryllus occipitalis
GAAGTGAAGATGGACATTAGCAGATATGGGTTTGGAGTTGCGGTAGAGGAAGCGGTCAAAGCGACGGGAAGTCAGATCGCTAACACGATGGAGCCAACAGCAGTGAGTCCGAAGGTGCCTTAGAAAAGGAACGAAGGCATTGGGAGTAACGCCGGTAACACACGAAGTGAAGATGGACATTAGCGGAGACGGATTTGGGATAGCGGTAGAGGTAGCGGCCACAGCGACGGGAAGTCAGGACGCTTACACGATGGTGCAAACAGCAGTGAGTCCGAAGGTGCCTTAGGAAAGGAACGAAGGCATTGGGAGTAACGCCGATAACATACGAAGTGAAGATGGACATTAGCGGATTTGGGTTCGGAGTATTGCTAGAGGTAGCGGCCAAAGCGACGGGAAGTCAGATCGCTTACACGATGGTGTAAACAGCAGTGAGTCCGAAGGTGCCTTAGGAAAGGAACGAAGGCATTGGGAGTAACGCCGGTAACACACGAAGTGAAGATGGACATTAGCGGATATGGGTTTGGAGTATTAGTAGAGGTAGCGGCCAAAGCGACGGGAAGTCAGATCGCTAACAGGATGGTGCCAACTGCACTGAGTCCGAAGGTTCCTTAGGAACGCAGGCATTGGTAGTATCACCGAAGCAACAGAGGTGATGAGTGTGTAGGGGAAGTCAGGAGGTGACGTTGTTTGCAGTAGGGGGCAGCGCGTGCTTTTGTCCGGTGCTAGGTGGGGACGTGGGCGATGGCAGACACGACGCTGGTGGCTGTGAGGGCGTCGGCGGAGGAAGCGGTGGTGGGGACGGCAGAGACGCCTTCACAAGGGAAACAATGGGCGGTAATCGTGCTTCTTGCTGAGGAAGCCCCTAAATGCCAGCGCACCCCAGGCTGTGGCTGAGGGAGACGTGGTGGGGCGCCGCGCATCAAGGCCTCGTGTTTCCAGGCAACCAAGCAATGCCAGTCTGCCTGTCGTGCAAGGGTTGTATGTGGTTGGTGTTCTGAAGCAGTAGTAAGCTTTTACTTTGGTGTAATGCAACAGGTGATTAATATTATGCACTTCTTTGTATAAGTTACTCCAACATTTTCATCCGCAAAACACTACAGCAACATGTGGGGGGAGGGGGCATTCCAACACTAGTAACATTGAAAGTTTAGTGCACGCGACGTGAATTTTATTAACTAGATAGTTTTCATGTTTCCTGAAACATCTGGAACGTTTACTATTATCTTGAACCAAAAAATATTTTCAGAGTGCAAAACATGTATTTTTGGAATGTTCGATGAAAGTCGTAAATTTGTATGATGGCATAACAGGAGCTATAAGAATATATTACGGCATATTACGGATCATGAAGATAAAAATGTTACCAACAAACATCTTGCCTTTTCAAACATTTTCAACTCTTAAAACAATATTAATTTATCCGTGAAAGTAATAACTTAACATCTAAGTCCACTTTTCTCCTAACCTAGGCCACATAAAATAAATTGTATAGAAATTTACACTGCATTGTAATTTATCTATTTTGTAAAATGTAAAAATCTTGTCTTCTTATTTACGCAAGGTTCAAACAGATTCGAAGATATGTCGGCATCGTCGAGTAAGTACATGAGGTATGACTGTTTTACAAATTTACTATTTCGTTTCTGCGTATTACTTCTATGCAGTACATTCCCCTTTTATAACGTACCTGAGGTACATAACAGTAACTTCAGTTAACATTAAAAGTGTATATATTACAATTCAATATTGTTCATTGTTTTCGAGTCCTACAAATGAATCCTGCATTCGAAACGTTCGCAGCATCGCCACGCAGGAACACGTTGTCCAACGCGTGCACAAATGGCCGTTCAATACTTTCGACGCAGGCAGCACCTCACCAACCTAGCAGCAGCAGCAACCCTCACGCGCACGGCGCCCTCGGCGGGCTGCTGCTGCTGCTACAGAGCGCGAAGGAATCCGCAGAGAGGCGCCCAGGCGGGGGCGGAGGCGGGGCGCGGACGAGCGTGCGGGCGAGGGCGTGGCGGTGCGGGGCGGGGCGGGACGGGGCGAGCGAGGGGGCGGCGGGCGTCGCATTTCCATATATCGACCGCACAGCGCTTCCTCTCCGCGCCTTCGCAATAAGAGCCGGCGGCGCCAGCGGCAGCCGTCTCTTCACTGCGCCGCTGCGGCCGCTGTCGTCGCCGCCGCCGCCACCGCCGGCCGGAAAACTCACGCAAGGCCAGCGCTCTGCACTCCGCACACCCGAGGTTTGGGATTCTCGGATCAACCATACACAGTATGCATTTGATAGGAAGAAAATCCTGTACTAGAAAGGAACAATTCCATAACCAAGTTCTAAATGTAGAAACTAAATTTACTGTAATAATGAGATACAAATAGTCTTCAATTTTTTTATGAAGAGACAAAGAAGAAAGTAATAGAAAAAAATGGATGAAACCAAAAAAAAAAAAAGAATGAGCATATTAGAATTCAATAGGATGATAAGACAATCAAAGACCATAGATCCTTAAAATAAAGCATAGTCAAAAAGTAGGGTACAGAATGACATCGAAAATAAGTAAATTCTACAGTCCTACGACATGTAAGGACTTTGGTTTTTAATAACGAAAACTAATGATATACGAAAAAAAATAATAAATCGGTAACTACTGCGCGGGAAATGTACACTTGACAGCCAGTAGAGAGAGAATCCCGAGGCCTGCGAGTTCAAGGGATGAACCGCAGAGTTGGTGATTCCGCGGTCCCTTCCCCCGCAGCGATGGGCTTTCCGGTTTCCTCCGGCGTAGCGCGGGGGCGGCGCGGGGACTGCGCGGTGGCGGTGCGGGGGCGGCGGCCGAGAGAGGCAGCGGCGCCTGAGCGGCGGGGGCGACTCGCTGTCGCTGCGCGGCCCGATAGCAACCGCGCCGCCACCGCACTCGCCGCCGCCGCCGCCGCCGCCGCCACCGCCGCCGCCGCCACCATCGCCGCCGCCGCCGCCGCCGCCGCCGCCGCCGCCGCCGCCACCGCCGCCGCCACAACTCACGTCACGAGCACCGCGCCCCGCGCTTGTGAAATACGACGCGGCGCGGCGGCGGTGGCGCCTCTAGCTGGCGGCGGCGGCGCCGAGAGGCCGTGCCGGGCCGCGCCGAGCCGCGTTGCGCGTGACACCCCCGTCAACGCCACGCCAGGCAGCGCGAGGCGGAGAAGGCGGCGGCAACGGGGGTGGATGTGGGGATACTGGCAGACGCGAAGCTCGGGCTCAAGAGTGAGGTGGTGGTAGGAAATCGCAATGCCTGAACACTGGTGACGACAGTGATGCGGTCGAGGGGTGAGCGAAGGCTATATCGGTTCTAGGCAGGTCGCTGGTTGGGGTCGGAGATGAAGTTGAGAAAGAAGACGAAAGAATTACGGGGAGCTGCGCTGACGGTGGTGTTGGAAAAGTACACCCGCAGTCTGTGATTATCGCGGAACTCTGGTGATGACGGCAGTTGGAGGTAGCGCTCGGGTCGTTGGTTGGGATGGAAGTGGTGATGGCCGTTGCGAGTGGGGGAGCTGGAGGAAGATATACAGACGGATGCTGGTGTGTCGGAAGGCTGTGTCGGCGAAGGCGTCTCTGGGGGCGGAGTCGGTGGCGAGTGCCTAGGCAGCAGTGTCAGTCATACTGGCAGACAGGGCTGTCAGACACAGACATGAGGCGAAGTAACGACGGAAACACTCGGAGAAGCAGACTGAAGACCGTCCTGAATTAGACTTAGTAGTCAGAGTGAAAGCTACTCACTTCTGAGGGTAATAAACACTTTAGCTTCATCAAGTTGCCGTACATGTAGGATAATACAACAAAATTTGGATTTTCTGATTTTTATCATCATTGCAGAGATAACAAGGAAATAAGATGCAGAGATAACAAGGAAAAGTGGAAATATACGACAGAGAACTGTATTTTTTATAAAAATATGTCACCTGAACTCGATGGAACGCATTTCGAAAGCATTCTGAAACAAAGTATCAGAAAAGCGTTATCATTTACCTTGTCAATGTTTTTTTATCACTTCATTGTCCCATGATTTTGTGTCCTTTCTTGCATATACATTGTCAGCGTAATAAGGAGTTAATGAATAATTATAATATACTACCATTATTGAATAAAAAATAAATGCCACAAGCAACATTCCCTAATTAAGCCCCTTCCAGGAACAAATCGTAAATCTGACTTCCGTATAAAACAGATCTATTCGCGTATACGCTCCGGGAAAGTTTAGAAGCATCCGAGCTTACGTTGTGCATCAGTCACTGAGGGAAGGCACTAGACCTTTCTCTTCACAGCACAACCTCGTTAGTCACATTAAAAAGCGAGTAAGCCAGACCCACAAATTATTTCCTTTTTAACGTTTTCGGATCCCGTCGTTACCATCCGAGGACAGAGGAAAATATCAGAGAGCCGTGCAATATAATTGTTTTTTCCTTTTTATTTTTCGGACAGGGCCGAGGGGGCGGCGCGGGCGGTGATGGTATGGATCCTTCGTTAGACAAACAGATTCGGGGCCCCCATCTCCCAGCGGAATCCCACGCGTGCGAGGACGTCCTGAGCGGGGGACGAAAGTGAGGACGGAGGCCGGCTCGTGAACGGACGCGGGACGGGGGAGGGGACGATGGGGACAACGGCGGGGACTCCTGTTCAACTTTTAATTGGCAATCGCGCGCGTCGGCGGGCCGTCCCGACGGGGTCATTAGCACGTTATAGCGCGGGAGGGTGGGCTTATCGCCGCCGCCACCGCCGCCGCCGTCGTCGTCGACTCCGTGTTGGCGCCCAGCGTGGGGCGGCGTCGTCCCACGGGGCCTCGAGCGGCCAGCTCTGCGTGCGAGATAAGACGCAGGAATAGAGAGAACGCTAGTGGACAAGGGCGGGGAATAGACTCTCTACGCAAGTCGAGTCTACTCAGAAAGGATTCGTATATTAAATACACGAGATCTTAAAAAGAGATCTGTCTGCAATTCCAAAAACAAAGAACAGGATAAAATACTGTAAAGTTATTCTTATTTACAGCTGAATCATATTATTATTATTATTATTATTATTATTATTATTATTATTATTATTATTGTTAGTACTATTACACACATTTCTTATAATACATACTGCATTTGACTTTTGTCATTTCATAGAAGAACGTTGTATACATTTATATATGTATGATTTTACTAATAAACAGATATAAGAAACTTCGACTTTTCCTTTTTAGTGTACTTTCGCGAAGATTTCTCCAAACGCAGTGTCCCTTCAGTGGTAGATCTGCAGGAAGGATGGAAAAATATAATAAAATTGAGATGAAATTACGTTTTGTCGGAAGATAAATTTACATTCCAATTTCGGGCAGTGTTTGTTAGTATTATTTCATTCATGTTTCATATTAGGGCAAAAGAAATCGTACGCGCATACGGAGAAGCGATACAAAACAACATATAGACTAGCTTTAGAACTATAGAACAATAGAACTATTCTTCTGCGCTACTATTGCATATTTGTATACTATTATACTTATTTAGTCGATTTGAATGTTACAACTTCGAACTTCGCACTATTGCCCGTTAGGGCATGATATCTAATGTACAATGGGCTCCGGAATTATTGATATTTTTTATATATCACCGCGCATTGACGGTTTGATATATCGATTGCTTGTCAAACCAACACAAAAAGGGTATGCTTCGATTATTATAAGTAAGCTACACATTGTGGTATTTAAGCTTTCCAAACTACAAATTTCAATCATAAATATTCAACTAAATACTTTTTATATTTCATTTTTCTTGAAAATTGTAATCTCCTATTTAAGACAGCTGTACTTGAAGTATAAATACCCGTTTAGTAACTCGTTGAACAACGATTTTTTAATAATTTTCATTAACATTAGGAAATAACTGAATTAACGTTCATTAAATTCCTAAACACTTACACTCATTCTATCATAGTGAAACTTCGTCAAACAAATAGTTTGCTACCATTCTTTCCAATACTAGTAACAATAGTTGCGTTCACATTGCCCAAAAGCATCACGTAAGTCGACAGTGATACTGCAGCACCAGGGCAGCAATATAGTCTTCATAAAGTGGCTTTGAAACCTATCACAGAGATCTCATTTCAAAATCGACGAACTCATCCATGGTGCGTACGTCGCCAGCGAGCGTAGGTTTTAGCGGTTAATAAGGTTTCGTTCGCCCCGTCCACCTTTCGTTTCGATGACTGACGATAATATCTGCGAGGTTTACGCAATATAATGCCCCCAAACCAATCCTGAAACAGTCAAACACCGGCTTCGGGTTGTTGGGCGGGTTAACAGGCGTATGAATAATGCAAATGTTATATTGCTGTATCGTTGTGTATCGAAATTACATAAACGGTGCGGCGTTCCTCGTCACAAATATCCCGACGCCGTCGCAGTCCCCCCCCCCTCTACGAGGGCGGAGGCCTCGACCGCGTGGAGGTGGAGGGCAAACCGACCACAACAAAAATTACCAGCGAATGAAACGAAACGGGCAGATAAATTAATTGCGTGATTGACAAGACGAGATGTATTGAAATCAATCGCTTTGCTGTAAACTGCAGGAAAATGCATCAAAACAGGTGAATTGTACAGACGTACCGTATATCAAAAAGTGCAGATGGGATCAATGAAAAATATTGCAAGATCAATGAAAAGTGAATTAACCTCCGTAAACATTTCAAAAGAATGATTAGAATCGTTCTGACATGAATACTCAAGAATTTAATTCTACCTTAACTTAATGTAATTATTCTATTATAATTTGACGAATATGAAGAATATATTTCAGTTATAATAATGCAGATCAAAGATAACTAAGAGGTAATGAAAAATAAATTAATTAAAATAAGTACGAAAATTTTCAAAATTATGAAATACGAACTTGTAAATACACGAGTATCAACACGAGAAGTTTTACTATTAAAGCAGTGTCCTTTAATATAAATAAAGTTACGTAATTTATGCTTTTACGAAGGGTATGATTCACGAAAATACAAAATGTAGATGTAGAACTTGTCCATCACGAAAGTACATGTTGAGCACAACATCGAATGTTATTGCTACGATATTTTTTAAGTGATTCCTTTCTTCAAAATGGAAACTTTCTTCCTCCAAGATGGTAATAAAAGAGTATCGAAATGATATGAAAATATCTCTATGCCTTTCGGAAACGCCGGGGCTGGGTTAACTGCAGGTTCCCCTTGTACGCAGAAACTTTCCCGGGAGTCTCTCGGGCGGAGGGCGCAACGTAGAGCGTGGAGAAGGGCCGGCACGCGCGCCCGAAAGCCCCGGAGCCCAGCCTCGGCCCGCCCCGTCCCAGCCCCGCCCCTCCCCGCCCCCACCAGCTCGCAGCCGCCCGTTCGCCGATACGCCGGCCGTGGCCGCGGGCGGGGAGGTCGGCGGGGACGCAAGGCTTTATGGCGCCAGTAACGCAATAAGAGCGGGTCGTCTGGGAGCGACCCCGGCCCCGCCCCCTCCGCCGCCCGCCGCCAGCGGCCGCTCCTGGCGCTGCTGGCCGGGCTTTGACGGGCGAGCCCGCTGCCGCCGCCCCCGCAGACGTTCACCTTCCTGTGACGCAGTTGCTGACGGCTTCATTATCGACCTCCGCGCTCTCTGCTCCCCGCTGCACTCGGCGCGCTCGAGCGGAGGCGGAGGCGGCGACGGCGACGGCGCAGCGAGGCGAGGCGAGGCACAGGGCAGAGTTCCGGGTCAGAATCACATGCAGGTCAGACGTGAGAGCACCACAACAAGAAGCCACTCTCCTGGAGAAATTTTGCATATACACAGCTGGCATTTTCTGTTGTTCCATTCAATTCATAGGCGCTTAAATAGGGGACAATTCTTTTTGAAGAAATAGTATTTATCCATAATTATTAAGTAATTTATTTTTGTTTCTCCTTTTAAAATACGAACTATTTAATAATACTTTTAGGTTTCTAGAAAAGTGTAAAGTCAGTTCTCGCATCTCTCGGAACTTTATGAATTTAATGTCTTAGGTCCATTTTTGACAGAAAATGTATCTACAATCGAAAATAAACGGCAATATTTTATCACTAACCATTTCATGCAATACGTATTGAATATCTCCCCGCTTCATTCTGCGCCGACTTGAATAACTTATTTATGAGTCAATTACACAGAAAAAAAGAAACAGATGCACAATTCGTACTATATTGACTACCTAATTGAACTGAACGCATGTTATTCACAATTTCCTCTCTTTTGATTAAGATGATTCATTCTGGTCTTGTCAAGGTTCCTAAGTCACTTCTTTTCGCAGTTGCCATCGCTGAACGTTGTCTAGAAAATCCACCCCTGGGAATCGCTCACGTCAGCAAGTTCTTTGATCACATGTGCGAACATTGCGCGGAACCCTTCCGTTCCCTTCGCGGGAACGCAGATGCGCTCGTTCCAGCAACCCTACGTCGCCCGGGGCGCCGCCCTCGCCCTCCGCCAAGCCAGATCGCCAGCCCTTCATCTCTCTCGCTTTAATGAAGCGCCTCCTCCAGCGAATTATCAGGTTTATCATTCTTCCCGCGAGTCGATGGCAGCGGAGCCCAAAGCGACGGCTCCGCCGCACATAACTCAACGCTAAGACCGACTTGATTGGCGGTGTTTATTACTGCGTAATTAGTGGCAACCGCCGCCGCCGCCACCGCCACCGCTCGACGCCGTCGCCCAACGCCTCCACTGCCATCTGCGGATGAGTTATAGAAGCGGCGAGGTGGTGGAGGAGAGGAAAGCCGTCTCCCCGCCCCCTGGCCCTCTCCACGCCCCGCGCCCCCGCGCGATGACACGGCGGCGCGAGACAGGGAGAAATATCTGCAGTGGCGCCCTCCGCAGCCGACGGCGGGGTGACGTATTAACTTAGGGCAGTCGCCACTTCATTACGGCGCCCGGGGAGACTAATGGATTTTTCGACAGCTGAGCGCCGCCGGCGGCTTCGCGGCGCCAGGAATGCGGGGACGGTGGACAGTGAGCGGGGTGGAAGCGTGGGAGCGGGGAAGGAAGGGGCGGGGCGGGGAAAGTCGCGCGGCGCCACAATGCAAGACCAGGGGTAGAGGACAGGCGACCCGCTCCGCTCTCAGGCCGCAGCGAGTTGCTTTAATTGAGTTCATTACCACTAACGCACTGGAGTCGCCGGTAGTTCACTTGTTCAAGGCAACTGGCGACCGGCAGAATGGCCGGGAATCAAATCCCGGTGGAGTTGTTGGTTTTCGCCTTGCCCGCGGTAGTTCGAAACTTTTCCCAAGCTCGCTTAGACTGCTAATCGGCACATACCGGTGGTCGCAGATAAAACGGCAGGAGGGTTATGCTGGGCCTTCACCCAAGGAACCTCTTCATTAAGCAGAAATTTTTGTTTCATGAAGCCTAAGTCTAGAAAGCATAAAGGCGCTTGTCTATGTTATCACAGTTGTGAACCTGCACGGCACTACTGACGTAAAAATCCTGTTCACACTGATTAATAAAGTGATATTATTGCGATGGTGTGCATCAATACTAATTACATTCAATCTCAATCTAATTATTTCAGTTTAGAAGAAACTTAACTCTAATATTCAGGAAATGTAATTTAAAAAATATATTTATTGGTATTTAATAACTACATCATAAGTCAATTTGTCATTATTTCTTTGCGCACATCTTGATATAACTACCCACGGAGGGCAAACTACAAAGATAGGGAGGCACAAAATTACTGTAACGCAGACGAAAGGATAGAAAATAATCCACGTTTGGGAAAGAGATAAACGCTATCTAGAGAACAAATATATCCCAAAGATATTAATAGATTTAACTTCGTGTTCTCACGTGACTCGATATGCGGGCATATGTTTGTGTTGAGACCAATGAAAACAACTTTTCTATAAGAACTACAATGTTCAGCAGTGGCAAAGTAAGTGGGAGGACACAACCGCATAACAAGTAGTTCGAAGCCAACCAAACTTCGCAGACTACACGCCTCTCATCCTCACCGCGACAAATACGTCAGCCCTGCCACCGCAACCGATAACAACTGAGCTCTCCGGAGGCGAGGGGGGGGCGAGGGGGGGGCGGAAGCGAAGCGAACAGCGGCGCGCGCTCCCTAGCGGCGTCCCCGAGGGGCGGCGAGCGGGTTACACGCGCGACGCGGCCCCAGGCGCTCATAGCGCGCGTGTAGCACTTAGGCGCGTCCCCGGCGCCTCGGCGTCCCGGACGGCCCCGGCGGCCCCGGCGCCCTGGCGGCAGCGGCGCCCGGCCCACGGACGCCGTCCACCCGTCCGTCCGCCCGCGCGTCACCTGCCCGTCACGCCACGCCCTCGGGGACGCGGCGCCCTCCGCCGCCGCCGCCGCCGCCGCCGCCGCCGCGCCATGTGTGCGCGACGCGGTTGGCGCGCGAAGCTGTCGCCCCTCCCCCATCCCTTCGCGCCGCGGTCTGACGCCGCCCGCAAGGAGCACACATGGTTTTCCATTCATGCGTCCGCGGACGGGGATTTAATCATAGTGGTTACATTTCAGTTGGATAGACAGCGCGCGGGAAAGGGGAGACGGGAGAACAATAAACCAAATACTCTAATGAAGATTTCAGGCTTAATTTGGTCTTCAGCTGTTACGCAAATGTAATATTACCAATATTACTAATAGATACTTGTTCGTGGCTAATAATCTTGATTTTCATTTAAATCTACATACAAAAGGACAGAAGACTAACTCGAATCAGTTTGGTCAACACGAATTATTTTTCCCTCACTTCTTATAATATCCTTCAACGTTTCCGCATATACACACTTTCTTTCAGCATTACCAAGAAAAGGCTTCGACACGTGTGGTCCGTAGTAGACCACCCATCACGCCCCCCTCCCCCGAGACAAACCCGCAACGCATGCACCCCCCTCTAAGTACACACAAAGCCTAGCACTTCGTGACGCAAGACCTCACCGCACCCCGTCCGCCCCTGTCGCAAGGGGACACCCGCCGCCCGACGCGTCGCGACGCTCGCTGCGCCACGACGACGCCACACGGACAGGGGCCAGGCGTCGTCGCCCTTCGGTCCCTAGGGCGCGCGCTGGCTGGGCGCTCGCCCTGCATTCCTTGTCCTTGGCGGCGGGGGCTCTCGGGGCCCCGCGCCTAGCCGCAGCGCCGCGCCGCGCCGCGTCGCGTCGCGTCGCTCGCCCCGACATCTGTCAAACCCGAGTTAAAATGTTAACGAAGCAAAAATTTTTGAGTGGATCCCCTCCCGCGCGTTCTCCGCCGCCGACGCTGCCGCTGCCGCCTCGGGCGATGAGGGGGAGCGCTGCCGACTTGTGTTTCCGCGTCAGAGCCGTATTAAGGGTCACTTGTTCCAGCCTCAAAGGCGGCTGAGGAGGGAGGGCGGACGGGCGAGCGTGCAGCGCGGCGGCGGCGGCGGCGGCGGCGGCGGTGACGGCGGCGGCGGCGGCGGCGGCGGCGGCGATATTGGCGTTACCGCCCTCTCGCCTCAGGCGATGGAGACAGAGAAAGAAGCAGGGTGGAAGAGGAAAGGCAGGCGTCGGGGTGAGGAGGAGAAAGTAATGGGGGGATATGTAAATTTTAGGAGCAGTAGTAGTGCTCTGAGTGTACGAAGAGAAAGTTAAGAGAAAGAAGACGAGGGAAAAGAATAGAAACAGAAGCTGTGAAGGTAATGGATCAAGAAGGATGAAGCATTCGGACTGATTGAAAACGAGTGAGGAGTTGCAGGGAACGACGTACGGAACAGTCAGTAAACGAGAAACGTCCTGTAACTGCAGAAGTAGATGCTGATGTGGCTGCTGCGTTGGTGCTAAAGAAGAAGAAATCAGAGGAGAAACGTGAAGAGATGTGAAGGGAATATAGAGAGAATTACGAAGAGCGCAGCCGTGAGAATTTAGAAGTTACTATACCTGCGGAAGTGACGCAACAAACTTGAAGCGAAGAATGGGAATATTAGCAAAGTCTAATGCTGAATATTGGCAAAGCACAATGCACATTTCGACATAATTTTCAAATTGAGACAACACTCAACAAGTGCATTAAGAAGCATTTGCATATGAAAAAAGACATAGTATTAGTACCATACAAAACTTCAAATCGTTATACGACAAAATCAGGACCAACTTGACGTCGCGCGGTTACTCTTTTTCAGTTTCAATAAATTTCTCGCAATAGCAGGAGAGAGCGTTTTTGACCAGGGAACAGAAAGGAAACAACTCCTGGTAGTACATAAAGCAATGAGCAATTGAAAAGGACACTGTGAGATCGGCCTGGGAGTGACTAGGAATCCAGGCCTTCCAAGAAAGCAGAGAGCCGGAGCTCGGCGGCCGGCAGGAGGGAGTGAAGGCGTCCTGCGGGGAAGCCAGGCAGCCGGAGGGGCGGATTCTTCTTGAAGATTCTGGCGGCGTGCAGCGGCCGCCACCTTGTATTGATTGCAGAGGAGGCGAGGCGGCAGGCAACGGCAGGGGCTGTGGCAGGGGCGGGCGCGGGCGCGGGCGCTTGGCCGCGGGGTCTAAGGCGCTGCGCTGGCCGTTGCTCTGCGCTAAGCCCCGGCCCCGGCCCTTGCTCTCGCCCTGGCCTTGGCCCTGCCCACGGCCTGGTTCGGCCCTGGCCTGGAGGTCACGCCTTCTACACGAACGCTGCTCCAGGAAGCCTTCCAATACGAAAGGGGTTGTAGGAAAAAAACACGATTCTTGTGACCCGTTCCTTATTTCCACACATCACCGGTTCACAAGAAAAATTATTCATCTACAAAATCGTCGGTTTGATTTAAGTGAAGAAATATGGTTAGAAAATAGTTAATTTTTACCTCTATGCCACTATCCGCATTAAGTTCTGGTCCTGGCCCTACCCTTTCTTCATCTGCCCTGGCTCTGGTCCGGAGATCTACTACACGAAGGCTTGCTCCAGGGCTCCTTGATTCCGGGCGCGTCAACTACTATGGTCATTAGTCCCGTAAGTACAGTGCGTGGTTTTGCTCGGGAGGTAGCAGTGGTCTTCCCTCGCAGGATGGCGAGATTCGGCGCCCACCTACCGTCGGCTAGCGGGGTTTCCCCAACCAGGTATCTCCCACCAGTGGGGCACCGCCCCAGTCAGGGCAAGCTTTAAGCTCCCGACGGTCTCCCGGTATGAGTGGTAGTGTAGTGCATGTTAGTGTAAGGGGGTAGTGTTAGGTGAGTGTAAGGTGGTAGTGTGTGTGTAAGGGGTGAGGATAGGACAAGGAAGAGGTAGGAAAGATCGCACACGGTCCGAGGCCCGTTTGTTAGGGTACTGCTACGGCATTCGACAGGTTTTGATCGGAGAAACCAAGGAAAACTACCGATCAGAGCAGTCAGCCGCTAGAATTCTCCTCCAGACAGTGACTGACTTCGATCTAGCTGACAAAGCTAAGTGACAAAGCTAGTGTCAAAAACCCTACCACAGTTGAGGCTGGAACCTAGGACCTCCCGCTCAGAGGCACTGCAGTGATATCAGCTGATGCCCTCAGCCATCTCTCCCGGTGATTGTAGAAAAAAACACGCTTCTTGTAATCCGTTCTTTTTTCACACATTATCGGTTCACAAGAAAAGTATACATAATTAATAAAAAAATCGTCAGGTTTGTTTAAGTGATGACGTACTGTTAAAAATATTATATTTTTAACATTGAAAATTTCATATAGACATTTAACGAGGTAGTGGGTGTAGAGCATTCATATAAAATTGCTTCCGTTTGAAATACTTGTCAGCCTGGAAGCGCTCCTTCGGGGTGGGGCAACTTCCCCTGAGTCCGCTCTCTTTTCCCAACTCAATCCAGAAAGTGATGTATACAATCAAAGCTAAGGCGGGAATGTAACCACAAAACATGCTCGATGTATCACGATGATAGGTTGCTCCATACCAAAACTTGTTTACCAGAAATTTTGTAGGAAATCATCGAAATTTGAATCATATTTACATATTTATGACATTAAATTATTTAAAATTTATTAACTTTTTAAATTATATCTCGTAAAATCATTTTTACAAAGGAAGGGAAATATGGCAAATTCTTAGTCTGTTTAGTTTTGTAAAATCGTTATACATTTAAAGTTTAAAATAAAGAAAGTTTACAAAATATTCTTTCGATTCAACATATTTAATGTTACTACCTGTTGATACGCTATGAAATATTAACAATGTATTTCATTTTAAAGGATATTTTCTTTACTTTAGTAGAGTCAATGAGAATAAATACAGCGAAATTGAGGCAAAAAAAAGTCAACTGACTTCTCTAATAGTCTGTGATGGGCCAGGTACCCAGTTATGTACCGCACCCCGGAGCAATTAGTTCAGCCCCTTTGAATCTCACTCCTTTTGCTCTGGACGCAGTGTCCGAGAACCCTAATAAGCTAGTTACCGTGCCCACGACCATGACATGTCAGATTTGAAGAGTAATACACAGTCTTCGGTGGCGACAAAAACTTCTTTCAGTTTAAAAGCGATTTCATGCAAAATGACAATCTTTTAGATGCATCTCCTTCCATGGGTATGTTCATTTTAATTTTTTTTTTTCCAATTTCTACATTTTGTTTCGATGGTTTTATTTTCCCTTTATAGAACACTGTAAGTCTATTCCTGGGTCTGTTTTAATGCTCGAGAGAGAAGAAGTGGGATCACGCGACCCAAGGATATCCAGGATAGGAGCATTCTTGCGTACCGGTTAGTTTCATATTCTTACTGTTCTTCTTCCGATTAGCTTCCCTAAGAATAACCTCTGATAAATTCAATTTCCAAAGGATAGATAAAATGTTTTGAAAAGAGGTTTAATTTCTCATGAACTACCATTGATCAAGAATTCTTCTTTAAACCACTACATTTATTAAAACACAACGATGTTTTGTATTAATAAATGCAATTTTTTAATAATTATCATAATAACATATTAAATAATAATAATAATATTTATCTTTCTATTGAACTTTGGCAGATTTTTACAAACGCAGTGGCGGATTTTGATTTTTTTTTTATTTTGAATAGATTCTCTCTTGATTTTATCTTGTAAAGTCCTAATAATTTAAACATTTCGGAGTGCCCCAAGGAAACCAGAAGAAGTTGTAAAATCGAAAAGAACGACACTAGCGTGCGAATTATATCCTTGGAAAAATTCTTTATTTTGACTACAAAAACTATTTATATTAGTAGCATTCACCTCATTTTATAGCATAGGCACATTTTCTCCCATGTACCATTATACTTTCCGAAATAGATGTAGTTGGTATTGCGTAAGACATATAAATATCAATGGAATGGAATTTTGTATTCATGCAGTGAAAGAGTATTCTGTATAAAGAGTATTCGAATCCCGAATTAAAGATACCACACCATTTACCTGCTATATTGATATTTTTTGAAACTAATGAAGCAATATAAAACTCCATTGTAGAAGTAAACATCATCCTAGTGATCAATCTTAACAGCTGTGGCTCTTGCCTGTCCTAGCAGCATATAAGTTAACATACTTGAGAAACAGTCCGTTTATCGAATATATTCTTTGTTTCTTACATTTAATATATTCCAATGTAGTTCACTCGGATGTTCCTTTGCAGATTACATCTTCGTAGCGGATATTAAGACTTCCAGAGGATATAAATAAATGTTCACGATAATTCTTCCATTAACAGGGACTAGAGTATTCATTGTACGCAATAAAAGCATCTAATTTCTGGCACGCGTCCTATAACTTGGAGAATTTCCTTTACGGCTGACGTCCACGCGCTGCGCCTCCTTCCCCTCACCCTCCCCCTTCTTCCCCTCCAGCCCGCGCCGTCGCCGCGCAGGATTTATGCCCAGACCATTTCCTCACGCGGCGCCGTTGCTAGGCGACGGGGAGACACGGCGGCCGCGGGCGATCATCACGCAATGATGATGATGATCATGATGATAGCGGCGCAGGAGTGTCACGGTAATGGACTGGCGCCGGACATTAGGCCGGCGGAGGGCCCCGCGGCGTCGGCGGCAGGGGCGGGCGCGCCAGGTAACAAGGTGGCGGGTGCCCCGGGCGGGCTTCGATCTCCGGGCTCCTGACAGCTGGACGCCTCCATCAGGACCCCGAGCGGCGGCGCGCCGCCCCGCCGCCGCCGCCCGACACGCCCGCCGCATTTCGACCCCGCCCCCGCCCCCGCCTCCGCCTCGGGAGCCGTGCCGGCCCCCGGCGCGTGTCCATGGGAGCGGGTCCCTGGGGCGGTTTGCTCCGCGTTGCTCTGCCCTACTTGCGCGTCCGAGCTTTCGCGCGCTCCCGGGCGGGCGAGTGCGCGGGCGAGGACCGGAGGGAGGGTGCGAACGTGGACTGCAGACTGCACCCTGGAGCTGCCTCGAGTCATCTGTGTATCGGAGGCACTCTCTGTTCTTGGTATGCTGCATGGCTCGGAAGTTTTCGCCCAGAAGCATTTTAAAGATATATTTTACAAAAGAAGAATAGAAATAGAAAGAAGAGCCTTAAATGTCGTTTCAATTATTATACTTTCAATGGTTTTTATTAATTACCTTAAAGCATGAACCACATTTTTATTGTGAAAGTTGATTCACGCAATTCATGCACACAAATTTCCCCTCTACAAATAATCTGCTTAGGATAGATAATGGGTAATTGATTTGTAAGAAACCAATGTCACAAGACTTATTAACTGTGCTACTGTTGGTTACAAAATTATTTTCAATGCGTTTATCAGTTCGTAATATGACATTATGGAAACAATTGATGAACATACAACCTGCAACACACGTTATTCCCCAATACCTTGACTGCATAACTCGGAAACGACGCATTCAAAGTCCTTAGAACGAGATTTTCGTGCCCCTGAAGGGACGTGAGTTGTGTTTCGTTAAGCCGGAGTCTATAAAATGAGATATTATTGAATGTTCTATTAAAGCTGCTCCACATATTCGTTATTCGGCGACCAGCAAGCAACCACTCCCCGAATCCTCAGTGGTGTGGATGGGTTGCTTGCTATTTGCCGAGTAACGAACGTTCGGTGCTCGTTCTACCTTGTCGGTCTTTTGAACACATCAAAGGAAACGAACATTCGCCGAATACATCGACTTTCCGGGATTGGGCCAGCAATAGCTCGCTGCTGGGCGAATGCCGAATGTGAGAAGCCGTCTTTATGGGGTAACGAACATTCCTACATTTCTTAGGTGTGGCTTTTTTTAGTGGCTCTATTCTCTTGCACGGCGCTCAAAATGAGCAGAATCTCCAAATTTGTGTAGAATTAAATTGATAATTTTATTATTTGGTTTTATTTAATCTTATCGTATTGCAATTCTCGAATGTTTACCAACAAATGGTATCGGACATTCAATGCTGTAACAATGCACAGTTCAGAGACTGGGGACATTCGATGTTGGGTTGCTGTACGCAACTATTTTTATTTCTAAAAAAGATTCATAGAGTGCATAAATTTCTAACTGGTTCGGCCAGTAAAAATTAATAAACGAATGAGTTTTGGAAACAATATTTTGAAATTCGGAATCTTTTTTTTTTTCAGGAAAAGAGAGGCATCATGTTACAGGGAATGATAAGTCTACACACAAAATCAATGCAATGTTCAATTTACAGAAAGTAAAGAACGTACGAGAGCCTGAAAAAAATGAGAATAACATTCTTTTAAGAAGCTAGGTATTGTATAACAAAGACGACATATGAACATGATTTGCAAGGGAGTGAAACCAAATATCTCATAATTTTATTTTTCTTCGCAGTTATATTGTGTACTCTTGAAAACATGAAATGCCAAATATTTACTTAATACCAGAAATAGAGAACAGAAAATCCATGTGTTTATTAGGTTACAAAAAATGATTAAAATATTTTTTAAATATGATAAAAAGATAATTTATCACGTAAATATTAATGTACGTATTTCTGACAACACGGCTGCCTCAGACAACAGTTCCGAATATTCTGAACCCATATCCTGGTACCGTTTGTCCAGACACAGGTCCTGGACTCGCAACAGGGACCCTTCTCGCCCCCGCCGCGCCGCCTCGGGTGCTGTGTCCGCGCGGCCCTCGGCCCTCGTGCCGCCCGCCGGAGGGTCCAAATTAGCCCTATATTAGCGCATCAATGAAGCGGGAGGGGGGCGGCGCCCCCCGCGGGGCCCGCCGGCCCCTCGGCCCCCCGCCTCGCCCTATTCCGGGCATCTTTATTACACGATTGCCGCCGAGTGTCACCTTTTGTCCCGGCGCGATCGTGAAAAACTCCGCCTGCAATTGCAAGAATAAAAGTGCGGCGCCGCGTCGCGCCGCGGAGGGAGAGGGTGGGAGAGGGAGGGAGGGAGGGAAGGGGTGGGGACGGCGCTTTATGCTCCGCCGCCCCGGGCGACTAAGTAGCCCGATACTTAGCATAGGCACAATGGCGGCAGAGCGGGGCACATGGTGCGCACCGGGAGCGGCTCGCCCGCCGGAAACACAATGAGCGAGTGCACTGGCGGACGGGTGGGCGGGCGGAGGGGGCGGGGCGGGTGAGGAGGGCGGAGGCTGCGGCGACGGAGATGGCTCTAGCCGTGGCGGTAGAGCAACAGCGGCTGTGAGCGCTCTGGATGTGGGCAAATCCTGCGGTTAATGGCTTAGATTCGAAATGCCGGTAAGGCGTACATTTAGAAGTTGGTGAGTCACATAGGTGCATAGGATAAGTCTTGGAGGTTGTGCAAGGCCTCTAAAGAGGAGGGAAGCCACAGTCATAAACAACTATTGATAAGTTGTTACGCCAGAAGGTTAAGTGAAAGAGCCGGTCCAGAAGCCAACAAAAGGCATAATCTAAATAAAGCGAGTCTCGGGCGGTGTGAGATAGGTGAGATTGATTGATTGATTGGTTACTGATTCCGGACACGACAAATATTGAGGTCATTAGTTCCGTATATGTAGTACATGTTTTTCATCGGGAGGTGGCGGTGACGTTCCCTCACTGGATGGCGAGACCCGGCACCGACCTACAGTCGACTAGCAGGGTTTCCCCAACCAGGTATTTCCCACCAGCGGGGCACCGCCTCAGCCAGGACAACTTCTAAGTCCTAGACCGGTCTCCCAGCATAGGTGGTAATGTAGTGCATGTTAGTGTAAGTGTGTGTAAGGGGGAGAGGATAGGACAAGGAAGAGGAAGGAAATGTCGCGCGCGGTCTGTGGCCCGTTTGTTAGGGTACTGCTCCGACATTCGCCTGGTGTTGATCGGAGAAACCACAGAAAACTACCGATCAAAACAGCCGAACGCAAGAATTCTCCTCCAGACAGCAACTGAATGCCACCTAGCTAGAATGCTAGTGTCGAAAATCCTGCCGCCGTAGGGACTCGAACCGAGGACTTTCCGGTCAGAGATAGGTGAGTAACGGGGAGAGGCATCGTAGCATATGGATTGGACAAGAAACAGGGAATGGATGTAGTAAAAAATGAGTCAGTTCACTTGAACTTGTGCTTAAAGTAAATGATGCTATAAAACGGCATTCAATACAATGCATAATGATCAGCAGATTGCAGAAATAACCTCTCAAGAAAATTTTAACACAAATTACTTAAAATGTGGCCAACTTGGATAGTGTAACTTTAAAAGTGTAGTAATGAACATTAGAGAATATATGCATGTAACTAGTAGAGGAATCTGTCGTAGTTTTCTTCTTCAGCTTCATCATCATGCCATGTGATAAAAGGGTAGATTCTCAAAGCAAGGGAAATAAATTAGATACAACACGAAGTACTGTAACCAATGTACAACACATCTACGTGTGTGCAAAAACCGTTCACGAATTCAAATACTAAAGACTAACTACAAATACAACTGAAATGAAGTATACGTATAACTGGCAGTGAAAATGTTAACACTCAGCAATGTTTGAGTGAGTCAGAAAATTCGTTTTCATTACCAACTAAAGAACATTTCCTTCTTTCTTTATTGAATCCAAATGACTGCGCTTATTTTAAGAAGATTATGTCCGTCTCTCAGTAAATATATCCAAACATCCAAATATACGAATTCAAAAACTGTTTTTATAATGACCAAGTAATCATATTATGAATTTTGTATTTTGTAAAATGTCACAAATATTTTCTAGTCACAAAACTGTCATGATGGCGTAGTGTTTTTCATTCTTGGCTGCAGTTTCTACAGCCCTTTAATTCCCACATTTTTCACTTTTCAGAGTATAAAACTATATTTTCTGTGTTTAAAAGTGCTACAAAAATTCAAAAAATTCATGTGACACTTGTCGGAATCTACATTCTTATTCTAATCGTTTAACATCTTCGATGATATTGAGTTCTGAATTTATTCAGTCGCCAATTTTATCACATAAATGAAAATAAAATATAATTTTTGTTCATCCTAGTTTTATCATAGAGGCTCTGTAATAACACTGCAGTTATGCTAAGACTAAAAATTAAGAACTAATACCATTACTTCTCCTTTGCACTGATCCCCTTTATCCCGCAACGAAGTTTATGTGCTCAAAGTGCGGCCGATTGAAGCCGCGCGCGGGCGTGCGCCCGCCCAAGAGTCACCCGCACGCGGCGGCCGCCAAGAGGCGCGCGAGGGGCGCCCACGCCCACACGGCGCGCGGCGCAGGCCGGGCCCCGCGCGCGGCCCCAACGTTGGGCGCCCGAGGCGTCGGCGGGGACGCTTTGTGCGGGCGCATCGGCGCGGCGAGGGGGGCGGCTGGTTTTGAGTGGGGTCCCACCGCGCCGCGAGGGGGCGGAATGAAATTTGTTCCGAGGCAGCGGCGCCGGATGGACGGGGCGCGATGTGCCCGGGGGGCATCTCGGCCCCGCCGCCGCCGCCGCTGCCGTCGCCTCGCACCCCTGTTTAACACCATCCACTCTTAACTGCGGGAGATCATATCTCCGCGGGCCCTCGCCCACCGCCCGCCGGCGGACGCCCGCGGGCGGTTCGCCGCCCCCTGCCGCCCGCCGCCGTCCAGCGAGCGCCCTCCGGCGCCGGCTTAACGCGATCGAGACATTTTCCATGCCGACACCTTCGCTCAAGAGCGCCTGATGAAGAGGGCGGGGAGGGGAGGGGCGGCGGCCGCCGGCGCCGCCTCCGCTGACGTGTCCCGCTCTCTGGAGACGCGCTGTGTTTTAGCGCACCCCGTCGCCGACTTCGGAGCCAATTTGACGAGTTTTCGTGACGGGCGCGCGGAGGCGTTCGTGTGAAAGGCGCGTGACGAGGCCGTCGGGCGCGGTTGTTTGATCTGGGCGCGCGTGACGAACGAGGATTAATAATGCACCACGACGCGTCAACGCAAATTACACTCGCAAAATCAACCGAAAATATCGATCATCAGGAAAAACATTGTGTTCCTAGAACGAATTTTGATATACACATCGTAATAAAGTATCGATTAATAATTGCATTACAAATATGAAAACGTTCTAAATTTTCCTTTTTTAATTCTACAGAAACACTTTATAACTAAACTAAAACATGTCTTAGATTTTTTAAATAATTTCAAACGAAACTGAAGCACGATAAATTATTTATAGTTATCCGCTTCTATTGATGATATTAATGTAAACGTCAGCAGAATTGATCATTTAATATTTTAATCATTATTCTTTTTCTCGGAGACTATACAGTTCAAGCAGACTAAAGCAAAATTGCGGCGCAAAAATAATTTTTGTGACATACGTAACGAATTAATATTGAATATGAGAGTTGATATGAAAGTTAACATCACTAATTATGTACTAACAGAATTTAACAGTTTTCTAAAACAGATGAATTTCATTAAATCGTCAATCAATTCAGTGCCATTGGCTCAACGTTCGTGTTTTTCTTGTGAACTCCAAGCCTGTTGCGCAGGATTAAATCTAATTCCGCGTGGATTTAAGCGGGATCAAAACTAATTCTAGCGGAGGTTAATTGTGCACGTATAATGCATTCATGTGTAATCAATCTCGAATTGGAAATCGATCTAGCTGATACAAAGCGCTTCACGACAAACCACGGCAGCATAGAGCAATGGCCAGTTATGCGTTCTATGTAGTTCTCTTGAGTGACTTAGCACATGTAAGAAAGTTCTAAGCTTCAGAATAAGGATAAGAAACTGGTTAGATACTACAAATAGGTTTACAAACTTGCAAATAAAATAAGAAAATTTGTAGTTTACGACTTAAAACTGTTGCCAGGAACATAACCACAAAATAAAGTATTTTTTTAAATACTTAATTTTTTAATGGTGATGGTACTTATTAAATTGGTTACATTTGTGTAGTGAACCGTTTTCCACATTCCAATTGTTTTAATTTTGTGTGATGTAAACAATTCATAATGATGATTGTAATGATAAATATGGAATGAGAGAAAGATTTATCTAAAGTATATAAGGAGTCAAAGGTAACGGGAATAAGCAGAAAAAACATGCTAGTATATATTTTGTACTTCTGAATTGATTGAAATATCAGCCGCGATCTTAGAAGTCGCCAGGTAAAACATTGGCCTGAACGTCACAGCAAATTCTGAAAACACAAAAGTAAATTGCAATCGGTATTTTTTAAAGGCTGACATTTTCATAAAAACGTACCATCTCCTCCTACCAATCATGCTTGAACTGTAGTGATGATGTATTCACCAACGTATTCAAAATCTGGAATGCTACTATTGTTGCCAATACGCAACTGCTGGGCAAATTGTTTTCGAGTGCCCCTGTGACCATATAATCGCAAAAGCATTTCGCAGAACGGGCAAGTTCCCAGACCATCTGGTTTTCGGCGGAAAGTGTTACCGTCGCCGTAGGACAACTTGACTGGAGGCAGAACTCGAGCGAAGCGGGCAGCACCACGGCGGAGGCAGACAGGCGCCGAGCAAGCAGGGAGACAGCGGCGAAGAGGCAGGCGGAGGCGGACGAGTCTCTCCTAACAGCATCAACACTCCGCTCGGCTCGCGTCTGAGGAACGTCGTTAGAGACGGCTGCGGAAAAGGAAAGAAGAGGAAGCGAGGAGAGCGGGAGGATGGGCAGCGGAAGAGAATCGGTGGGCCTCCGGGCGAGGGAAGTTAGGAACTAGAGTGATCGGGGGGCAGGGACGACGAACGGGTGATCGCAAGCCGAGAAGCACAGGCCGCAGGGAAGGACATAGGAGTTTTTTTTCTCCCTTTCAAAATTCAAAATTTAAGTAGTATATGACTTAGTGTAGGGATCACAGAATTTTGAAAATGTGCACACAATTCACTTTTCCCCATAGCACGTCATACGCAGTTTTTAACTGTTTTTTTGACGTAAAATAAATAAATAAATAAATAAAAGGATTAGGTGAGCACGGATAGGGAAAAGACGGGTGCCTAAGTGAGAGGCCGCTCAGAAGAAGTGAAATGGGAGAGGTGAGATAAAAGGAAGATCTAAGGCGTTTGGATGAAAACGAACTAGTTGTTAAAATGAACAAATTTTTAGACACAAGAAAGTATGTAGTAGAAGAAACATTTTTATCTTAAGCTGAATGTGATATATGATTATTTATTAATGATCTACAAAATAAATATGCTAGCTTCAAAATTATGTCAAAAATCGAATGCATTGTTGTTGCAAAATTATGAGTATTCTGCGAGAACGTCTGTTAGAAGTAAAGCAATGTAGAAGATATTCCAAGTTGAATTAATATTATTTGTTTTAAGGTTCAAAAGATGATATCTATAGAGATATGTACGGACTAGATGTGCAAAGGAAAGGAAATTTAAGTTAAGCCAGTTTACATAAAGCATAAACTTGTACTTGGCAAAACGTTTGTGATATTTTATACGAAATACTCGTTTTGTAAATGATTGAAGGCAAAGGTGAATGAGAAGAATTCACAACAGTACTCGTTATAACTATTCATCCAGTTCAAATTCGAATTAAAAAAGATCTATACTTACATATTAAAAAACGATCCAATACATTTCTAATCTTTGAATACAATTATATGTTATTCGAATATTTTTGGTATAATAAACATCAATATTAATTGTAACTAAGAAATTGAAAACTTTAAAATCTCAATCACTCATTTCCAATAACTCTAGTACTAATAATTATTATAAATCTACTCATTTTTAAACAACTGGCATAAAGTTAAGAACTGAAGTTATTAATTTAACGATCTAAGAGGTTAAAATACAAGGTAAAGCAAAGATAATACGACGCACTGTGAAAGCAAGAAACCACAGCCCGTGTTGGTGTACGGTTGTCGGGGTGACTGGCGGTTCAGCGGTAGCAATCGATGCCTGCAGCGCAGCGCCGTTACAGCAGCAAATCGCACCCTAGATGGCGACGCTCGTCCATTGTGCTGCCGCGCTCGTTGCTTCCATCACCAGCCGCAGCGCAGCGCGCGCCCCGTCTCCTTCAAACCTCTTCCACAAACATCGACCATCGCAATCAGCAGGCCACCTCCGTTTCCACACGCCTGCTTTTAACCACCGCCAACGCCAAGGTCACATCCAACTAGCAAATGCATTTCCACTCGTTTTCGGCTCACTTGTGGTCTTCAGCAACGTTGTCGACATCATTTTTACCGTCATGTGTATTGCGGTGACGCTGAAACAAACCCGTTTTGGATCCCCATGGTTGCTTCGAACACCATCATTGTGGTTGCCGCGACAGTTTTTGCACCCTTATCCGGCAGCCGTATCTGCCAATCCTATCACATTCGTCATATTTTCGTCGACTCCCCTAGTGCCAGAGTCATTCCAAACTCCATCGCTCTGACGCACCTCGGCCATTTCCACGGCCGCGTCACCTCCGCTGACCAACCTGGCTGACCGCGGCCACCGCCAACGCTTCCGTCGACGCTGAATCACTTACGCGCCTAGCCCCGCCGCCCTCGCTGTACCGCCGGCGATAATAGCAGGCGCGGGATCGCGTATCTGCGGCGATCGAGCGGCCGGCGCAGTGTGGGACGAGGGGTGGGGGGGGGGGCGGACGTGATGGATGTGCCCGGCGCTGCCGCACAGGAAGCCGCCAGCGCCGAGCGTCGCGTTCGCGAGAACTCTCCTCCCGATGTATCGGCCCCGGAGCTTCATTATGCCTAATCCGCTGACGTTTAAAACGGATTCGAATCGGCGCGGCCGACACACGACGAATAAGCCACAAATTACGTCATGAATGCGCACAGAATACATTTTCAGCACGAGACAGACGTTTTTATATTTATTTACATCTTTTTCAGCTGCTTCAAGATAATTACTACGGGTTATACTCTCCGATGTTCTCAACAATCAAAACGATTCCAAATTCGCAAACATTTGTCTTTCCTTGTATCAGAATAATGTAATCGAAAGATAAGTTCGTGTCGTTTTCAAATCAAAAATAGAAACTTCATGATTGTTGCTGTCAAATCTTTATAAATTTTGGATAAAATTCAATAACATAATATCGTAGTTTATCCTCCGCAATTTGTTTGTATGTTTTAGTTAAACTCGTTTCCAAAACGCTCTTTTCTTTCTAAAAAAGCATACTTCCTATACTTAAATATCTTTTACTGCGAATTTTAAGTCATTATATTAGTTCATAATACTGAAGTACTCCACATTGTCACTG
The DNA here is from genome assembly GCA_011170035.1 of Teleogryllus occipitalis. Taxonomy (NCBI): domain Eukaryota; kingdom Metazoa; phylum Arthropoda; class Insecta; order Orthoptera; family Gryllidae; genus Teleogryllus; species Teleogryllus occipitalis. The sequence goes on from BLKR01008972.1 coordinate 25,498, forward strand.
ATATTTACTTTCTGAATAATTTAATCTCTCATACCACATCTCGACATAACACATTTATCTTTACTCCCTTCGCATGAATACGAATAATTTGTTTTTACAGATTATCGTCTCTTTATATATATATATATATATATATATATATATATATATATATATATATATATATATATATATATTGCGGCTCTCACAGGCAACCCATCTTTATAAATGAGACCTCAAAATAAATTGAATTTCACGCAGACGTGACTAATTGCACTTTGATTTTAGAAATATGAAGAATTTGTTTAAAATAACGCAGCTAAATATTCATGTTAAATGCAACCCGCAACACACAATCAGGTATATTGTTAAATGTCTCTTAAACGAAGCTTTCTAGGGCTGTAAAACGTACAATTTAGAGGCGAAAGGCCTCAAAGAAACGTTTCTTGCATCGTAATCTGTAGGATAACATACTTTTGAACATTCTATGACACTTTTGCTGGTCCGGCGCTTATCGATATTATCCAACACCAAGTATATTACTCGGCACTGGAGGTAATCTTTGTTTGTGACGTCACGTTTAGAAGGTTTAGATTTCTCCAACTTATATGTATGCTTTCTGTGTAGACCGTGGTTTATACCGATTCAAGAGGTTTATTTGCATAATCATTAATTCAAGATTGTGCAAATAAACCTAATACTCGCGCAGCGAAAATTTTAAGTATTAATAGTTCCTTGATACTGATGAAAATTGCTTTGTATGTGTCTACTGCAACCGTTCATATATCGAAGTTTGTGATATAACCTACAGTACTCATACACATCAAATCACTAAAAATTAATAAACTAAACTGTGCTCATGTTATTCTTATTCGAAATGTCTGTTTGTATCGCTTCCCCCTCAAATTTGAAACTCTGCTAATTTAATTCTATATACATTCATAGACAGGGCAGTTCAAAATGGGAATTTGAAAACACGAATTAAAAATGAAATTTGATGAAAGTAAAGGCCTCTATTTCTTTCACAACATTGTTTATTTTTCTGTCCTGGTTGATTATAAAGACTTACATCATTAAAGAGAAATAATTGTTTTATCTTGCTTATTCAATTTCATTTCTTTGAAGGTGGGAGCACTTCACTTTTATAAAAGGGAAACGTCTTGCAAATCCTTATACTATGATGAAAATTCACGAAAGGAGCTACAATATACAACTGAAATTCCAGGAAGGAACCATCTCTACGAAATTACCAAGCTGTTCTGCGTGTGAATCCAAAAAATAAGGCAGAAGGCTCAAGCTTATTTGACAGTGACATTATCAGAGAGCTTAGAAAAGAAATCAAACTATGATGGAAAGAGAGCTCCTACATCATTTGATGTTCTTTGTCAAAAAGAAGTAAGAAACAATATTGACAAAGAATGCACAGTTGTGTACAATGAAGAGTGAAAATTGTGTCTTGTAAGGATTGGATTCTGTTTTACTTGTGCCAGTATTTTCTTTATACTCCGTGATTTAGTAAAATTTGCAAGTCAGCGTGTTCAGACGTGACATTGCCTTGAAAAAGCTGGGAAAAAATACTTTCCATAGAGTCATTAGTAATTTCAACAAATTAATTTATATATTGTACAAGTTGAAGCATTTGCAAGAAAACTAGGAGGTCTATTCTCTTAGAACATTTAGTATTGTAAATGTTCTTTTGAGCACGTTAGTAAAATATCTAAATGTTACATGCAAACAAGTTAAATTTATTATTAAACAGATCCATGTATTAATCATTGAAAATATGTGGAAATATATTTAGTACAGCATGTGATATTCCAGATACTGCGTCTTCATCTCATGTTATTGTTTATATTATATAAAATCCTCTCCTATATTATTCCAGTAGTATTGATGAGTTTTGGGCACACGCAACAGATCTTCATAAATGAGGTCTCTAAAGAAAGAGAACTTCTCAGAGACGTGACGTCTTGCACGTTGACTCTGAAAATATGAAGTTTTTGCTGAAAAAATTAATCTAAATATTTATGTCAAATGCATCACCCAACATTCGGGCAGTATTATTAAAATTTATTTAGTTGAATAACTACTATAAGATACGTTCTAGGGCCTTTAAGTCTGGAAGTTTGAAGCCGCAGGCCACGAAGAAACTTTCCTCGCAACGTAATCTATAGAACAAGAGCTTCTTGGACATTCTATTGCATTTTGTTGGTCCGGCGCTTCTCGATACTACCCCACATGTTCAGAGACGTGCAAAATCTGCAGCTGTATGTGTAATGAAACTAATTACTTGATATTCTAGGCGATTAAATTGCACGGGTGTACCTCTCAGTACGGTAATAAGTTAAATAGTGTTCCAAAGAGTAGAGTAATGCTTGCCCGATCCTGTATTTTTGCATGAACAACTTTAAGTAGCTTTCTCGAGAGTAAAAAGCTTTTGTTATATTTTTGTGACTGTCAAGAAAAACGAAAAGCTAACTGTAAAAGAAGACTGCATAATTACTTCAAATGTTGTTTTCAAAAAAGTGTTGTGAATGGTTCCAAAAACATTAAAATACTAAATAAACCTTTATTCAAAATTTGTTTCAAACATCAATTTCATTGTTTCTTATTTTTTTACTTTAAATTCTATAAGTACATTGAAAGTTACCTTAATGTTTTAAACAAATAAACACTTTTCGTTAACAACTTCCTCTTTTAATATGGAAAAGGAAAGATAGGGAAGAGGGTGAAATTTAGAATCCATGCGAGAGTTCTCGCACGGGTACGCCAATTGGCTTTAATCACGTAACGTTAATAATTTGGAAGTTAGGCTTATTGCACTACACAAGTATCACATTTCATTGATGAATTGAAGAATAAAACATTTTATGGCATATGATTAACAATAATAACAAGAACTACTTTTGAGTTAATCAAAGAAATATAAATTTAAATAACTGGAATATTAGGCAAAATACTTGCAAGTATTATTTGACGTTTACTTAAAGTTAAAGGTGCCCAACTTTGCAAGACTGAACGGGTTCAGCAATTTTCAAGACATCCTAACACTTTCCCAGCCGCAGAAGTAGAAGCTTTTTTTTCTTTTTTCCTAGGGCTTTTATCCAGCCGACAGCCGGTTGCCCTTTACGTCCCGAAGGGACGAGTATCCGACCATACACTAGACAAACACTCTTGCGGGCTCCTCTGATCTGGGGTCAGCAGAACGCGAGGCCCTCCGCGACAACACACACACAAACTCAAGGGACAAACAGCCATGCCCAAGGCGGGACTCGAACCCGCGACCCTTCGGACCGAAGCGCTGAGTCAGTACTCGCTCTTAGCCACCTCGGCCATCCAGGTCAGCAGAAGTAGAAGCTACAGTACCATGAGAACGCACCTACTCCTGTTTGCGTGCCCAAATGTCACAATCGTCGTCGTCGTCGTCTTCGTTGACTCTGCCGCTAAACAACAAGATGGCGGCGAGCGCACGTGCGGCGGGCCGCGTCTCTCCAGCCAATAGGCCGGCGCCAGGCGAGACACGCGCCGCATCGCTCATCGCCGTCATCCAGCCTCAATGGAGTCGTCTGGGAGACATCGCCGATGCACGTGATGCGATTGTGCGGCTTGTCTTCTCAATGACGCGACGAAAAATGCTCTCCGACGTGAAAAATACCCACGTGTCGAGACGACGTACTTGACTGTACACAGGGAAGTCTCTACAATGTAATTATTTGCTCTTTGTTTCATGAGAAGTGACCTGGAATGTGTTGTAATTTGCTCTTTTGATTTGGAGAATGTAGGATTTTCAAAGATAAAAATTAAAACAAAGAGCTGTGTTATGACACTTAAAAGAAAAAAAAGCGAATAAAACATCATTTGTAAATTTTGAGACTTTCCTTATGTTATTAATATATTTCACCACAATGATATGTATTGAGAGGTGCTGAATTCAACTTCAACTGACTTCATCTCGGATGAACAACGACAGCGATTCCTAAATTAGACGTGGCGAAAAATGGGCTTTATCCAAATTGGAAACGACATTAAAGCAGAACACTACAATACACAGATTTAAAGATGTAACATGTTTTTAATTAATTACGCTATTGTATCGAAATGAATATGTTCTCATGGTTTCTTAGATGTAATGTCATACTTAGATACCGATATGTATGCGTGGTTCAGAGATCATTGAACAATGCACGAGAACCAAGAAGACATACATACACGAGAACCAAGAAGAGACAAAATATGTTTAATTTATAAATCGTTTTTAAGGTTGTACAATGAGATCGGTAGAGTAGTACAATTTTAGCTATTTCGCTAAGAATTGGAGAAATCCGCCTTAAAAATGTTTTCAAGTTGACACGGTCATTGTTCGTTCATTTCAAATACTTCTCCGGTACTCCCCAGTCAGCTGAAACAACGTGCATCAAAAACCTTCGTTGAGAAGCTACTATAACATCCCTACAATTATATCCTGTAGCCTCTCTCGCTACGAAGACAAACGTCCCAAAGGGACCACACATCATGTTCAGGTGCGTCACCGCAGTCCACGATCCCTGGGGTGCGGGTGCACCTGGCGACGCGACGCGAAGCGACGCCGCGGCGCCCGCGCCGGCATCGCTCGTCCGCCCCCGCCGCCGTCCCCACCGCCGCCGCCCACTCCCCCGCCTCCACTACCTCCCCGCCGTAACCAACGCCGCCCCCGCCTCAGCTCGCCCCGACGCCGCCCCGCCCCGACGCCACCGACGCCGCCCCGCCGACGCCGCCCCCGCCCCGACGCAGCCCCCGCCCGCCGCCGCCCGCGCCCCGACGCCCCCGCCGCGACGCCGCCCCCGCCCCGACGCGCCCCCCCGACGCCGCCCCCCGACGCCGCCCCCACCCCTGACGCCGCCCCCGCCCCGACGCCGCCCCCGCCCGACGCCGCCCCCGCCCCGACGCCGCCCCCGCCCCGACGCCGCCCCCGCCGCGACGCGCCCCCCGCGACGCCGCCCCCGCCCCGACGCCGCCCCCGCTCCTACGCCGCCCCCGCCTCACGCCGCCCCTGCCCCGACGCCGCCCCCGCTCCGACGCCGCCCCCGCCTCACGCCGCCCCTGCCCCGACGCCGCTCCCGCTCCTTCACCCGCCTCCGCCCCCCCGCTCCTTCACCCGACTCTGCCCCTCCCGCCCCCGCCGCCACTGTCTCCGTGCGCGCCCACCTGCGGCATAGCCATGCGGCGCCACGCCCGCACCCACCCGCGCCCGCCCGCACGCCGCCACGCACGCCCGCGCGCGCGCGCCTGCACGCCCGGGCCGCGCTGCGTGCGCCGCGTCTCAAGCGCCCGCGCTGCCCCGGCCCGGCCCCCCGCCCCGGGCGTCGATCCAACGACCCGCGCCGCGGCACGCACCCCTGACGCGCGACGCCTTCTTGGAAGCGGCGTGCGATTACGCAATCGCCGCTTCGGACTCGGCAGATTCACGCCGATTGCCTCGGCGGGCGAAACGCGCGGAATTGGAATTCGAAAAAAGACGCGCCTTTGGCGCTACACCAACGGAGCGAGAATATGTTATGTTCGCGTACGTGCAAATCGTTTGGTATCGGTTGTGGAGACAAATCTTTAGTGTTGCTATGTTTATTTCTATCAAGACTGGGACTTTATTTAGCATCATGTTATAATGCTTTTTACTATACAATTGTTATGAAGTGTAGAAGTGAACGATTTGATATGACGTTAGATCATATGATCGGATCACGAAAAGTCCAGGGCTCGGAACAAGTAGATGCACACCATCCGTTTTCAGTATTAATGGGTTTTCATCAAGTACCAATACTGTACCTCGCTGTGATGTTCAATGCCTCTGCCCGGCTAAACTCTTCCAACTATTTTAAGTGAAAGAAACTCCAAGTACTCACGTCAGTAGTATATTCCTTACCTCTGCATTCATTTAGAAAAACGTCTAAGAATTTGTAAAAAAAAAAAAATGTTTACTGGTAACAATCTAACAGCCCAAAGACATTTTTAATAATAATTTACAAAAATCCATAACTTCCAGTAACCTCATCCCGCGTATTAGAGCGATGCCAAAGAAATCACAAAGCAGGATTAACGCGTATGTGCTTAAAACTCACCGCTTTTGTTTCGTTCCATCTTGTGTCCTTGGTGCAAGAAAGAAACTGCTTCTGAAGAGCCGTGATAAACAAAATATGTTTATTCAGTAATTTGCCCCCGTGAATTCTGTCGGACACACTGTTAATACCCATTTCTCGGAAGCGCCACTTTTCAAGGAAAGCGATGAATTCTATGCTAATTACATGAAAACGTGCGTGAGTCAAGATTATTTTCTCAACCACTGGAGATATTTCACAGCCATGGAACTTCAGGCATCTCGAAGCTATTTCCTCGTTAGCATATTCTTTGTGAGTTTTTATACTTTTCGGATAGTTAACATTAATTTGTTTTACCATGAATTCTTTCCCCACATTCATACCCCTTTCCACAATGAAAATGTTTAATTTCATTTGAATTTATTACCCAATATGGTTTCTCGTTCATAATTATATTCCCTTCAATATAGTTTTCATGCATTTTCTTTTACTTTCACATCAGCTCCGACATTTTTCTGCTCTACGCAGTACATATCTTATAATTATCTATCTCGATTCAAACCGTATATATTATCACTATGTGAAATTAATTTTGTCGAATACTTATAGTACAATGTTTCTCTTAGTGTAATGGGCAGTAAATTAGAAATGAAAGCGTTATATCACTAATAAAAGTGAAACAGCAATTAAAAGATCATATCAAGAAGTAAAAATATTTTAAATCATTGCCGCTCATTATCATTTAAAAATAATTTTTATATTGTTTTTTTTAAATATTTCATGCCAAATACGCGTATTTCTTTAAAAAAGGGGAAAAAAGTTTTGCACTTTTTGGATTAGATTGTAAGTGAAGTCCTGGGTCCTGATAAGTTCGATTGCCACGCAGGTTTTCACGTCCCCAAATGTCCTCGAAAATGCTTCTGAGATTTCTCATTCCCGGCTAATGTTTCCCTGGAGTCTCCGATCAGATACAAGCGGATTGTGCTGTACCTTGACAACGTGACCCGACCAAGCGTATTTTACGTTTTGTATGTTTTTGTACATACTTTACATCTTTGCACATTTCGGTCCCTCCACACGTCCCTTCCCACCGCTTGGAACTGCTTCTTCCCGGTGCAGTCATCGTGATACCTCCCCCTCCCCAGCTTCCCCATCCACAGTGCCCATGTGGCTCGAGGGCCAATATGAGTAGTAGAAACTACACCGAATAAGAATAATATCCTGCGAGTTCATTGCGTTAATGTTTACGCTAGTGTATTGGTACACTAGAGAGAAGGAGCCAAACCACACCTGGATGACGCTAACACTAGGGTCTGTACGCGGCGCAACTTGCCTTATCCGCACCCACCCAGCTTACCGGGAAAGGGAAGGAATTAAGAGGGCGCTTTTAGATGGTGATAAAGAGGAGATTTTTAGATGGATAAGGAATACGGTGTGCTAGGAATATACACCATGCCACAACACAAGCCGTTCATGACTGACGCGCGGTTCGAACTTGCAGCTCTGATGTACACATACATAGGCGCAAATGCCCCTAGCCTCTTCCCTAGTCAGGCCGGTCAGTAATGTATGAGTTGGGCTGATTGATAGATTACTAGTGATTCCGTACGCATCAATTGCTACGGTCATTAGTCTCGTAATGTAATGCATGTTTTTTTGCTCCGGAGGTGACGATCTTGCTCAGCTGGACGGCGAGATCAGGCACCGACCTATCGTCGACTAGCGGGTTTTTTCCCAGCCAGGTATCTTCCACCACCGAGGCACCGCCCCAGCCAGGAAAAAACTAAGCTCTCGACCGGTCGTCCAGCAGTAAGTGTAAGTGTGTGTAAGGGGTTGGATAGGGCAAGGAATGGGAGCGAAAGATCGCATGCGCTCCGTGGCCTATTTGTTAGGTTTCTTTTCCGACATTCGCCGGGTATTGATAGGATAAATCACAGAAAACTACCAATCAGAGCAGCAAGCCGCTAACACTCTCCAGAGATATATTCCCGTTTTATATTTAATATCAAATCTTTTGGGAATGATGGTAGCTGAAGTCAAAATGACTCTCTGTTGATACAGAGCAGTTGTTTTCGGTGGTACTGCCAGACCTCAGATGTGTCCACAAAAATGTACCAATTGCAGGTTGTCATTCACACTACTCTTTTCATTATTGCCGAGTTTGTGATCTTGATCGTGATCATGTCTATGGGTATTCTTGTTCCGTGGCATCATAACCACCAGTCTTTAAATATCATATTCCATGTACACGAAGCTAGTATGCACGATCACCAATAACGTTTACTCCAACTCGGTTCTCTCGATGTTCCCATCAACAGCACTACTTCCGCCAAAGATCCCTCTGACAAAGCTGAGCACTGAATACCGTCCTACAATTCAAAACCCACGTCATTTAAGACGCCAATGAATCATAAAGTCGTCAACTACCCTGTCTTTAAAATCACTCTTCTCTCTCGAATCTCACTCCTTGCCTAAAATGGGCTGAACAAATAATTTCTTTTACCTTTGCCTTCTTTACCCTCACCAACATCTCCCTGCGCTAGCTTCCCAAACTCACCACCCATCGTCGCCCACTTCCACCCATCAGGTTGAAATCGGATCATTCCATCCACTTCTGTCCACCCATCCACTCTTCACGCCCCGTCCCATCCCGTCCCGCCCCACCCCACCGCCGCGCGCGCCACCCTTCATCCCGCCAACGGCTGCCGTCTCCGGCGCCACGCCACGCCACATCGCGCCGCGCCGCCCGCTGAGCCCGCATAACGCGCAGCACGCGCGTAATGGGCGCCTGAGCCCGGGCTCTGCGCCGAGCTCCTCGGCCGCGAGGCTTACGGCGTCTGTCGCCCGGCGCGCTGCCGTCGCCACCCGCGCCCGCGCCCGCGCCCCCGCCCCGCCCGCGCCAGCCAGCGCTCTCTGCTCGTTGACGGACGGGCCGGCCAGCACACTGTTTTAAATAGCAATTACAATTGTTAACTGTGGCTCCGCTGTCCCCGCATTACAATAATTAATACACTCTGTATCACTGCGCAAAATGCAATTCGAAACTTTTTCCGTTTCAATTTTTATCGAAATAAAAAACTACATATGTTTAATAATGCGCTTTTTAATGCTTGTTCATTCATGTAACATGTGATCAGTTTAATTGGGTTTTGCATTTTTGCGTCGCCGCGAGAGAGGTGCGGGGTGGAGGGGGAGGGCGGGGCGAGGGCGGGAGGGACGGCCGTGGCATGTAATCCGCAGACGAGCGCCATTTTACACATGCGACGGCCCTTGTTCGCCCGCTCAGGTGCAACGAAAATAATGACCGTTATCCATCGCCACTCGACCATAAGAGTAATTACATTGGAAATATGGCTACAGCTCTATATTATCTTCTGTGAATACTTCCAGTTCGTAAAGTAGAATTAGGAGGCACTCGTCAATGCGAAATAATTAAAAAGCACATATACGCCG